>CAMZMU010000033.1:88935154-89281154 GCA_947311845.1 Poa pratensis | reverse complement strand
CTATGACTATTGGTGGACTTGCTTATGCAAGAATCGAATCAGCAATTTTGCTGCTCAGGCCGTCTTAAGACATTTCCGTGGGTATACGGTTTGGTATAACCCCGACAGGCAGTGGTCACAACCCGGGCTGCATGAGGATGATTTCTGGCGGTCAGAGACAACAATCAACCGAGGAACAAAGTTATGGCTCCTGAATGAGAGACGTTTGCGACCATTCCATTTCATGGGAATGGAAACATTCCACTTCACTCCTCATTATTGCTTATACAAGCCCAACTCACTAGTTTGGAAGAGTGGTTATACAAATACGAAACTGGAGCTCAAATTTTCAAGGACACGGATTTAGATTCCTATTTATTTTTTATGGACAGGCTTGATACATAGCTCATACTATTTACCCTTAAGGGTCAAGCTTAGTGGTACTGATGCTTAAAAGATGGTTCTCTATGCGAAGAGAAGTAGGTCGCTCTAGGGTAGCAACCTATGTCGTTGATGGTCTGCTGAAACGCACATCTCAAGAGTCTTGCCAAGTTTGGACTCACGATGTCATAGGATCAGTGTCGATGGCAGATGTAACTAGGCACTGCTCGACAACATGTTGGTACCGACATTGTTCCTGTGTCGATGGTGGGCGTCCTAGTTCTTGTTAGAACTGTGTGTGTGAGTTAGTACGATGATGGATCGGTAGGTGGTGGCGGCACTTTGGTTAGATGACACACTTGAGTGATGAGTCTTGAATTTGAGGGGGTGGAAACTCTAGGTCCGGGCTTAATTGGCTGAACCCGGTAATGACGGCGGTCATGTGGTGTTACCTTGTCGAAGACAATGACGGTTCATAGTTCTCTTCGTGGGTGGTATCGTGGTTAGAAACACCATCCAGGTTACACCCGGGTTGGGGGTGGTTTGTTGGGGCCGTTAACATGACATCAAGAGCTAGTCAAGGAATCGAGTGCAAACAGTTAGTCAATGATTTGCATCAACTCTATGTTGATGTAGAGGCCAAGTGTAATTGGTGTTTCCTTGATGTTAATATATTTCATTTATCACAAAATGTACCATTATATATAGCTTGAAATCCACCATTGACTTGACTCGATTGCCAAACTATTGGTGGTTTGCCCAGAGGTTTCTGGCCGCTTCACAATGTTTAATACTTAAGTACGGGTGTCATGATCAAAGTTCAAAAATAAATACCCAGGACATGTGATGAAAGAATATGAACATAAGGACTGACGATGGAGCCAGAAAAGACCGAGAAACAATGTGAAGCTAGTCAAGGACTCAAGGTCGTCCCTTGGAGCGAAACTGCACATGAGACATGACAAAAAAAGTTTGACGCGAGACTGTAATATTTGAGCCTCTATTTTGCGGGACTGGCTTAATTAGCCATGGCCTGCGCATCACTTCACACTTGAGCAGCAGCAGCAGCCTTAGTTCCGTCTTGAGCTCGAGCAGCCAAGCTGCGCCATGCCCGCAGGCCCTTCTGCACGCTCTCGCTATCCTCGGCGCGGTCGCGGAAGGTCTCCCCGTCGTCCTTCATGCTTGCAATGCCGGACAGGACCAGCTCCTTCTTCCAGTCCTCCATCGGCGTGAAGTCGCAGTACTTCTCCCCAAAACTCGTACATTTTCTGATCATCAAACGCAGAGATCGTTCATACATAGGTACATACGGATCGATGGATGTATATGCAACGTACGAACGCTACGCACCAGAGGTTCGACGCCGCCGATGTTGTGGGTGTGTTTCCTCGGCACGCCGGCGGCCTCCCTGGCGCGGTAGTGCTCCTCCACGGACCGCAGCTTCCTCCTCCGACGGCAGCGTGCCGCGGCCGGACAGCACCTGCGCGCCCCCCTTGCCTGCGTTTCGAAGAACCACGGAATGAGGACCTTCCTTGGCACGCCCACGAAGGAGAGCGAGGGCGCCAGGGACGGGGGAAACACGTGCTCGAACAGCGGGCCGACCACGTCGTCCTCCACGGCGACCGCCCCGCCCGTGTCCAGGAACGGGAACGAGTAGCCGTACCCCGTACAGTAGTCACCGTGTCGGCGACGACAGTGGAGCCGTCGGCGAACTCCACGCGCCCGTCGGCGTGCATGCGGCGTATCAACGGGTGGACGCGCAGCACGTCGCTGTGGTTGGCCAGCATCCTTGACATGGCCGGCGTGGTGGCCTCCTCCTTGGAGGAGGCGTTGGCAATGAGGTGCACCTCCCTGGCGACGCGGCAGAGGTCCAGCGCGATGTCCGTGCCGCTGTTGCCGCACCCGACCACCACCACCGCCTCACCGCGGAACGGCTCCGGCGTCCTGTACGAGTGGCTGTGCAGCTGCCTGCGCCTCCACTCCTTCATGCCTTCGATGCGCGGGAGCATCGGCTGCGAGTGGTGGCCGGTGGCCACAACCACGGCATCGAACACCTCCTCCTTTCCGTGCCGCCGCCGAGGGGCACGGATCTCACCACCCACTGTGGCGTCGTGGACGTCGGCGCTAGAGCGACACGCAGGACACGGGTGTTGAGCCTGACGGCGTCCGTGAGCCCGAACGCGTCGCAGAAGTCCCGGAGGTAGCAGTGCAGCTCACGGTGGCCGGGGAAGCGGCGCGGGTCGCGGCCGGCGCCGTCCCTGGGCGTGAACTGGAAGTCGGAGAATCCCATGGCCTCCCGCGGGCTGATGAGGCGGAGGCAGGCGTAGATGCTGCTGGGCACGCGCACCGGCACCACGGCGCCGAGCGGGTCGTCGCCGTCGGTCCTCGGGTCGTACAGCCACTGCCCGCCCACGTCGCTGCTCTGCTCCATGACAGTCACGGCGTGGCCCTCTCGCCGCAGCTCTCGCGCCGCCGCCAGACCAGCCATGCCGCCCCCTACCACGCACACCTTCTTGGACTGTAGCACTGGCTTGCCGTCGGCAGCCACCATGCCGACCGATCGATCGATGGCAATGGTCGGAGAAGTTTGAAATGGAGATTGGAGACGACACGTACGGCGCGGCTTGAGTCTGCTCTGGTTTCCAAATCACGGCGAAGGCTCAAGTAGCTGACATGTGCAGTTTGGTAGTGTGCATCTTGACTAGCTTCAGGTCTTTTTCTGGCTCCGTTGGTCAGTCTTCGTCCTTATGTACATAGTACATTCTTTCAGTTCTGACAATACATCAATGGAAAACTAATCACCACGAATCCACGATCACATGGCTTGCATTTATTTTTAGGACCATTATCATGACTCCTACTTACTGTAGTACTACTACATTAAACATTTGTGAAGCCGGCCAAAAAACATTGCGAAGCCACGGGCAATTGAGTCAAGTCAATGTTGTATTTGAAGCATTACATGTGTGTTACATCTTTTTGATAAATGAAATGTATTAGCATCAACCACCACCCCCCCCCCTCTCCCTCTCCCGTGTTATTTAAAAATAGCAATAAACTGAACAGATGCAAGGATGCACCAAACATCAACCACATCCATCGCCAGGGTAACATGAGACCGGCTCGTATCCTCTGACTTTGATAGGATCAAAGTCAGTGACTTTGAGTCACTGACACGTGGGTCCCATCATCTGCGGGGTCCACATGTCAGTGACTCAAAGTCAAGACAAAGTTAGTATTTACAAGTCAGAGAATCTCCACCGATATGAGACGTGGTTCAACAAAGGACTCTCGTGTGGGGCACCTTGGAAACACACACACATCGAGAAGAATTAGAGTCACCAGATGTACCGCCATAGATGGTTTCGTGGGCCATGATCAACACTCCAATCCTTACAACGAGCGGGGATAACCAGTCACTTGAGCGAGCCACCAGGAATGTCGCACATACAGGCCAAAAACAACAACCCGCGCCCGTAGAGGGATTGAGATCCTCCCGTGACTTCACCATATAAAGTCACGCCGCATCTTTAGGGCTCTCATCTCCATCCAATTTTGATCAACGGTTCAGATTTTGATTCCAAAATTAAAATCTTCAGAAAATTTTGAAAAAAAATCAAAAAAATTGGCTTCATTTGGATAAATGGTTTATCATTTAATATATTTTCAAGTTTTGAACTTAAAAAGCTATTAAGTTATAAACCGGTGATCCAAAGAAAACGAATATTTCTTAGAGTACACAATGTAACATATACCACTTACTGGAGTTTTTAAGATTTTTTCTGAAAAGTTTTAATTTTGAGTTCAAAATCTGGACCGTCGGATGAAAATTGGATGTAGATAAGAGTCATAAAGTTGCAGCGTGACTTTACATGGTGAAGTCACTGGATCTCAATCATGCGGATTCATATACAGACCCACCACTGTTTTTGTTTCTCGGAGATTTCTGAATCATCACCATGTGTTCTGTCGCGGAGGTGGCAAGGAGAAAACAGGGACTATGACTTCAACCATTGCCCGAGAGAAAGTTTTTGGTGTTGCCTGAAGAAGAATCACTAAAAACTGTCTACGTGCTGAACTTGTGTGCCCAACTTCTGATAGAAAACAATTTTCCTATAATGGGTAGCCCGGGCACTTAGCTTTTCAACTATCAGCTCAGCTGTGATTCGTTTGCAACCGAAGAATGTTGTTTTTGTTTCCGGTTGGAGGAACCTGCTCAAGTCAATTAAGTTTTCGAGCCATACATTAAAAAAATCTTTGAATCTTTCATGAAGTTATATAAAATCGACATGAAGCTAAGCCCATGACTTTTCTCAATGGGAAACCACAACAACCCAATAAAACAGTTATACCGATCCATATTTCTATAGGCAAATTCGATGTGATAGTCGAAATTGGCAGAAACGATTACAAGAGATATAATATATATCGATGTAGATCATGCTATATTTTTCTATAAACTATTTATTTTAGCTTGTTTCTCTAAGGAGTGAAATTATTGTGTATTCTTTGCAAGATATGCACACCAGGTCTAGTTAATTACAAGAAAATCCTAAAGATATGTTTCAAGGCGTCATAAGGAAATCTTGGAGCCATTTAAGAGTAGGCTCTATGCAAAATATTCTTTTATACATGAGATCCACAAAATTAATTTTCTGATATATCTCAAAATATTATAATAATATCCGTCGGCATCACCTAATTACAGGAAAGATCCTTCAAGATTTGACCACGCCTCTATAAATATGCCATGGTAAGGTCGTAGGTCGAGAAATATCAAGCACGGAGAATATAGAGCTATATGAGATAGAGGAAATAGGAAACCTCTCCCCATGGAACTTATCAAGAAAAACACAAGTGTTCTATTCTTGGTCGTTCTTCTGATGATGTCTACCACTTTATTGCCATGTGATGCGACTAGGAGAAACAAAGGTGCAATCACTTTTTTTTTATCGGTTCAATTTTACCCTATATACACACACCTTGGTTATTCACATAGTATCAAGTAACTCATGCATTTTATACTACATATGCGAATATTAACGGGGATGCTTTACTTCATTATGTGTAGGTACCGATGATAGTATTGACGATGTCTGTAGACCTTTTGCCCAAAACCAACGCCACCCGCAACAAATCTGTGCCAGATTTATTGTCAACTGAAGAATTTCGACGCTGCTAATAGCTATTGCGAAGATAATTATTGTTGTTGTAAGATTTTTTGAGAATGCCAGGGAAATGATGGACACTATGTACTGTCATGTGTCAAAAGTTTGTGCCTGTAAGATCAGGTGAATTTCATTAAACTATACAAGTTGACACTGGCTGTAACTTTATGATTTCTTAGATTGAATTGCCTCAAGTTTCATTGATAAACAAATATTTTTGTCATGTCTCAATTATATAATAATTTCTAATCACTCAGTCGGAGCCAAAAAACGAATATACTTATTTTGCACTTAGTTGAAAAATATTGCAACATGCTAAATATTAGTATTTGAAAGAGGATTTAGTCTCCAGGAGGCGTGTTGCCATAGACATCTGACCGTTACTCAACCACGCACTGATTAGGACCAAGATCCCCATCACGATATCCGAGATGATATATCACGATGTCAGACAAAAAACACATGCATGATTAACGGTTGGGTGCATGAACCAGCCGGTACGCTATGCTGTACCGTTGATAGAAGGGAAGGTTTATCGTGTAATGTGCGCCGCGGAGCTGGATTCTGACACCGCGACCATATGTGGCGTGCGTTTGCTATCTCTGCTTCACGTGCGTGAGGCACCCAACACAATACATATGTTGCCCACTCCTTGGGCGTGTTTGGTAGAAAGCCCAACCATACTCTGAAAGTTTAAAATGGTCTTTTTCTGCCCGTTTGTCCACGCGTTTCCGCCTTCATGCATGGCATCTGGGACTGTGCTTAAAGCACACTCGGGGCAGACCCGATAACGCTCGATTTAGACATTTTCCACCGATGCAGCTTTGAAGTCCGTAAAAATCATATGTGGGCTGACCTAATATGTGGGCTGACTTAGGTGGCTCCGAGATAGATAGGTGATTTTGTTCCGGTTACCTCTTTAATCTCATCCACTTAGTGCCTCTATAATCTACCTAAATATTGCTCGATTCAAATAAAGTGTACATGAAAAATATGCGGCTCGACGAGTAGGTTCCATTCCCGTGCTCGGTTTTGAGTTTCGGCGAGTGTAACTTGTCAGATCTGGACCGGAGTATGTTGTTGTTTTGGAGAAATTTTGTCAAATTCGTCGCATACGGTCCACCGTTTGAGATATCCTTTGGCGTGTGGCTTCATCTCAACGATCCGCACAACTTTCGTGTTGTAAGTTTTCTGATTCGACGGTCGTATACGAGCAGATCTTGTGTTATATGTATGCACATATATAGACTGCAGTCGCGTGTACAGTATGGTGTTCAACCTCTGTCACCGCCGCTCGCCACTGCGTGAACTCCGTCGTCATCGCTGCTGCTACTAGGTGTGCTTGGTGTAGGTGTTCTTCAGCTACTCGATATCTTCTTCGCTCAACCGACGACACTCGTAGCCATGGAGTCTATCATCGCCGTAGCGGATTAGGCCGCGCTTGGTGTATGTAAGTGAACTGACCACGCACTGGCGCCGTCCCGCCGCTGCCGTCTCGGCACCGCTGCTGCGCCACGTCGTTGTACAGCTCGCCGCCCTTCATGGTGTTGTGATGGTGGGAGGTAAGTCTACCACATGGACACGAGGTAAGAGTACACAAAACACAGATAAACACCAAACGCCGTACTCAAAAATCTTACATCCAGCCGAACGGGCATGGCTAGAACATTGTTGGCAACCAAACTACTTGCACAACGTGGTTCAAGTCACGTTTTTCCAGAGCCTGGCCCTGGAGAGTCTGGCTTTGAAACTCATGCAAAAATCCCAAAAATCGTGTTGGCAACCAAACATGCTCCTTATGTTGAGCATTTTACGTCCCGCCCTTTGTTCCACCCGTGAAAAGCACTTCAGTGAATGAGCCGTAGTACTCCCCCTGTTCATAAAAGGATGTCTCAACCTATTTTAAATTTGCATATATCTACACACTAAATCATGTTTAGATACATGTAAATTTAAACTAGGTTGAGACATTCTTTTATGAATGAAGAGAGTAATATTTTTTCCTTCGTTTATCCTAACATGAACAACGACTTGTCGGCCTAGTCTAGCAGCGAAGCAAGCCAGTAGTTTTTTACCCTACCCACCGTCGTGTAATGTGCGTCTCCATGACAAAACAAGAATCGGCACCAAGAACACCCACATGTTGCAACTGGTTACACACTAATCGGCACACAAATTTCAGTTTACATAACATTTCTTCAATTATGAAGTTTATGCAACACATGTTTCTCAAAGATAATTTAACAGGTTCCTTTCCACACTGATTATCGGCTTACATAGTACTTACTCCGTTCAAAAATAAGTATCTCAAGTTTGCCCGAAAATAGATATATCTAGACATGTTTCATGTATAGATACATCCACGTTTGAATAAACTTGAGACACTTATTTTTGGACGGAGAGAGTACTTGATAGCAGGATCCCCTTGGGTAGGACCAGCAAGTTCTACGAAAATTCTCTTAACCATTTTTATGATCACAGTTATGCAGGTTAAACCTACGTATATCATAGATTGTCCGCGAAGCAGGTGATCAATCATGAGTCAGGTTCAGTATGCATGGTGTGGCGTGACGGGAGGTGTAGTTCTGCAGATTCATCCACACACTCACAACTGTTTTTTTATATGTGTGCATTATTTGTTTTTGTTTCTGGGCGATTTCTTGAACATCACACTATTTTCAGTCGCGGAGGTGGCTAAGAGAGAACAGGGAGGGGATACTCCGGAAAAGCTGGAGGATTTCTCTACCCTATGACTTCAACCATTGCCCGAGAGGAAGTTTTTGGTGTTGCCTGAAGAAGTACCAAGGAACTAAAAATTGTCTATATGCTGAACTTGTGTGCCCAGCTTCTGATGGAAAAACATTTTTTGCGTGATGGGAATATGGGATACCCCGGGCGCTTAGCTCTTCAGCAATCAGCTCAAGGCGTGATTCGTTTGCAACCGAAGAATGCCGTTTGATTCTTTTCACGGTTGGAGGAACTCTGCTCAAGTCAATTAAAGTTTTAGCACCATACCTTTAAAAAAAAACATTTCTTTTGGAATCTTTAATGAAGCTATATTATGAACATAAAGGCATAAGCTAAGCCCACGACTTCCACAACAGGAAACCACAACAATCCAATAAAACAGTTATACAGATCCCTATTTATGTTGGCAAATACGATGTGATAGTGGAAATTGCGTCGAAACGGTTACAAGTAAGAGATATACTCCCTGTAGTCCGAAAAAACTATCGTACCTTATGCAGAAGGTTGGTACGTGATAAGCATTTTTCTCCCGACACATTTTCCGGATTAGGGAGAGTAATATATATCGATGTAGATCATGCTATCTTTTTTCAATAAACTATTTTTTAAAGTCACTAAAAGAAGACACCCCATAGTGCAATAGATACTTGGCAACGCTCTAAATATTCGTTGCAAATTTTTTTATTGTAGATACAGATGCATATGTTGTAGGCCAATCCGTTGTCCATTATACAGATTGAGAAGTATGAGAAAAAAAAGACAATTAGCCCAGCCCACTACGCACGACTTTAAGTTGTCGAACCCCACCGGCCACGAACGCACGCCTGCATCCTCCCAGTCGCCTCCCCAAACCTAGCCGCCTCCATCCGCTCCCCGGGAGCCTCACGGCCGTCTGCGACGGCGACCAGTGCCTCTCACGCCGGTGACCAATGCGGCGGTAAAAGGCCTCACCAGGACCGCCTGCCCACTTTCTTTTCATGCACGCTCGCAGCCGTCTCCAACTTCATCGACCGCAACTGTATCGTGAGACGTCTCTGACTCTCTCCACTGCTGGTAGTGTGATCTATTCTAGGCAGGTGTGGGAGGTTGTGCTCCGATGTTCAAATGTACTTCAATATATACTTTTCCAATTTCGAATTATTTGGTTGATCGCAGGTAGGATTCAGGAACGCGATTAGTTGTAGCAGACTTGCAACTGTTTGTGCTTTACCGTGGTAAGTGTTGTTTCGATATAAATACACGTACACAGGCTTTCTCATCTGATTTCATGCCGGTTTCTCATCTGCTTTGGCAGAACCGAACAGTGCTAGAGGTAGAGGAGAACCAGTCCTAGGAGAATGCTCTCTGAAGGTTGCTGCAGGAACCTGTCGTAAGCTATTTAGTACAGATGTGTATTAATAATTTTTGCAAGGTGATGTTCACGTTTCCATTTTCCTAGGATGTGCGAGGAATTGATTCACCTCTTATTTTCTGATCATGCAGTCCTAGAAACTTATATTGATGTTGATATCGTTTACATTTATCATATAGTCATCTGCACTTCAATCGGGTAATTTAGCTTCATCTGTTTTCTGTACTTCCTTGTTCAACATAAATTTAGCCTTATGTGTTGTTTTTTCTAAAAGGTTCTATGGTATGTCCATATTTTGAAAGTTAGTATAGAGCGAATGTTGAAATTTGATTAGTGTATATATAATTTACCACATTACAATTTATCCACTGTTTTTCTTTGGCAAATGTTCTCACTGGTTCGGTAGTAGTATGATGTATCCAGTACTACTTTAGTATCCTTGGTTTTAAGGTTCTGTCTGTTGATGGATGATCTGGTTTAATATTTTTCTGTTGATAATATCAAATCCAAAATTAGTTCAAAATAGTTGGGTCTGTTTATAGATTATGTATGATTCAAGTTCAGTATAGCTGGCTGCTGGCTCGTCTATTTTTTTTGTCAAACTAGAACCATTTTGAGTTTTGCATACGCATATTTAAGTAAGCACAAATATGTGCCTTAGTTGCAGAATGAATATCCAATATAGCTTCAGAGGCGGGACAAGCCCATCAGATTATCAATGGATCTAGATAATAAGCACTTGAAGGTGAAGATCTCTTTATCTTTTCTTGTTTGGGTCCGCTAGATGTCCATAACTATCACTCCTATCTCGGAGTTAATTTATCTCGTGGTTTGTTTTTTGTGTAGAGACAGAGGATAATATCAAGATGCGAAAGAACGATAAATCGTTTCAGCCGGTAGACATTCTAATTTGTTTAATTGCCCCGGTTTCCTTACATTGGTTAAAGCACTGCCAAGTTTTGATAATTACATTTTACTTTTTACAATCATAGATAGACAATCGTTGTTTTCACAATGGTAACTGTTAAAGTATAATGCATGATCACCATTTTTGAAGTATTAAACTTTCCTTGCAATGATCGATTTGTTTTTTCTACAGGGTATTAATATTTTAAAGATCATGGTAATGTTCCAAGGAAAGTTACCAGCTGACTGTGTATGAGTTGAATACAGGCCGTGCAGCAAATATTACTAGTGAGTCTGATGTGCCATTTCAAATGCAGAGGATAGCAAACATGCCTTGCATGCTGAATTAGCTTTGGCATGGCACGAAGGTGAGTATACCTACATTTTTTAAGCTAGTTAATTCACTACATGATTCATTGTTGTTTTCTAGTTCGATACTGAAAATAGACCATTTGTATATGCAGGTCGCATTCATCAGAAGACTTGCTATATTCAGATATCAGCTTTGAACTTGTTGGCAAACTATTCGAATGGATATATATCTAGCTAGGACTAGGTAGAATATCATATTTTGATGTAAAATTGTATACAGTCTACTCGCCAGATATTTTTCATGTATGGAATGCTGATTCTAATAATAAATACGGATTTTTTTTTGTTGAAATGCATTCATATTCTATGATTTGTGTGTCGTGGTATGTCACCTGCAAACTATGTGCGCTCGCTCAGAAAAACTTCTACAAATTCCAAACTGATCAACCATCTAGAAAATAATAATCTCACCAACGGATACAATTGTTGCCTCAAATCTGTAGCTATTTTTGCAACGGTTATTCCATTGGTTACCAACGCACGTATATGCGTTGCCTTATGCCTTTGCAACGCCCGATAACACAACGGATTTTTATCCTTGGTAGAGTAGCTAGCAACGCCTATATGGACATTTAGATACGCATGAATGCGTTGCTGTAGGGGGTTCTTGTTGTAGTTTGTTTTCTCAGAGGAGTGCAATTTTGTGTATTCTCTGAAGATATTCTGACCATGTCTTGTTAATTACAAGCAAATCCTAATTATATGTTTCAAGACGTTGTAAGGATATTATTAAATGACAATGATTAAAATTATATGTACCAAATACCTGCATTCAATTATAAGCTTATCTGTACGATACACAATTTAATAAGACATACATGTGGTATCTCAGAGAACTAATATTTCAAATAAACAAATCTTGGGAGCCATTTAAGAACAAGATGTATAAAAAATATTGTTTTATTCATGAAATCCACAAAATTAATTTTCCGATATATCTAGAAATATTATAATAATATCCGTCAGCATCACCTAATTACATAGAAACGAAGGATGAAACATTAACACAAAAAATAATGTAATAGCAAGAATGGATCTTCTTATATTTTCTTATACAGGAAAGATCGTTTAAGATTTGACCATGCCTCTATAAATATACTATAGTAAGGTCGTAGACTGAGAAATATTAAGCAGGAAGAATATAGAGCTATATGAGAAAAAGGAAATAAGAAACCTCTCCTCATGGAACTTATCAAGAAAAACACAAGTGTTCTATTCTTGGTCGTTCTTCTGACGATGTCTACCACTTTTTTGTCATGTGATGCGACTGGGAGAAACAAAGGTGCAATCACTTTTTTTATATCTGTTCAATTTTACACAATATATACATACACCTTGGTTATTCAGATAGTCTTGAGTAACTCATGCATTTTATACTACATATGCTAATAATAAAGGGGATGCTATACTTCATTGTGTGTAGGTACCGATGATAATATTGACGATGTCTGTAGACCTTTTGCCGCATGTGATCCCCCAAAACCAACACCACCCGCAACTAGTCTGTGCAAGATTTATTGTCAAATGAAGAATTTCAATCCTAATAATAGCTACTGCGAAGATATTTATTGTTGTTGCTCGATTTTTTAAAATTCCAGGAAAATGATGGATACTATGTATTATCATGTGTCAAAAGTTTGTGCATGTAAGATCAGGTGAATTTCAATAAACTATACAAGTTGTTTCTGGCTCGACTATGCGACTTCATGATTTCGTCCATGAAATTGCCTCAAGTTTCTTTGACATAAAAACACTTTTGTCAATCTTCTTATCACTCATTGGGTTGATCCAAGCAAGATTCCAAAGTTTTTTTAGGTTTGAGAACAGATATACTTTCCTTCACACATAGCTGAAAATTTTGTTGTAATATGCCAAATATTGTTCAAAATCTATATGAACAAATTTAATCATCTAGGAATTAGTTAAGACTAAGATATAGATGCGTCAATGAACAACTTATTTTTCGAAAGATCAATGAACCAATTATTACAGCATGGGTGTTCAAGGTCATCGAGTAAAACACGGTTTCGTTTCTTTGGGAAAAGCACCGATCGATCACAGAGCTAGCTTAGCGTGGCAGGGTTTAGAGCGATCAGCGTGATGCATCCAACATCAGCTCATCACTTCCCATTCGAGCATGTGTGTGGCTGCTCGCACAGTGTGGAAATACTTGCTTCGACATGTCTGCTCATTATGAATCCTATTAGGTACTTTGATTCGCTTCTGACATAATTGCCTTTGTTTGACCATTTCAGAATCGTCTCAAGAGCCGTTTAAAAAAACAAAATCGTATCATGTGGCAAGACTTTCACTGTAGCATCGCAATATTTCAACTAGTAGCACGAGGAAAGAGATCGTACGCGCACACGCACACGTGGACTTTCCGGTTACTGCTCAGACCTATAAGCCGACGTGGTCATTATATTTTAGATAGAAGGCTAAAAAGTATGACTTAAATTAATAAAGTAATCCGGCCGAACAATACAATGTGTTGAGAAGAGCATCTTACAAAGCAGAAAAATGCCAAGCTAAAACTAAAAAGACTAAACTACGCCAAGCATCAGACCTTTGCGCAAAGAGGAGGAGCGCTGGCCGGGCGGGGAACATTATCGGACCGGGCTCACCCTAAAGCGCGGGCAAACCAACAGACGCTGCGCAACGCCGAGACACACACTATATCCGCCACTACCTAAAACCTTAGGAATAAGCGTAAAGATATAGATATAGACGTTAAGTCTAGCCACATCCTCACATCTTACGCAAAGTTGGGTGCTTTAACGTTCACCAAAATGTTTTGTAGAAGGACACCAGGAGCCCGCCGGACCAGGAGCTAAACAGCACGCCGTCCTCCACGGACACACTCACCCTTTGCACCTTCACGTCCCCGGCATCTGGAACCTTCTCTCAAACCTGTTGCCTCTATGCTGTTGGTTAAGAAGATTGTGGACAAGAGAACCGCGGTAGAAGGCATGGGTCAGTATGATAATTCCCATGGCATCTGGGAGGTTGATGCTGGTCAAGTTGATCAGTGCCACCACTCGCTCTTGGTTCGTCATCGGCGCGGCGCCATGCACAGGATGCAAGTGGACAACGTCCATGATCTGAATCGTGCCATATAAATTACGGAGATAGTGGTGTCCCTCGCGGTGGTCGGGAAAATGGTGCGGGTCCTGGACGGTGCCCTCTGTTGGTAGGAACTGGCAGTCGGAGAACCCATGGCCTCCCGCGGGATGACGAGGCGGAGGAAAGTGCAGATGTCATTGAGGACGCGCGCACGGGCGTCTATGCTTCATCACCATCCCCAACCGTCCATTCCCCCACCTAGGATGCTCATGTTCTTGGAGTGTAGCGCCGCCTTGCCGTCGCTAGTCAAGAGTTTGGATTACACTCTAGAGAGGGTAAATAACACAACGAGTCTTGACTTTGCTCTGGTTTCACAACCACGGCCAAGGCTCGACAAATTGTGAACTTTTTTTTTGAAATGGAAAAGGAAGATCTAATTTATGGCTTCAATGATTGCGTGAGGGATTATATTGGTATTGCGTAACGAAGAACCAAAAATCGAAAAATTGTGTATCTGCTGAACTTGTCTGCCCAACTTCTGATAGCAAAGGCGTTTTTGTGTGATGGTGTTTCCCACGCGCTTAGATCTTCAGCAATCAACTCAACTACGATTTGTTTGCAACCGAAGAATGTCGTTTCATTCGTTTTATAGTTGGAAGAACGAGCCCAAGTCAATTAAGATTACGTGCCATACCTTTTTAAAATATTTCTTTTTGATTCGTTCATGAAGCTATATCATCAACATGAAGCGAAGGCTACAACCTTCTCAACAGGAAACCACAACAGCCCAATAAAACGACTACACAGATCCCTATTTCTGGATCCAAATTCGATGTGATTGTGGAAATCGAAATTGTTACAACTAAGAGATACAACATATAACTGTACATCACGCAATTTTTTCTATAAACTATATATTTCAGTTTGTTTTCTCTAAGGGTGAAATTGTTGTGTATCCTCTGAAGATATGCTGACCAGGTCCAATTAATAACAAGCAATTCGAAAAGATATGCTTCAAGACGCCAGAAGGATATTCTTTGATGACAGTAATTAAATTTGTATATACCAAATACCTGCATTGAATAGTAAACTTATCAGTACGATACATAGGAAAGATTCTGCAAGATTTGATTGTGCCTCCATATAAAACCACCGTAAGGTAAGGTCGTAGGTTGAGAAATATCAAGCAGAAAGAATATAGAGTATTATGAGGAAAAGGAAATAATAAACCTCTCCTCATGGAACCAATCAAGAACAACACAGGTGTTCTATGCTTGGTCGTTCTTCTGATGATTTCTACCACTTTATTGTCGTGCGATGCAACCCGGAGAAACAAAGGTACAATCAAGTTTTTTATCAGTTCTATTTTACATGATGTACACACACCTTGGTTCTTCGGACAATCTCGAGTAAACTCATGCAGTTTATAATACATATGCCAATACTAACAGGGATGTTATACTTTCATTGTGGGTAGGTACAAATGATATGGTGGACGATGTCTGTATACCATTTCCCGCCTGTGATCCCCCAAAACCAATGCCACCCACAAGAAGTCTATGCCAGCTTTTTTGTAAATCGAAGAATTTCAACCCTTATGATAGCTATTGCGAAGATATTTATTGTTGTTGTCCAATTTCTTGACAATGCCAGGGAAATGATGATTAGTATGTAGTATCATGTGTCAAAGTTTTGCGCATGTAAGATGAGGTGAATTTTAATAAACTATACAAGTTGCCTCTCGCTCTACGATGCAACTTCATGATTTCGTCGATGAAATTTCCTCAAAGTTCTTTGACGTAAAAACAATTTTGTCAGTTCTCAGACATACAATAATTTCTTATCACTCTTTCGTAGGTTTCTGAACATTGAGAAAGGATATACTTTCTTTTGCACTTAGTTAAAAAAATGCGACATGCCAAATATTGTATAAAATGTATATGAATGAGTTTAATTTTCTAAGAATTAGTTAAGACTAAGACATAGACGCGTTGATGAACAAATTAGTACAACATGGGTGCCCAACTTGAGAACTTGCATGCTAATCTCACTTAAAAATTAACCTAACTTTTTTCGAAATGGAGGTTAAAACCCCGACCTCTGCATCAGAATGATGCAGAAAATCTTTTGAGTGGTAGATTCCATGCTGCTCCACCTACTGACGCCTCCAGTAAGCACATGCTCCCAAGACGATGGCCTAGGAGGGAGAACGACACCATAATGGAAGCATCGTCTGATTCGGGAGGTCCAGACCCGGAGCAGCCCGAGTGAGGAGACGAATACTGGAAAGTGCCTTCAAAAATTTAGCGGCGCATTGACACCGCCATCGTCCGCCATGACCGAAGTTGAAGCCCGATTTTCACCGGCATCCGCAACTCCCCAATCTCGTAGCCGACTAGACCGCCAGCCTCCCACCGCGTCGACCGTCTCACCAGAGGACAGCCAAGGTCTGCCTCCACCACTCGCCTAACCCACCACCGCAAGCTTGGACGCAGCCCAAAGACGCACCGACGATCTTCGGCGACCACCGAAGTCCGCTCCTTGGGATCCCCGTCGCCGTGAGAAGTTGTCCCGCCGCCTCCGTTGGACACGTGGACCTCGCCCGATGGCGTCCTCTAGCGAAGACGAGGGAGAGGAGGGTGGAGAAGGGAGGCGGCGACGCTAGGGCTTGGGGAGCCCCCGCGTCACATTGGATGGGGAGCGACACGGGGGAGGCAACGTGGCGCTAGGGGGAGGGGGGAATATAATCACGTTAGCATGAGCAATTGACTAAAAAACTGGAACAAGATTCATAGAAAGCAAATTTACCAATGTAAATACTCAACCGGAGTCAAGTTTAGCAGAAAATTAACAGTAACTTTGATGCGGTGAGAACCTCAAGGTTGCAAGAAAGCGCTCAGTTCATCCCATCAATAGATAAGATCGGCAACATGAAAATTAAACTCCAAAACTAAACTAAAACATTTATAGGTTCAGTGTTGGACGTGCTATCTAGGAGAACTTTCGCGCCAATCTCACTTGACAATTAACCTAACTATCCCCTATAATCACGTTAGCATGATGAATTTAGCAAAAAACTGGAACACTGTTCATAGAAAACAAATTTACCAATGTAGACACTTAACCTATACAATGAGCTGCTCATGCTCTGCGAAACATCATTCTCTTCTCCAGCGCATCCACTATGAGAGACGGGTCAGTCACTTTGAGATTCTTATAGCCTTGGGTTTCTACCACAGTATCGATGGCATTTGAACAAGTAATAAATTCAAGGCAAGCATCCTTAAGCTTGTCGCAGTTATGCTGGTCTCAGCCAAAGCCAATGTGATTACCACGGTGTCCACATTCAGATTCTCGCAAAGCATGCTTTGGCAAACGAGCTGGAGTCTCTCCATGGCATATCTATCTGCAGCCACTAGCAAATGCCGGATCATCTCAGTATTCTGATCTCCCTCGAGATCCCTGCCAGGTAAAGAATCGGTATAAATGAAGGTTTTTTATTTATTTCTGTGCCTTACTTCGCTTAGTTTTCCTCGTTTCTGCCCTACTCGCTTAACTTTTCTCGACTGTGCCCTACTTGTCTCTTTCGAGACTGCTGAGGGTCAAACGGGCGTTTCCGTCTGGTCAAGCCCTTTGACCGTTAACGAAGCTGTGACATATGGGCCCAGCAGAGTGCATGCACCCGTGCGCACCCATGTTGCTCGCCGTCCCCACTTAAAACTTACAAGTGGGGCCAGCGGAGGAGGAGTGCTTGCATGCAGCCGTACGAGCGCGTCCATGCCTGCTCGCGTCCATGCCAGCTCGCCGTCCCTGAATTTTGCGTGCCTTCAATGGCGTGCCCCCCCTGGCCGGCAAAAAGCTGCCTCGCCGCCTGCGCTGCCGGCCGGCCTGGCCGCGCATCTGCTCCGCCGTCTTCGCGTCTCTCTTGTCCGCCGCAAGCTGAGCAGTCTGGCGAGCGGAATCAATGCCCAGACCATTACTGCGGGTCCAGACGCGACGCAGTCCAGACCGCAGATGGCTACAAAAGGAGCCATTTCCTCTCCCATTGCGCCCACGCCGCCCAGTGATCCCCTCTTCCTCTCCTTGCCACCCTCGCCCAGTCCCTCATCTTTCCATGGCTCGTGGTGGTGGCCGCTCCACTCCCAGCTTGAACCGCCGCCGCCACGTCCGCTATCCTTGGTTACTTCAGTCGAGCGAGGGCAACGGCAGGAGAAGGACCCGTGGGCACTCGAGCGGGCCCTCGAGCAGCACTCCTCCAAGCTCGAGCAGGTCTCCTCCGAGCTCGAGCAGGGGTAGGTGCAGCTTTGCCGTCCGCTGGGCACCCGATCCCATTCCCTTCATCGATCTGTCCGACGACGAGGAGGAGGAGGAGGAGGAGGAGGAGGATGAGGTCGTGGACCCGGGTATGGCCTGGGCCATGGCCGACTATCAAGCCACAGCAGGCCAGGCATTCCGCCGAGCAGCAACAACTCATGGATACTTTGGTCGCTTCTGTGGTCAAAACAGAAGCCGCGGAAAGGCGAGAACCGAGAAGTATGCGGACAACCTGCAGAAGGCTCTGAACAACTCGAGAGCAAGGGCAACGCCCCAATGGAGGTGGACGCAAGGGCAAGGGCAAGGCCAAGCCGGTGGAGGTTTCTGACGATGAGGACGAGTGGTAGTCCATTTTAGTTGTTGGTGTAGTGTTTAATTATGTATTAGGCACCAACGAATTTTAGTTGTTGATCTATTTTAGAATTATGTACAAGGCACCAATGAATATTATGTTGTCTGGTTATTTGTTGTTTTAATTTTGAATCATTATTTCAAACTCTCACAAATTTCGTTTTTCTCTTGGCCCAAAATTCGCAACTTAGTCTAGCATGATTCTACGCAAGTGCAAAGAAAAAACAATTTTGAATCATTAGCAATGAATTTTGGCCTTATTTTGATAACAACAGTATAAAGCGTGAAAAATAAAAAAAACAATGGAAGATTCCAAGTAGGCACAAAAATGTGCATGGACATTGTAAACAAGTTTCCAAAAAAATTCGATTTTTTGTGTGCCAAAATCCCATTTTGTGTGACTGATCGATTCTGCTAGTGGAAGATGAGGCAAATGGTGGGCGAGCTTACGGACCCACCTATCACTGAGTACGCGGCGGTCCACTCGTCAGCGAGTAACGGTCACATGCTTTGGGTGACAGAAAGATTTGCCTAGTCCTACGCGCGCGACCAATCACGTTTGACCAATCAGACGGCCGCGGTTCGGGATGGCCTCTAGGGTTTGGAGAGGACTGCGGGGTTTTGAGCTGATCAACAGGGTTATCTGAGTTTGACCAACATTCAAATGAGCACAACTAATTAAAAAAATCAAAAAATATGAAACCTGCGCACGTTGCCGTTTTATGTGACATAGTTACGCTGAAAAATACTAAACTTGGTATAAGGATATTTTCATGAAAAAAGCCCTAGCATGGGTGAGCTGCCAAGATCGAGTTCAAATGAGCATAACTAATTCAAAAAATTGAAATAGTATGAAACCTGCGCACATTGTCGTATTATGTGACATAGTAAGCATAAAAAATAATAAACTTGGTCCCCGAATATTTTACTGGAAAAACCTTCACAGAAATGAGCTACCATGAACAGAGTTGTATAGAGTTCAAGGAAAGTGAGGAGGGGTTTTTGAAAAATAAAATAAATCTAGAAATTCACCAAAGCTTCATTTTGGGGTCAATAAGAAGGATCTGAACTTAGTTTTTCATTTTCATATTTTAAACGTCTTTGTTTGCCCCTTAGTTATGAGATTTATGGCTTTCACTTTTCAAAAAAAAAGATTTATGACTTTCAAGCCAAAAACCAAGGTCATGGCTATCTTGTAAACAACATGTCCATTGATGACCAAACTCGGCACAAACATGTCCATTGACATTGTAAACAACATTGCCAAAGCAAGATTCCAAGATTTTTCTAAATGTTATTGTTATATTTTCTACAACATTGCCACGACATTGTAAACAACATTGCCAAAGTAGATATCATAAATAAGATTGAAAATTGCCCTCTTACAATTTTGACAATAAGTATATCATGAAATGGAGCATGGACCTGAAAACAGCCGGCTGCATGCCTTTGATGGTAACATGCTGCGACTTCCTTGCCTCCCTCATCGGCCCAAAGAGCTCTCCCCTGAAAACAGGTGATCGCACAGCGAGTACGAGCCTGTGAGCTGCGATAGTCTCTCCTCGAACAAGGAAGGTGACATCACATCCCACACTGTCTTCCAGTAGCTTGCCAAAATGCTCGGTGATGTCAGACGGTGGCACCTCAATTCTGGGGAACGATTTCGTTTCAGTTACCTGTGGCTCTTTGACAACAGTGACGATGCATTCAATGGAGAGGCGATCGTCCCGAAGGTACGCAGACGACTCAATCTCCCTTCTCTTCTTGAAATCTTCAGTCTGGGGAGCAAACCTACTGAGGTCAGCTGGATCAAATGTTGTGGTCGACGAGCCTCAGGTCGCAAGACCCCCTCACCTTGGCTCCCTTGCTCATGAGCTCAACATAAACTGAGATGTAATCGCTCTCGATTTTTTGTTTGCTGAACCCATCCGGGTAGAAGCGGATCGACCAGTCGTGGCCGCCGACGGAAAAGTTACCGGAACTGATGAACTTTTTGTTGCCCATGCCCTTGTGCTTGCTGTAACCGAAGATATCAAACACGTGCGTGACTTCCACCGTCTCCGGCGTGCACGTCGACACCGACTTGGGCCCACTACTTTTAGGCTTCTTCCAGAAGCCCGGCTTATCGTCTAGTTTGGGCCATGGCTCCATGGCGTGACTAGGAAGAGGATTGCCGGGCGTGGAGAAAGAATCAAAGCGACGGCGACGGCGATTGCGTGCCCTAGACTGGTGTGTATCTGATGATTCGGAAGAAAAGCACCCTACTTCTCAACGGGAGGCGAGAGCAAAGGAAGTGCCGAAATCGATCTAACCTTCGGAACTCGCGGCGGCATTGAAGACAGAGGGAACTCTGCCTCAGCTTCAGTTTTCGTTTGGATTTTTGAAGGGATTTTCCCTTTTCTTTCCGAGAAGAATAAGGCGAAGGGACCTCCGCAGTTACTGGGCCTGGGCTGGCTTTTCTGCTGGGTACCTCACCAAAAGGCCCAAGTATTTACTGTACATTCCCTAAAAAAAAGTATTTACTGTTACTTCGAGTCCTCCACTGTTTCATTTTCAGTTTTTCACATATAACTAGTGGAATGCCAAAAAGTGGAATGCCGTGCGTTGATATGCCGGAAAGTGCAAATGGCACCCGACATACATGTAGCTTTTATTTAGAAAAAAAAATCAAAATATGTATTTTTATGTTGCAAAAAATTCGAAACAAAAATCATAAGTGTAGATAATGTTGAGATCCACCGTTGTGCAAATTTATATGCAAAATCCGTATTATTTTAGGATACAAAAAACTGATAAATATGGAAAAATTCATGTTTTTGAAATTGTGAACTGTTCACTGATCCAGATCTACACATTTGTAAAAAAATTATAGGTCAAAATATAACGAAATTTTCATTGAGATTTTGCATAGTGACATATCTTGACATTATTTACACCTAATTTTTTTATTTAAATTGATTTTTGTAAGTTTCAAATATCAATTTTGAATTAAAAAACCAAGCTCCATAGAGCTCGGACTCCAAAACACCGTACTCGCTGATATAGCCCCTATTTTTTCTCACAACATATGTCAATATAATACATACAAGCTTTCACATATATTAAAAAGATAGGCATAAAATATTGTAAGAACCATTACGATCCCACCTCGCTTGAAGTGAAGTGATAAAAGGTATAACTATTTGAAGTGCATTGTTGGACCATATACAAAAAATAAAAAGAAAATGAAGAGCTTATTTCATTGGTAAATATAACTATATGTGCCCTCATATTGGGTACCAGTTTTAGTTACGCATGCAATCCCAAAGGTAAGACCTACGTAGCGACGAATCAATTATCTCAGCCTCGACCCCTTATGGGAATCAGGGAGAACCTGACGAAAATCTCCACTAAACACAACCGCCTTTCCAACTAACAGCAGGTCGTTTTCATTATATTGCGCATACCATTGTCCAACGCCTCCACCACATGTCTCTTTGTCATGGAAGTCTAATCCGAAATAATGAGAGAAACTGACAGTAGGAGTTATGCACTCATGTTCTACATTATGAAGCTACAAAACCGTCATGAATTAACGATCATGTGTGATGCTACAACCGCTATAATTCACCAATTAGCAAACTCACAGTCGTCACACGCTTATGGTTTTGACGGGGATATCGCCTAAAAAACAAAACTTTGTTCACACAATGGCATGTGAAGCATAGTCTTCACCTTGTCCAATTCCTCGCATATGCCATCACTTTGCAAACCTCGGACTCGACATGAGCTACTGAGACCCTTTGGCTTTCCGTGCATAACCGTCTTGACATTCCTACCTCTGTCAGCACCATGGGTAACAACATATGTGATGTCGTGATCGAAGTGCCCGATGATGCCGGCGAAAAGCGGGGCCACGCTAGACACCTTGTCAAAGCTGCACGGGCTGAGGCATGTGGATGCGCACGACCGGATACCATCTAATCCATAGGCCGAAGAGCGTCATTCGCTTGTCCGTGTAGACCGCCGACGGAGAAGATCCGGATCTCGGGCTATAGGTAAAAAATCGGTCGGCGGGGGATGCTATTGGCGAGGCACACAACTGGTAGTTTCGTAGCCTTATGGGGCTTGAAGCCTACGAGTTGATGGCGTCGCCACTCAGTATGGTTACTAGATCAAAGACAGGGCTCAAGGTGGAGAATGGTTACTAGATCAATGATTAAAGACGTCCCGGTCCCGCCGCCAACGTTTGTCGCGATGGCTTGTTTGTCGGCGGCGAGGGTGAAAGGGGGCTGCGAAAGGCTTGCAATGGCGATTTGGATCACCTACCAAGTCGCCTCTCATGCGAACTCGTGTTGTTTGAATCCAAAGAACAAAGTGTCTGTTATTCCTCAGTAAACATACCGTTGCTTTACTTGAACCAGTGTGATGCGAGGACCGTGGTATGTATCTACACGTAACAGTGAGATGCCTGCGTTAAACAAAACAAAGCAATCAGTAAAAAATTAGAAAGCAAAAGTAAACATGAGAAAAAGGAAGGAAGGCCACTAATGACAACATTCGATTGAGCAATGGATGATACTTTGTCGTGCTCGTTAGTACTCTTGACGCACGGAACGAATCCATGCAGTAAGTTAATGCAGCAGCTTGAGATCCAAGCATCCGTTGATTCCATGACAAAGCCACAGACAACAGAGGCCGAGCACACCACCATAATAAACAGTTGCGTATTATTTTGGTAGAGTTTGCGGTCATGTGAGATACGGTCGGTCCACTAAAAATAAAATAATAATGGTTCTGCAAATTCTAACTCGACTGAGAATTAAGTTACTGCTCACTCAACTTTGGAGTTATACAAGAGCAACTCAATTTTTCCCTAGTTACACATTGACTGCACATGGATCACAACTGAGATTGTTCTGGTTACACATGAATTTTTTCTAATTACACATGGGTTGACATGAGTTGCATATGAGAATTCCTCAACGGCAGGCGTCGGCCTTCCTTTACAGGATTGCTCTTTCAACAATAATTTGGGTTTTTCACTGCTAATGCCCACTAAAAGTAAGTACGGTCACTAGCTTTCTTTCTTTTCCTTCTGTTGATGAGGGATGGCCGGTGGTTGCTGGTCGACGTGGATCATTGCTGTTTGTACGTTTTTAATCATTTTGTGGCTGTGTGCATTCTCGATGGCCTGACTAGACTGTTAATATTGTGTTGTTGCAGAGACCGAGTGTAATTAAGTATCATCTTGATATTGATATATTATGTTTGTCGTAAAAAAAAGATGAACAAGCTTGTTGAAGATATCACCGAGGGAACAATCGGCGATGGAAGAATGTTGAAGATTAATAATCTTGTTCAAGATATCAGCGCTGAAATGGACACCTTGACACCTACCGTATGTGTTTCACACTCGAGATAGAATGTGCCAAAGCCATCGCAATAATAGAAGTAGGTCAACCCAAATATCTCGCCATAGACGGCACGGTGCAATAGATACTGTGCGTTTCACACTAATATCTATGACTCAAAGAGAGATCATCAATTACGCATGTTGTTTAACACTTCAACACAAATAAAATCGGATCAACCTAAATTTATTTCAGGAGTAGTCAACTACTCCCTCCGTTCCAAAATAGATGACTTCCATTTGTCAAGATACGGATGTATCTAGACTTGTTACACATCTAGATATATCCGCATATAGACAAATGGAAGTTATCTAATTTGGAACGGAGGGAGTAGATGATGTACGCATTAACATCGAGGCGCCCAAGATCTACCGCTCAGTATATACTCTCGTCGTTCTAAATTAAATGACTTCTATTTATCTATATTTGGATGTATGTAGACATGTTATATGTATAGATACATCTACATGTACACAAATGAAAGTCATCTAATTTAGAATAGAGAGGGTATATCAGAGATGCTTATAGAGCTAGTGTGAGAAAGCGACGGTTGCTTTACTCAAGCAGGATATTGTTTGTGTGGTATCTTTGCTTCTTTACACGCAGCATCCAGGGCCAAGCTATGCTTACAATGTGAGGTATTAAATTAACCAAAAGTGGCCCGAATAAGTTTCGCCTAACCAAATTAACTAGTTTTGCACTGTCTCGTTTAGTTCTTCTTGAGATGTGTTTCTGTTAGGTTTCAGCAGTACCAAACCAGGCGATCGAGCCCAAATACGTAGGAGGGGAGCCGGGGAGACGCCTGCAGTAGCAACATGAGCAGCACAGTGCGTGGTGCCATCGACCCGCTGCTGGGCTACCTCTCGTCCGCCATTCGCGACGAGGCGCAGCTGCTGGGCGGCGTCCGCCGAGACGCGCAATTCATCAAGGACGAAATGGAGAGCATGAACGGCTTCCTCCAGCACCTCGCCGAGGCCGGCAAGGAACACGAGGGTGACCACCAGGTCCGCGCGTGGATGAAGCAGGTCCGGGACCTCGCCAACGACACGCAGTACTGCGTCGACCTCTACGGCCGCCGCGTGGGCGCAGCCCCCCGCGCGAGGGGCGTCTGGGGCCAAGTGCTCCGTGCCGTCTTCTTCCTGCAGACCATCCCGGCGCGCCATCGGGTGGCCACGCAGATCCGGGAGCTCAAGTCCCGCGCACGCGACGTCGGCGAGCGCCGGCAGAGGTACGGCGTCCAGGTCCTGGCCAAAGCGACCAATGAGATTGCTGGCGGCAACGCCGCTATGGAGAAGGAGGCGGATGCTTACAGGCGACGCTTGGTTGACGCTGAGCCTCTCAAGGATGGAGCGGTTGTTGTGATCAACTGGCTGCAGAAGCAAATACAGGATGGTCCAAGAACACATGCTGAAGAACACAGAGCAACGGCTGACCCAAGTGGATGGCCCAGAGTCATCGCTGTTGTAGCACCTGATGAAGCGGACGGTGGCAACCTGGCGAAAGAAGTGTACAACCATTCGTCAGTGGCGAGCCTGTTCGACTGCAAAGCTTTCGTCACCATCCAAAGGCCTCTGTATCTCCCGCAAGTACTCGACGACATGATTCAGCAGCTCCGTCCTCCCGAAGGAGCAAGTGATGACCAGCAGCTAGGGGTCAAGGAGGAGCTCCAAAAGCAAGTTAAAGGTAGAAGGTTCTTCATTGTTGTTGAAAACGGAGACCATCCATCCCCATGGAAAGAGATAACAGAAATTCTAGGCTCCTCTGGCTGCTCCCCTGGCAGTGCAATCATGGTGACCACAAAGAATAGTGTGCTGGCTGAGCACTTCTCTCCAAACAGAATCATAACACATTCCTATGTCCAGTTTTGTTTCGAGAAAGCCAAACGACTGGTTTCCGTAGAGTGGGATGACGATAAGAGGGACATCGTCCGTCGTGTCCTGGAGAAGTGTGATCCGGATCTCTCCTGCATGAAGCTGTTGCTCGGTACCCTGTATGCTGATCCCTATATGAGTAAGAAACAACTGGAGGACCTCTGCACAAGCCTAGACTCTTCAGCAGGGCCTGATGGCACTGGCAGTGCCACTTCGAAGGAGCATATGATGATGAAGTTCTGCTTTGACAAACTGCCTATGATGGACAGGAGTTGTTTGCTCTACCTATCCATCTTCCCCAAAGATTTACGTGTCAGGAGGAAAAGCTTGATAAGAAGATGGGTTGCCGAAGGTCATGTAATCCAAGGAGATGGGCGGGAAGCACTAGATAGAGCTGAGCGCTGCTTTGATGACCTTGTTGCTCGGGGTTTTGTGACCATTGTCAAGCCTGGAAATTTAGGCAATGTTATTTCCTGCAAGGTTCACCATTCTGTCCATAACTTCATTACCAAGGTATTCAAGGAAGAGAGCTTTGGAGACAAGATCCTGCCTTCCAACCTGGCTCGCCACCTTTCCATTAGCAGTGATATCCAGTGGCACCAAGTCTCGCACAAGAATCAGCAGCGCAGTGGAAGCATCTGCAACTGCTTCTCTCCAGCTGGAGAACGGCAAGGCGCCCCGGATGACATCACATCATTTATTGAGTTGCTCCCTACATTCTCCGATTGGCACGGGTGAAAGTGATGGACCTAGACTACTGCAACCACCTGAAGAACCAGCATCTGAAGATCATATGCAACAACTTGTTCTTGCTCAAATATTTGAGCATCCGGAGCACAGAGATTTCTCAGCTGCCTAGGGAAATCAAGAAGCTGCAACAATTGGAGACGCTTGATATTCGAGAAACCAAGGTTCCATCTTCCGCCACAAAACGCCTCATGCTCCCGATGCTGAAGCACCTGCTAGCCGGTCCCATCAGTTATCGGGTGGGCGCCTCTCCCGAGGAGGAACTTTCCACTGTGCAGATACCTCACAAGATCAGGGAAATGACAGAAGTGGAGACATTGTGCCACGTCCAAGTTGTTGAAGATGATGTGGTGTTGGAACACATCAAGAAGCTCAAGCGTCTCAGAAAACTAGGTGTGGTCATTCATGGTAAACAAGATACTATCAAATGTTTGCTCCAGGTGGTGACTGAGCTGAGTGAATGCCTCCGCCAGTTGTCAGTTTGGGTCAGACCACCGCGCGAGAGCGGTGTAGTTCTCAACACTCACTTCCTATGTTCCTTGAGACACTTAGCATCAACGGCATCACCAAGGGGTTGCCCGACTGGATTCAACATCTCACACATCTTGCCGAGATAACTCTGTTCCAGACATCATTGTCAGATGGTTCTATGAGAACGCTGGGAAAGCTTGAAGGCCTGCGCTGCCTGACGCTCCGTCATAAGTCATATGCAGACTATAATCTCACCTTGAGAACTGAAGAGTTCAAAAATATCAACTTCCTTGTCATCCAGGGCGCCTCCGACATTAAAAGGATTATTTTTGAAACTCGCACAGCTCCCAAGCTTGAAAAGATTGTCTGGACCTTCACCAGCATGGATTTCACTACGGACACCATTACTGATCTCAACAATCTTCCAAACCTAAAAGAGTTGGAGTTCAGTGGTGACTTCGACCCAAGTCCTGTGCAACAAGCTGTTGCAATGCATTCAAACTGTCCTAACTTCAGGTATAAGTATACTAAGGCGCATCTTCGTGACGTTTCTCTCGAGGAGTAAGAGATCAAGATTGGGCATACGTGTGCCCTGGGAGGAACTCGTATGCTCCCGCAAGCTATTTAACCGTTCCCTTGTGCTTTGTGTGTCACTACTGCGTTTCCTCGCGCTTCCTGCCTTTGTGTGTCGTGCTGGTATCGATCTCGTGCTTTTCTGCTTTGTCGTCTTCATCGTGTCCCACTGAGCGTGTGTTATGCCATCTACTAGTCTGCTACTTCGTGTGTTGATCTGATTGACAAACATGTATTGTACTGAACTATGTTTATCAATGAAACTGTTGTGATGCATTTCAGTGTTCGATTATCTGAGAGATTAAAATATGACGTCCCCTAACAACAGTGATCGGAAAATTTTAGCCGGAGCAGAGCCGATAAAAGGGGCATCAATCTTTTCAAGCCATTGCGTTTGCTGTCCTTAAACCATTGCTCTGTTGCTTTTCCTGAATTTTTGTGCATGCTAGTTTTACCGATATAACTTATTTCTTGGGGGACGCTAAGTAGTAGTGAGCCAACTTCAGATGCAGATGCCCAAGCTATTTCTTCTCCATTTAGCAGCCTTACATAATTGCTCTGTTTTTTTTCTTCATAATTGATCACATAAATTCGTCGGAGGTCAATCTGAACTGGAAGGGGGTATGCTGCCGTGGCGTTTTTACTGCAACTAGCAAGGTAGCCCTCGCAAATGCGAGGGCATCTTCTTCGACGTATTGAATAAGTTCATGTATTAAATTTGTGTTTTGACATATACCGGAAAATACCAAAATCTAATAAGAGCATCTTGTGACTGTCGCAAAATTATGGTATAGAAAATCACACATCAATTTATGGAGAGTAGGTGTTCTGAGATTTCAAAAATAAAGTCATGTCATATATACTATAAGCTCGTTTACTTTTAACCGGAGGTAGTGTTATTTTAGTATATATTTTTACTATGTTCCTAACATAACTCATTCTTTATAGTACAATCTCAGTGATACTTGTTTTTTTTCTAATGTAAAAATGACTACATGGACTTACATGGCTCATAGTTTTATGTAACATACTAATTTTCAAAAGATATCTAGATGCAACATAATATCAATATTTTAGTCAGTCACCAAGTTATTTTAAGTCATCTCACAAATAATTTTGTTAAATGCACCACAACACTCTAGCCATCATGTTATTTATCGCTCTTTGCCGCATCCTCGTAATAACCAATACTTTTGCTCAATTATTTGATTTGCATGATTTAACTCTCTCCCTGCCAAACCCACTCTTTAACCCAATAATTGTACTATGTCGCTCACTTGCATATGTCGTGTCATGGAACATCATGTTGTTCTGGCATTTTCATTAGTCCCAATTTTTTCTACAACTTTGAAAATTCAGTGATGTCTCCTATTAAAATTTAAGAATAAGAAACGGAATAAATTTCCTCGCAAAATAAAAACCCAAGCAGACTCACATAAAAGTGTATTTAATCACACCATAGGAAAACCATATGAGGTTTAAGTAATCCCATGAAAACTTTTGGTTGTGAAGAGATTAAGTTGTAGTATTTACTGCATATACTTTAGAAGGATCTATTGGTCGGTATAATCACCATGGTTTACTGATCGTGATTTTCTTAATACAACTATGAAAATCCATTGACTTAAAAAAATTGCCGAGTGCCGACACAGTTATCATGATATGTTGGTTTTCATCTTGTTTGTTATTAATTATGAACATTTTTTTGTGTATGATCTACAAATAGAAAGATGGTGTGCTAGATTGATGACCGGTTGTTTTATTTTTCTAGGAACTTCTGACATGTCTATATATTTTTCTACCATATTACACTTATCTAATGTACTTTTCTTTTAAAGTAGAATTTCTTGGGATGTGAATAGTTAAAACATTTATGACCCGTTTTATAAAGTAGACGTCTCTTTAATTTAACAATTTCCTTTGCCTCAAATCTCATCTCTGAAGTTACTTTTCACTAAAAGAATTTGCTTCAATTTCTGTCAAGCTCCATTCACCCTCGACAACAGATAAAAGGCACTTAGAGATGTGAGAGGCACTAATCAATTTCATAAGTATATTTTAGATAAGTTATATTAGTGTGTTCTTCTTGAACATGTCATAGAGTTGAGTTGGTGTCAACGGAATAAAATCCTATTAGATCCCGTCTAATCCTTGGTGTTTTCAAATGGATCAACGCGCATCGGGCAATGGTCATGTACCAATTGTTGTTTTGGCTTGTTTATTGTTTTATTCTTCTAATAAAACCTCGCGCATCGCAACATATGCGTATAATTGAAGACGATTACTCTTGATTTTAGTCATTATTTTTGTCGATAGCGAGCCAATAGTGGTAGTTTTTTCAATCTAAAAAGTACTCGACTCAAATCGTGAAGGGACGATGTAGTGTTTGTATGTCCATATTATATGGTTGTAGTGTACACATGAATATATCTACATCATACTCAGTGTTTCTATAAATTGTATTTATCTTATGATTATTAACTCTTCTCAATCATGCATGCACATATATTTATATACTACCTCGAAATATTTGACACAAATTTGTGTAAATACGGATGTCGTGTTTTGTGTGTAGATATATCAATATTTAGACAAATATGCGTCAATTATTTCCGGACGTAGGGGCATAAGTTAGCACACTTTTGTCACCACGTTGAAAGTAGGGTGTGGACCTTTTTTTCGGTCGCATGATGGAGAAGAGTCACGCCCTGACACAATTAAGCTGAGTACATTTTTGTTTTTTCAATCGATCTCTACCATCTGCCTATTTGTTTTTTATCTTTGGATCACACCGTTCTATGTGTTTTTTTTTTCACATAGCCTTAACTTACGTTGACAACAGAATCAGGTTTTCGAAAAAAAAAACATCGTGTTGGACAATGTAGCTGACCGATTTTTTTTCTTCACCAGTAGCTGACCGATTGGGTGGCTTTGCCCGTGCCATTAAATATGTGACAATACGTTGCTATTAATCTTCCATTAAATCTTAACTGTATATTTTAGATTTAGATTTAACTATTAAAATTAATTTAAATGATGTGGCTTATTGTCCTTGTATTTAAGAAAAAGAATATACTCACCGTGACACATTAATTAGTTCCTTTATTGGTGTAACAAAATCTAATTTCTTCCGTTACCTCTGTTTGGAAAAAAAAACCTGAGTATGCAGCCACGACATGAGAAATTCTTTGAGAGTCGTACCATCACCTGATTTCTTTCCTTTCAATCCGAGCTTTCCATCACCAATACGTAAGACTACCCATAGTGGGAGTAACTTCACTAGTAACATAGATGCCACCTAAGCAAAAAATCCTATGTGGCATGTAATTAATGAAGAGAGATGCAAATAGAGTAACTTAGCTAGTTACTTGTAACACTAGTAACATCACACTTTTCAAGAAAAAATGAGTCTATAGAGTAATAAATGAGACCATATATGACACCACCTCTTTGTTACTTTGCACTATGAGGGTAGTAACATAGTCTAGTAATATGTGTATGTTACTAGTTCAAGTTACTCGCCACTATGACTAGTCTAAGACATTTTTTTTTAGATAAAGGGCTTTTATTACTTAAAATGTTTAAGCATTACACCCGGCCTCTGCATAGCTAAGATGCACACAGTCACCAGTTCACCATCACACAAGTCTGTAAGCAAAAGATAAAAGGCGAATTACATATCAAAATGAGAAATTGTAGATCCGCCTAAGTTGCTGGTAGGTCTATCCGGAGTCTATGTTGCCACCCATGCCGGGAAAATAACTCCCTGGCCGCAGTCTCCAGTCTCGACGCCACCTCCAAGAATAAGTCTCGGTGCTCCACACGCTGCAGGGATGACCATGCTCGTAGCGTCGCTGTGCACCGGTAAATAACCTACATAAGAGAAGCATTTTTATCATTAAAAACCTTGTCATTTCTACATAGTCATAGCGACCAAATAACAGCAATCGCTCCCACCCTACTGAATAGTTTGAACCTCGGATCCACTCCATTTAACCAGTTGCCAAAAATGTTAGCAACAGAACAAGGGGGATATAAGGTAGAACCAATCTGGATGGCTGACCATATAGACCTATCGAACTCGCACTGGAAGAATAAGTGCGCAATGGTCTCGTCGTGTTGACAGAAGACACACTTTTTACTTCCGTGCCAATTGCGTTTGGCAAGGTTATCTTTGGTGAGAATTACTCCTCGACGTAAATACCACGCAAACACTTTAGTTTTTAGTGGTATCTTCATCTTCCAAAGTTTGTTATTATTAAAACTATCGACTGGAATTTCGGGTAGAATGAGCGCTCTATACATAGAATCAACCGAAAATTTGCCGTTCTTCGTGAGATTCCATTGAAACTTATCTGGACCTTCCGACAAATGGATTGAATCCAATCGGATAAGCAAAGCATTCCAAGATGCTTGTCGTGTTCCAAGTAAACTTCTTCTGAACGAAACATTTGGTGGAAAAGTATCCAACACCTTCACGATCGTGTCACTTTTGTTTCGAACAATAGAATATAGAGCCGGATATTGTTCTTTGAGGGTAGATTGGCCAAGCCAAATATCCTCCAGAAACGAATTTCCAATCCATCCCTAATTGAGAAAGAGCCATGCGGGAAAAAGAACTTCTTTGTAGCCATGAGGCCTGCCCAGAAGTGTGAATCACCAGGTTTCCAAAGAACCTGGGAAACAGCTTGATCTCCGACATATTTTCTCCTAAGGAGGGTTTGCCAAACTCCATCTTCAGAAAGAAGTTTAAATAGCCATTTACCTAGCAGCGCTCTGTTCTTGACCTCAAGGTCATGAACTCCGAGCCCTCCTTGGTCTTTAGGGCAGCAAACCACACTCCATTTAGTCAGTCGATATTTTTTCTTCTCACAATCCCCTTGCCAATTGAATCTAGATCGGAAATAATCCAATCATTTTAAGACCCCTTTTGGCAGTTGGAAGAATGAAATCATATACAGTACCATGTTCGTAAGTACCGAGTTTATGAGAACCAATCTTCCACCCAGAGATAGGAGTTTGCCTTTCCAGCTATTTAAACGTAATTGAAGCCTTTCCTCCACCCTTTTCCATTCAGCATTTGTAAGTCTCCGATAATGAATCGGGATACCCAAATAGTTGATAGGAAATTGTCCTTGCTCACAGCCAAAAAGCTCGGCATACAAGGCGGCGTTCTCTTGGGCCTCGTCAAAGCAAAACAATTCACTTTTATGGAAATTTATTTTAAGACCCGAAAGTTGCTCGAAAGCTGACAAAATCAATTTAAGGTTACGAGCTTTTTCGATATCGTGTTCCATAAAAAGGATTGTATCGTCGGCATATTGAAGAATCGATAGTCCACCATCTACAAGATGTGGAATCACTCCTTCAATCTGACCCTCAGATTTAGCGCGTTCGATCTGGATTGCCAGCATATCCGCCACTATGTTAAATAGTATTGGCGATAGCGGGTCACCCTGTCGGAGGCCTTTTTTTGTTTGGAAGTATCTGCCAGTGTCATCATTGACCTTAATGGCTACACTTCCTCCAGAAACAAAGCAATTGATTAACGCGCGCCACTCAGAGGAAAAGCCTTTCATCCTGAGAGTTTGCTGGATGAAAGACCACTTCACTTTATCATAGGCTTTCTCGAAATCAATTTTCAGGATTACCCCGTTCAACTTTTTCCTATGTAGTTCGTGGACCGTTTCATGTAGGACCGCGACTCCATCAAGGATGTTGCGACCTTGCATAAAAGCCGTATGAGACGGGCGAACCACATGATCTGCCATAGTGTTCAGTCGAATCGTAGCCGCTTTGGTGAATATTTTAAAACTAACGTTAAGGAGGCATATAGGTCTAAACTGCTGGATCCTTTCTGCCTCGTTAACCTTAGGTAATAAAATTATCTCGCCAAAATTGAGACGAAACAACTCTAGTTGTCCATTGTGAAGACAAGCGAACAACTGAAGCAGATCGGCCTTGATAACATCCCAAAAGTTCTGGTAGAACTCAGCAGGAAATCCATCAGGTTCAGGGGCTGAATTATGTTTCATTTGGAAAACTGCTTTTCTCACTTCCTCCTCTGAATAGGGTTTAGTAAGTAGGCTATTTTCCTCCTCTGAAACCTGGGGTATACCCTCAATCGTTCCTTCATCCTGGACCAGAGAATGAATACGCTTTTTCCTGTGTCTGCCATTGGCAATACTATGGAAATAGCGAGTATTCGAGTCCCCTTCTAGAATGAATTGAGCTTTAGAACGTTGATACCATTTTAACTCCTCCTCGCGCAGTAGATTCGCTATCTGTGCATTTGATTGGCTCTTTAGCTCAATTTCTTGCGCGGATAGTAATCGAACTTCTGCTAATGCTTCTAGAGCATCGATTATCGAGGAAAGTCGTACTTTTTCTTTTTTAAGTAGACCAGTAGTATGACGAGCCCAACCAACGAGGTGAGTACGTAAAGCACGTATCTTATTGTTCCATCGCTGGATAGGCGTATCACCCGCTACCGGTAAATCCCAGATTCTTTTAACCATGTCATGGAAGCCCTCACGGTGTAACCAACCAAGCTCAAACTTGAACCGTGGTTTACATTGCGGACTAGGCACTCCAGTGGTCAATAGAATGGGAGCATGATCCGACAAACCCTCAATACGTTCTAGAGCCCGTACCGACACCAATGGGAATCTAGCTTCCCAATCGGAATCCATCAGTACACGGTCTAGTTTCTCGTAAGTTGGTTCAGGGAGGGAATTAGCCCAGGTGAACTGTCTTCCCACCATCGTAATCTCTCTTAAATTCAAGCTGTCAATGACTGCATTGAATAAAAGAGGCCAACGGTTGTCGAACCGACCCTTACTTTTCTCGAACGGAAACCGTAGCAGGTTGAAATCCCCACCAATGATAATAGGGTGTGGGTTATCTTTTGCTAGGTTTACCAATTCAACGAGAAAAGAAGTCTTAGACGCTTCCTGAGCCGGCCCATACACGGCGACAAGACTCCAAATGAAATTATCGGATTTATTACGGATGTGCATTTTGATATGAAAATTGCCTTCCGTAACCTCCAATACTTCCATGGTATCAGTCCTGACGCCTAGTAAAATTCCACCGGAGCGTCCATGAGGAGGTCGCGAGTACCACTCAAACTCTATACCGCCCGATAGTCGGTTCAAAAGAGATTGTGGAAATTCACGTCTTCCCGTCTCAGAAATAGCTAAGAAATCCAAATTATGGCCCCGAATACAATCAGCGAAGTGCAAGTGTTTAGCCAAGTCACCAAGACCTCTGCTATTTTTGAACATGCCATTCATCGGGAAACCGTGAGAGATTTGGATAACTTGGTCCGTTTCCGAGACTTGTTGGTTGTAGATTTAGATTTCCGAGCGGATGCTTTGAGCTCATATAATGAACTCAAGCCGTCGTCATCCAAACCACCATCCAACACTTCACCAATTAGATGAGAAAGAAGCTGACCATCTGATGTGGCAATCGCTTCATCCTCGTCATCATAGGTGGCAGACAACCCAGTCGAGACTTTAGGAATAACCGTAAGACGGTCAAATTCCATATGCCTCAAGACGTTAGTTGACACAGCAATTTGTATTTTAATAGAACCAAGTTTTACACCTACACTATTTAACTTAGAAAAAATTGCCGGAGATGAAAAAGAAAGAAAAAACTTTAAAAGGTCCGGGCGCGGCCACCACGCCGAGTAACGCCGGAGTGAAGCCTGCGGGGATGGACGTCGGAGGCGGCGGAGGCCTGCCGGAGTATCCGGGGCGCAGGGAGGCGGTCGCCGTGGCCTGAGGAGCGCACGCCGACGTCGGTGGCGGCTGGTCGCCGCGGGTTCGCGGTGGAGGCAGCGTCTGGGCGCCACACCCGTCGCGGGAGCGTGGAACCGCTGCAGAAACCGCGTTGGCGAGGAGTGGAGCCGGGCGCGTGGTCGACGTGGAGCGCGTGGCCGAAGCAGAGGTCCGGCGCGCCGGCCGGGCGAGGGCTCCATTGGTGGAGGCCACCACAACAGATCTCGATCCAGAACGCAGTGCCGCTGGGCCGAAAAAAAGCTGGGAGAAAAAACGGGAGAATGGTGGAGGGAGGCGGTGGGGGCTGCATGGGGGAGCTGCAGTGGATGGGAGAGGCGCGAGCGGCGGCGGCGACGGCCGGCTGGAGGGTCGCCCGTGCGTCGCGGAAGACGCGCCCTCAGATCGCGATGGATCGCGATGCCACGGTGTCACCCTTGCAGCTTCGAGGTTTTAACACTTTTAGTCCCACATCTTGCACGGTGCGGACGATTTAGTCCCACAACTTGCAAAACGGACAAGTTTAGTACCACAACTTGCTAATTCGATTGGTTTAGGTCCTGGAGGCCTCTGCTACCGACACGTGTGCGTCATGGTGGCAGGTAACTTTGCAGAAAACCCCTACAATTATTAATCTTCACCGATACATTTCAGATTTACAGGTTTAGGTCCTGGAGGTTTCGTCTCTGCTGCTCGCGACCAAAATTCCCACAACTTGCACGGCGGCGGAAGGCGGCGGACCACGTGTCATCAGTACTCTTCTTCTTCAGAGACAGGAGAAGAGATCATGATCATGGTGGACTCAAGGTTGATTGCTTACATTTGCGCACTGAGTTGGCACGTGGCCAGGCCGCCGCCATGGCCGGCGTCGCTGGCGAGGCACACAAAGCACCGGCAGTAGTGGTAGACCCAGGAGCCCTCGGGGACCTGCACGCCGAGGCACCCCGGGTGGAACGTGGACGGACAGCTGTCGCAGCACAGCAGGTGCACGCCGTCGGCGCACACGCCGCAAGCGTCATTGCTCCGGTCCCCTCCGCCACTGACGCTCTTCAGAGCGAGAGCTCCCTTCCTGCTATGCCTGCCGTTGCCGTTGGCGGCGAGCAGCGGCGACCTTCCGAGCAGCTTCTTCTTCGCCTGGGCGCTCCTCTCCCACGCCTCCTGCACGCACCGCAGCAGCGGCTTGCCGGACATGAGTAGGAGCCGCTCCCACGCCGGCGGCGACGCCCCTCCGCCTGCGTGCGAAGAGAAGGCCGGGAGCGGCATGGCGGTGTCGCAGCATCCGCACTGGATGCAGGCCCTGGTGACCGCGCCAGAGACGACCTTACCGTTGTTGTTGCAGGCGCCGGCGAGCTCGGGCCCTAGCACGTAGAACACCTTTTCTTTCTCCTTGAGCACGCCGGCGTCAATCAGCCATGTCTGGACGGTGTGCTTCTTTGCTCGCGCTGCCGCCACCTTGCCGCTGCTGTTGTTGTTGCGCCGCGCAACGAGGCTGCATCGGGTGGCCGCGGTGCTCGGCGTCATCGGTGGGGGCGAGGGCACGGCGGCCGTGGCTGCGCTCTTCCTCTTCCTATCTTTGCTCGGCGGCGCCGCGGGGGGCACGACCTTCGGCTTGTCATTTCCTTGGGCGCCAAGGTGCGCGCCCGCCGGTTTGTCGGGGACGGCGTTCTTGCTAGCGACCTTTTTGGGCCCCGCCGGAGTGGTGCTGCTCCCCTTGGGCGCGCGAGGCTTCCGTAGGCGGCCGTTCGGCGACCGAACGGCTCCAGTGGTCGGCATCGCGAGCACGGGGCCCAGAACTTGCAACTCCGAGGCGTCGCCACTGTCGCTGGCCGGTGGAACGGCGGCAGTTTCGACAGGGGCTATCTGGAGCGATCTCGTGCTCGCCAGTCTCCCGCGGCGGGCACGGTACCACTGGGATTACAGGGGCTGCCGTGAAGGGGACCTGCCCGTACTCGGCGGTCTCTCCGTGCTCCGCCGGCGGTCGTGGCCTCGTGGGGGAATTTTGGTCTTGGGGAATTTTGGTCACGAGCAGTAGAGCTCAAAACTCCGGGATCTAATCCTGTAAATCTGATATATATCGGTGAAGATTAATAATTGTAGGGGGTTTTCTGCAAATTTACCTGCCACCGTGGCGCACACGTGTCGGCAGCAGAGGCCTCCAGGACCTAAACCAATCAAATTAGCAAGTTGTGGTACTAAACTTGTCCACTTTGCAAGTTGTGGGACTAATCGTCCGTACCGTGCAAGATGTGGGACTAAAAGTGTTAAATCCTCTGCAGCTTCCAATACGTAAGACATGCAAACTCTTTTCCTCCGTTTTTTTACTCTATATCTGGTATGTGTCTCAAACACGTTTGTACATGTCCTATAAGTTGATTTTGTTTGACGCTAGTGCGTGTACAACAATAGACATTATGGAACGTGACAGCAGTTTACGTAACATTTTATATCTTTTTAATCCTGACCGCTTTAACTAAAATCTACGGTGTAAATATTTTTAGCCTATGTGGATAAACGTGGTGCCTCGAAAGACTCCTTCATTTTGCTTTTAGTATATAATAGATAGATGTTCAATGTTGCTGAGTAGTTTTTTATGGATTAGCATGTGTGTTTTATTATACACTAATGAATATCTGAAAAAAAAATTAGATTCACAAACAAGTTTAGAGGCCGTTGTTTATCACAATAGCGGATGTAGCCAATCAGCGAGATAAGCGTAGCTGAATTATACGTGTATAACCGTGGTTCCAAGACGACAAAACCAGCCAAACGTTGACTATATATGAACTATCAAAAGCGTAAATAAGGAAAACAAGCAAATATATGGAATATCCACATTTCGTACTTTTATAGACCATGTTCATGATATCAAACTTGTCACAGCTCACCGTTCTCAAAGCAGTTGCTCTTTTTAATTCAAATAAGATCACTGGACCATATAAATCGCATATTAAGAACATACTCAATTGTAAACCGAACAACATATTCAAGTGATTCCTAAATCTTTGGATAAATAAACAGAGCTGAGAACTTCACGTTATGTTTCTTCTCAGTCCACTCAACGGGTCACCAAATGAATACGCAAACACACATGATTGAAGTCTACATCATTCTACATAATGTGCATAATCTTGCCATTGAACCTTCAATTGCTAAGCTCTTCTTTCCGGTACACTAATTAGCATGCACGTGCAATGCATGTCTTCACGATACAACAAACATCTTTTAACTGTCTTCTTAATAAATCATTTAATATAATCACCCACTATAAAATATTCCTGGCTACATAAAACAAACAAAGATAATTCGAAATTTGAGTTATCCTAGAATTTGAATGTACATGAATGATTGTTTTTTGGACACGGTACATGCAACATTTGTTTTGCACCATATGGTTGAACTCCGTGCACATTCATTTTGATCTAAATGATTCTTTTAACCCGCCAACAATTATTTTCAAGATTTACTAGGAATTTCAGAAGTTATATATTTATAACTATCCCAATTAATTGTGTGTATTTCTGAGTTTTGAATGTTGCATGAAGGATTACTGGTTTTTAGTGGCATCTTATTCTAACAAACGATTGGAATAATTGATATTTTTTCATTTTTTCTTTTCAATTTCACCTTAGGGAGAGATAATGATAGAACAAACGACAAAAATGTGTCTAAAGAGAAAATAACAACAATAAATGGGCCTAACCCAAGAGGGGACAAAAATGTGTCTAAGAGAAAATAACAACAATAAATGAGCCTAACCCAAGAGGGGTTTGCGACGTACAGCTCCAGGCTTCAAATGGGAACTCTCTCATCTTTCGTCATCGCAAAAAAAAAAAATCCAATCCCCGTGTGCGCTGCCACACAGAGATATTCCAACTATATTTGGACTAGGACGAGTTAAAGTAAATATAACTATAATTTAACTAGACTTTTATACATAGTAATATTTTTTCTCATCTTATGGTTTCAAAAGTATAAGTTGTATATTACTTAGTTAGCATTGTTAAATGTACATTAATGTTTTCAATATGTTTGTATTTTATGTTCTTTAGTTTCATTGTAAATTATATAGTTACGCAAAAGGTTTTTTCTTGTTATGAGAAATTGCACATAATAAAAACATAACCACCTTATATTAAACGTGCGGCTCTTTGAATCTTTTTTTTACAAAAATGAATCTTCTAGTGTATATGTATATTATTGTGTGATTGTTCTTCTCTATTTTTAATATTATTATTTATATTTGAAGAGATAAAAAAGCATAGGGTCTAACAAATATCTTAATAGCGTAACAAATATCTTAATATAAGTGTTCAGTGTATGGTTAGGTAAGCAAATAGATAGTAACTTTTCGACTATAAATTCAACAAGTACATGAATGTGTTTTCTTTGGCCAAATATGTAATAACAGTAGGTAATAAGTTGACATTTTGTTAATCATCTATACTGATTATTCGAATAGTAATGCTTATAGTAAAGCGTGTGCTTGCGGTCAGCCGGTTGATGGTCAGCCGGCTCGCTAGCAATTTGATCGGACCATATAATTTGTACACACACACTCAAAGGCTACTCCCCATGTCGGTGGAGCCTACTAAAGCCCATCATATTGTCTTCTCTCCTCCATTACTCTCTTCCAACCTTTTTGTTGGTCTCACATGGGCAGAGCCCACCATAACTTTTATTGGTTCGTTGAGAATTCTAGAGTCATTTGACATGTTGCTTCTAATTGTTTTGCATCATCCAGCTATTGCGAAAGACAATTAAAAAAGCTACTTCGACAGACTAAAAAGGCTAAACAACCTCGAACTTGTGTCACAACATCAAAACGTTGTATAATTATTATTCGTGTGTATAAAAAAGGGCGACCCTATCAAAATCATTTAAAAAGTCTTACAACATTTTGAACATGCCCATGCACAAAAAATGTGTATGCAACAGGTTCAATTTTATCCGCGATAATGGCAAAATCATTCAATGTCTTACGACAATTTAAACATGTGCATGTAACAAAATAAATATGTGTATGCAACAAATTATAATTTTTATCTAAGATCCTATAAAAATCATTCAAAAAGTCTTACATAATTTTAAACACGTCCGTGCAACAAAAAAACATATGTGTATGCAACAAGTTTAAGTTCTAGGTGATAATGCCAGAATCATTCAATAAGTCTTACAACCATTTAAACATGTGCATGCAAAAAAATAAGTGTATGCATCAAATTTTAATTTTCTCTCAGATCCTGTCAAAATCATTCAATAACTCTGACAACATTTTAAACATGCAGCGATGATGTTAAAAGCATTCAATATGTCTAAGTGTCTAACAACAATTTAAACATGTGCATGTAAGAAAAAAGTGTATGCATCAAATTAAAATTTTATGAGATATCCTCCCAAAATCATTTAAAAAGTCGTACAACATTTTAAACACGCCCATGCAACAAAAAGAATTGTCTATGCGACAAGTTAAAATTTTCTCTGTGATAATATCAAAATCATTAAAAGGTGTTACAAGATTTTAAACGTACGCATGTAACAAAACAATATGTGTATGGACCAAATTATAATTTCCTTGGAGATCCTACCAAAACCATTCCAAAAGTCTTACGACATGTAAGCATGCCCATGCAACAAGATAAATATGTATGCACCAAGTTATATTTTCTCTACGATAATGTCAAAATCATTCAAAAGGTTTTAGAACATTTTAAACGTATGCATGCAACTAAAAGTGTATGCAAAAAATTATAATTTTGTTTGTTATCTTGTAAACATCATTCAAAAAGTCTAAAACCAATTTAAGCATGCCATTTACCAAACTTTGTGAGTTAGACGACAACAATGATAACAAATCTCCCTTGTAGTAGAACATCACTTTATACCTTGTACTCATGGTAGTAAAGCTAGAGACTAAAGCACTAGCCTAAGGAGGTGTGGAAGTCAAAGGGGGTTTCTCTAGGGAAATGTGTGTACACAAATGTTCTATGACCCGTAGGCAACCTCTCGTGGAAAGACCCAAAGAGGGAACGCAGTGTGAAAAATCATTTCTTCTGCGGGACGAGCGACTGATCGATCAGACGACGGCGTTAAACCTTTTTCCTTATATTAATCACGTTATATTTCGTTACTTTTTAAATTATTAGCAATAATGCACGTGCATTGCTATTGGTTGGTTTTAATTGCATTTTGTGATAAGGAAATTTTCACTACTTGTGCACCAGGGAACTAGTGTTTTACTTGGAAGCACTGCACAACAAAAGCTTACATATCTTACCTTGTTGGTTTTGTCCCCAAATAAATGGAGTTCTTGAAATTCTTCAAGATATCTTAAGCAGTAGGTTTGGTCCCTACTTTGTGGCCTTGTGGGAATACCGGAATACAGTGATTCAATAGTAAATATAAAACTGAATATTTCTAGAAATAGTTATGAGAGTATAGAACACGTACATCAAAACTAATCTGCCCTCCAATAGAAATGTGAGGTTCAAGTGGCCAAACTTTTTCATGAAGCACTGTCACCATTTTAGGCTCAACGTTGTGTACCTAAATAAAATGAGCCGAATTAGTTCCATGCTTTTTCAATGGCGTTGTTACCTTTTCTGATTAGAAATAGGTTTCTGAAAGAAAAAATGATTTTTACCTTTTCAAAGTTCTCAAAATCATCATGTTCTTCCTGACTACAGTTCCTCCCAATTGATTATTCCACTCATGGCCTAATGTTTACTGGTCAGTAAAGAGCTAGTCCTGGTATGGTGAGAACTCTCTGACATGATTCTGTAGTTCTATACTGAGACATTTTAATCGGGATATCCAAGTCTGATATAATGAGAGTGAAGTTAATAAATTCCTGCAAAGAGCACATATCATCATTACCAAGGCGTCTTGAAACTTGTCAGCGACAACAAAGCAAGAAAAAACGCCACACGGTAGCTCATCATCCCCAAGGTACATTTTTTGAGACATTACGTTTTCTTAATTTACTTGCCTAAAACGGCGTTGGAAAAGGAATATTGAACGGTAAACTCCCACTGGTCTTGGTGGAACAAATGAACATAGGGGCTAGAGTGAAACAAATCTACGAGGGGGTGGCTCTGCCTCTGATGAAGAGCTCCTGGCCACCTTCTCGCCCCGCACTCCCAGTCTGGCGGCCCCCTTGGTATAGAGGGCGGCTCTGATATAGAGCTTGTCGCCCCGCGCGCATTCCCAGTCCGGTATTCCCCTCTCTCGGTCTCTCCTACGGCAAATTGCAAAGCTTCCTAGCCGCCGTAAACTAGGAGCAAATACGCCATGGTGATCTCGGTCGCCAGTCACTGGTGCTCTATACACGACTTCGTGCTCATTCCTGAAACCCAATGAGGCGGGAGGTGGAGGAGGAGCACGCGTGTGGCTCTCCTCTTCTCATACTCATACTAGTGGTAGAAGAGCTTGATCATCTTGTAAGGTGGTGCAACTCTCTCCCAACTAGCAATGTGGATCTAAACTTTTCGTCCAACGCCATGCATGAATGGGCCACATGTCCCTCTCAGATTTTCAGAAATTATGGAACTCGAAAAATAGGCTGGCCTGTTTAGGCCAAAATTCCAACACAAATAACCTATCAACGCTTTGAAATTTTGTCACTTACAATCAAAAAGCAAAAATGGCTAAAAGCCAACAGCAATTCCCTTCAAATACAAATGCTCCCTTGTCGTAGCCGAGTTGCTTGGTGCCGTACCAGGGAAACTCAACTCTTTTACACGCACACACCTACACATTCGAGAAACTTGAGATAAACCCGCACTGTGACTGAACGGTATCGATAAGCATAAGCGGATATGTCGTGCGCGCGAAATAAATGCACAAGAGGCCGCGGCTCTGATAAAGCGCTCGTCGCCACCTTCTCGCCCCGCATTCCTAGTCAATCCGGCAGTCCCGCTCTCTCCTCTCTACGGCAAAGCCCAAAGCTTCCCAGACGCCGTACACGAGGAGCAAATACGCCATGGTGATCTCGGTTGCCAGTCACCGGCGCTCTATACGCGATGCCGTGCTCGGCCTCCGCTGCGCCTTCTACGACGGTATTCCCCGTGACGGCCTCGCCGCCGCGCTCTCCGAAGCCACCGGGAGCGTATCCCTCCCCGCCTCTGAAGCCACGAAAAGGCCAAGGAACGTGCTCATCTTGATGAGCGACACCGGCGGCGGCCACCGCGCCTCCGCCGAGGCTCTCCGCGACGCCTTCCGTCTCGAGTACGGCGATGCCTACCAGGTCCGATACTCTCCGCGCGCGGCCCGTGCCTCGTGATTTTAATGTTGGTTTCCGCAGATTAAATCTGGTTTTCTTGATTAGCGCAGGTGTTCGTCAGGGATTTGGGGAAAGAGTACGGTGGCTGGCCTCTGAACGACATGGAGCGGTCGTACAAGTTCATGATCCGCCATGTCCGGCTATGGAAGGTGGCCTTCCATGGCACCTCCCCTCGCTGGGTTCACGGCATGTACCTCGCCGCCCTCGCCTACTTCTACGCCAAGTACGTACTCCAGTCCAATCCAGCACACACTCGATTTTCGACGGCGACAATGCACGAGGATCATATTGTGCGTGCTTGCTGCTGGTGTGACGATAGGAATTAAAGGCAAATGTTTGGATTTCAGTGAGGTGGTGGCCGGGATCATGAAGTACAAGCCGGACGTGATCATCAGCGTGCACCCGCTCATGCAGCACATCCCACTGTGGGTGCTCAAGTGGCAGAGCCTGCAGTCCAAGGTCCCGTTCTTCACGGTCATCACCGACCTCAACACCTGCCACCCGACATGGTAACCAACGAACGAGAGGGTCAATTTCACCTCACCACCCGACATGGTTGATCGGGAGAGTTGTCTGAACTTGACAGGTTCCACCACGGCGTGACAAGGTGCTACTGCCCCTCGACGGAGGTGGCTGAGAGGGCACTGATCCGAGGGCTGGAGCCATCCCAAATACGTGTGTACGGGCTACCCATCAGACCATCATTCTGCCGTGCCGTGCTCCAGAAGGTTGATCGGTGTGGCCTGTCCACCATTATCTTGAGCTTTGCATCGCCTGGACCTTTAGCTAGCTGAACAACTCTGCTTGGTTGACAGGACGAGCTGAGGGAAGAACTTGATATGCACCCGAACTACCTGCTGTTCTGCTTATGGGAGGTGGCGAGGGGATGGGTCCAGTGGAGGAGACAGCCAGGGCCCTCGGCGAAGAGCTCTACGATCACCGGAGACGCCGGCCCGTCGGGCAGATCGTGGTCATATGCGGCAGGAACCAGGAGCTGCGGTCCACCCTACAGTGCCTGACATGGAAGGTCCCTGTCAAGGTACCATTTTTGCATATGCCGAATCTAGAGAGGGTGATGCCTGGTGAGATGCGCATCTCAGATGGATGCTGTCTAACTGACCTTTCGAGCGTCTTGTCTTCAGATCAGGGGCTTTGAAAAGCAGATGGAGAGTGGATGGGCGCTTGCGATTGCATCATCACTAAGGTCTGCAAAAAAATCATTTCTTTTTCAGCCACAAAATATTTCTTTTGGCTGTTGATTACTGAACTGGAATTTAACTGACGGGTTTTATACAGGCTGGTCCTGGCACAATTGCAGAGGCCTTGATGAGAGGACTTCCAATCATTCTGAATGACTTCATCCCTGGACAGGTCTACCTATATATGCTCACGCCAGTAATCTGGAATTAATTACCCCCTTACATATAAGACCCCCATTGAAAGAACCTTAGCCAGCTCAACGTATTATTAGTGCTGATTAATTAATTCACTATTAGGTAGGTCATCTGAGCATTCTCGAGAAAAAAGGTAGGTCATCTGAGAGCGACTGCTTGTTGCTAGTGTCATTGACTAGCGATTACTCTGCAACTGAGATCACACCAAATACTCCCCACTGACTAGCTTGCTGAATGTATACGTAATGAAACTGAATATCTGCCCCCCTTCATTTTATTCTTCAGGAAGTTGGGAACGTGCCTTACGTCGTCGACAACGGCGCCGGTGTGTTCTCCAAGGACCCCGGGGAAGCTGCGAGACAAGTCGCTCGATGGTTCACCACGGAAACTGACGAGCTCAAGAGATACTCCCGCGACGCGCTCAAGCTAGCGCAGCCGGAAGCAGTGTTCGACATCGTCAAGGACATCCACAAGCTCCAGCAGCAGCCTGCTGCTACTTTAACCCGGATCCCCTACTCCTTGACCTCATCATTCGCATACCATATATGAATTCCAGGAACCTCTTACAGAATATACTACTCTGTCTGCGGAGTGGACATGCCTTCGAAATTCGGGGAGGCTCTTACAGAATATACTCCGCGGACTGGTTGTGCTGCCGGGAACAGAAATTTGAAGAAGCGTGGGAAGCTGAAGGCCAAGCTGGGCTGCCGATGTTTGTGCTTATAATTTTTTGCTTGGATGATGGAGGGCTGGTGCAGTCAGTCACCAGTAGTTTCTGCTTTGTTATGTCCAGAGCATGTGCTGTATTGGCTGGGTTGTAAACAGTTACTGTATATAATGACAGACAGCATATGTTCAAAACACAAAGAGACATGCAGAACTAGGGAAATCTTATTTCTGAAAGAAAACTACGTTGCACCAGGCGATGGCGGCGGCGACCTGGACTGGACAGCGACCTCTCACCATCCTGTATATGCGTTGCATCAGCCTACACGGCACTTCACTTGGCACCATCAGCTTCCAAAGTGAGGCAGCGTGCGTGTGACGTCACATGGGGAAGTTTTGCAGCATGCATGCATGCAATGCAACATGGACACTTTGATCAGTTCTAGACGCTCTTTTTTCTGTGTGCACAACGTACTAGGGTGTGTTTGGTTACTTGCATTGACTCCAAACAGGACATTGGATGTAAAAATAGGACGTTTGGTTGGTCGGAAAACGACTTGTCCCGAGAACGTACGAACCTCAAAGCACCTCTCAGACAGGCCTGCGGGAACGGTCGATTCAGCTGTTTTTCGAGAGCCAGTTCTGGTAGAGCTAAATCCGGGGGGGGGGGGGGGGGGGGGGGGGGGGGCGTACGCGGCTTGCGCGGGGATGCAGGCAGGGAGATGACGGGAGACGAAAAGTTGGTCCGGCGTCTCGCGGCCAAGCTATGCTCACCACCTATTTTACTCGGTCACCTCGAGCGGGAGAAAAAACTCCATTGTGTTGGCACAACAGTGTGGCAACAGCGATGGAGACTGGGATGATTTAGATGTGGGCCACAACAGGGCGTCGGCTTAGATCTTGGGAGGCTACGACGACGGCGAGGTCGACAGCGACACTGGTAGTGGCGAGGACGAAGAGCTCTGGATCCTAGACCAAGATCTGCCGCTTCGACTACGGCACCGGCAGGTCAAGCCCTTCTTCTCCATGGAGGTAAACACCATCCCACCGTGCTTAGGCGTAGAATAGCAGTACTACGTACATGGTTAGGTTGCTTATGGATCTTGATTTCACTAGGACCCGCGGATGCAGCTAACCGTTCAGGCAGCTACACTGGTAGCAGTGATGCAGGCATGTATACTATTAGTCCATCATAGAGCCATTCGTCGCAACTACATGGGGTAATCAAATACGGACCATTGATGGTCAGAGACTAAGAGAGGATGGCCAACCTGAACTACATCTACAGCAACAATGAGGTTGAGGCTGTGAACATGATGCGAATGGGTAGAGCCCCTTTTGTGAAGATTGTGGAGACGTTTAGGGCCAGAGCCTTGTTACAAGATAGCATCCACACCAATCTAGAAGAGCACGTAGCCATGTTGTTGGGCATAAACCAGAGGTTCATAGGTTGATAGTGATTCACGGCACATTTAGGAGATCTAGTGAGAAAATTTACCGGTATTTCAAGCAAGTCTTGTATGCGGTTGGAGAGCTGAGAGGAGAGATGATCAAGCCACAATCTACTCAGACTCCATAGAAGATACAGAAAAGCCAAAGGTTGTATCCATATTTCAAGGTGAGCAACTCAATTTTTTTAGTTCATGTCATGCCATCATTGTATTGGTTTGTAACATTACATTGTGTTCACGCTAATAGGACTGTATCGGTGCAATTGATGGTACTCATGTAACAGCAAGAGTGTCGAGGTCACAAGCTGCCGCCTACAAAGGTAGAAAGCACTACACCAGTTAGAATGTGCTTGTGGCTATTGATTTTGATCTCAAGTTCACCTATGTGCTAGCTGTTTGGGAAGGATAGCTAGTAACATATCTGACAGCACGAGCCGACCAGATGGGATAAATATTCCAGAAGGCAAGTTCTTCCTAGGAGATGATGGATATGCATGTCGCCCTGATGTTCTGTCACCCTCAGGTGTACCAAGTACCCTCTCAATGAGTTTAGTGGTAGGACCTACCCTAGGACTGTCCATGAATTGTTCAATCTGAGACATCCCAGTCTTCGAGTTACGATGGAGAGAACTTTTGCTGCTTTGAAAAACAGATTTAAGATCCTTGATCAGAAACCATTCCACCCTTTCCGCACCCAAGTCAAGCTTGTCCTATTGTGTTGCACTCTTCATAACTGGATCCTATGATTGGGTATAGATGAGTATTTCCCCAATGAGAAAGATGTGACACCAGATGGCTAGGAGTTGGGCCATGGTGTCGAAGCTCATGATCAAGAAGCTTGTAAGATCTCGCGGGAGGAGTGGGCTAACTCTATGAGGGGAAATGGAGGCACCTAGAGGATCTGACGAAGGAGAGGAATTGAAGCAGGAGAAGAAGAAGAAGAAGAAGAAGAAGAAGAAGAAGAAGAATTGACTGCAACGATCTGTTTACCACTAGAAGTTGTCCCCTTAACCAACATGGGTGATAAAAACATTCATTTGCTGGTAGATAGGAGAACTTGCATGTCCTGAGAACTGCTTTTTGTTATTAGCTAGGGTTGAAACATTTTGAAGCTCGTCAAATCTATCCCGACCTTAGCGTACAACATGGTAAGGTCACCACTGTTGAGAACAGGTGATCAGATCCAACGTCGTTTAGCAACCAAACACTGGGTAATGGTTCTCTGATACGCATCCATGCAACCAAACAACAGGGCATCCAAAACTAGCTCCTAGGGAAACATGTATGGCTGCCATTTTGTGGGCAACCAAGCAGGCTGCACATCGTTGTTCAGGCCTCGTTTTCCCATGGCCAACCCTTAGGAGCAATAGACGCAAAAGTTTCAAAAACCATGCAGCTAACCAAACATGCCCCTTGTGCTCTATGCTTGGTCATCCTTCTGATGATGTCTACAAATTTATTGTCGTGTGATGCGACTGGAAGAAACAAAGGTGCAATCACTTTTTTATAACAGTTCAATTTTACATAATATACACACACTTGGTTATTCAGACAATCTCGAGTAAATACATGCAGTTGTACTTGGGGCAAGGGCAGACAATCGGCGTATCCTATCAAAATCGCTATCTCTAATGCTTAGTTGTACGTCGCGTTGTCCCGAGCCACCACAAAGAGCAACATGAAATTCTCGCCATTAAGGATAAGGCTAAGATACATATACCAACAATTTGAACAAGCGAAAGAGACCCGAATCCTTAGTAACGACCACACGGATAGTGAAGTTCTTAGCACTTGAACTCATGGACCAAATTTGAGCAGCTTACTTGATGATCATTATATAGCTCGCATTAGTGGCGTCTTTCAAATGTAATTATTACTAACATATTTAAACCTTAAATACTTGTGTGCATTTTGTGTTTACACGTGAGACATTGTGTAACGATAAAAAAGGGTTAGTACCGTGGCCACACACAGACATTCAACTAATTCATGTAAATATTCCTATTTGAACTCACCAAATAACTTCCCATAACAACTTGATCCATGGACGGCTGGGATTGAATTCTCATCTTACCACTAATAAGGAGACAACCGTGGGTCTTAACCGAGCATAAAAGTAAGAGAGACATCAGCCTCGCATGTATAAGCAACAGGGTGTGCAAACCAATCAGGGTACCGAAAGGGACTGGCAAGATTTTAATGAGGCGACTTGCTGACCTAATATAGTGGAAAAGTTTCAAAAAAAAGCAGAGTACGTAAATACATGAAATTAGACTCCCCTGATTTTATTTCCTACAATGGAAAACGAACCACCGCTACTTCGTAGGCTTAGTCATTTTGGCACTAGATTAACGTCTGATGTGATCAACGAGCCGCCGATGTTGACTCGGCCGGGTAACACGACGACGAGCAAGCTGACGGACGACGTATTTGTCACATACCAATTGTAATGTCAAGAGATAATTAATTATTAGTACTGTATAAGCTTATTATGTACGATCGCGACGAAAAACAAAACAAAACTTGTGCCCTGCTCGTGTAACTCGAATGATTCCCAGACTGGACGTACGGTCTCCGTGTGGAAACACCTAGGCGGTTTTGGGTTTTGATATCCTGCTATGATGCTAACCATTCAGAGCGTCAGACGAAGTGGACACTTCGTCTTCTCTCCTCAGCCTCTATAAGTGCCTCATCGTCAAAATACGCTTCACAAGTTTTCCATTGTCCCCCCGTGTTCCTGTTTAGGAAAAGGTTTCCGTCTCCCTGATTCTTCTTAGCCGGCTTCATCCATTCAAGGCTTCATTCAGATGGCCCAGGTACGTACGCGTGCGATTCCGACGGTGATTTCTCCTTCGATTTCTTCTGTTTGTTCTTACTTTATACATATATCCATCGACGGCGTCGCCGCGTCATCTCTGTCGTCGTCGGTGAAATCTAAGTGTCTTTGGGAGAACTCAGCTGAGAGAAAGTCTCGAGGAAATGTTTGTTCACTGGTTGGTTGCGTTGCAGATCAAGGTGGTGCTGAGGGTTCCCACCATGACCGACGACAAGACCAAGCAGAAGGCCATGGAGGCCGTCGCCGACATCTACGGTAAGTAGGCGCAACCGCCATCCCACGCCATGCATGAAACCCTCTCCCCCGCTTGCTAATTTGGCTCTTGAAATCCACGCCAAACTCTGCTTGGCTCAAAAACCCATAAATGTTTCACAAGAAGCACAAAAAGCCTGCACATGTGATGTCATAAACTGGACAGAGCCTTGTATACTCTTGTATTGTCGGCAGATCCTCACACAAAGAGCAATATTTTCACACCATAATATGCTGCTAGCTACTCATAATTTTATGACTCCCTTCTAAGCATAGTCCAGCTCCAATAAACCAATCAATGATCATCTTTTTTTCTACTCGTGGTTGCAGGTATCGACTCGATAGCCGTGGACCTCAAGGACAACAAGATGACCATCATCGGCGACATGGACACCGTGGCCATCGCCAAGAAGCTGAAGAAGCTCGGCAAGATCGACATCGTCTCGGTCGGCCCCGCCAAGGAGGAGAAGAAGCCGGCCGAGAAGAAGGGTGAGGAGAAGAAGGACGACAAGAAGGACGAGAAGAAGCCGGCGGAGAAGAAAGATGACAAGAAGGATGCCAAGAAGTGAAAGCAACAATAGTGGTGGGAAAAGAAGGAAAAACTCAACATCTTCACGCAAACGGCAGCAAAAAAGCCTTGACATATGAGGCTATGGAGCGCTGGCGGCTAGTCTCCACTTTGAAATGAGAACACTTTGCGTAATGTACTAGTATTAATAGTGCGCTACAGAAACCATATCACATCAGTGATTTAGTGTACGCATACATACACGCCTCCAGCTTTGTCTGATTGATGACATGGCACCTGCTCTGCCAATAGATGGAATTCTTCGCCTGCCGGCAGTTCTCGTATGCGTTAGACCATAATAAGACGAATATATCAATAGTATGTACAGTTGAGTTCAGGAAATATCTTATATAGTACATGCATGCATTTTGAACTCGGATGGCCAATGGCCTCAATTTTTCCTCAGTACCCGCGAACCTGAGCTAGTGAGCTGGCCTGTGAGAGGGACTGGTTATCTGCCTTCTGGTGGGACTGCATGCATGCTAAAGATGGCCAGTCCGTGCAATGGTGTGACAAAACGGAAACAATGTGACCTTTGCCCTAACTTCAAGTTGCCACAGGTTGAAGCATAGCCCTCTTTGCTTTTATTCGTTACCTTCGTTTAGCACATCTCTTCTGAAGAAAAATGGTCGCTACGACTCATTCAAATCCTGCTCCACGATGCCAGGGGTCCTCCCTCCTTCGCCTGCCGCAGGAGGAGGTGGAGACCTTGGACGTGCGTTGTGGTTTTCGCTCCCCGTAGGTGGCGCTACCGTGGCGATGATGGCAGGCGATGTGCGGAAATAAAATAAAGCGTCCCAACTCTTGGCCCAGTTTGTCGGTTACGGTCTCTTCGGTGGCTTTGACGAGTGTGGGGAATCGTCTAGTCGCTTCTTTTTCTTGAGTAGTTGATCTGGTTTTGTCTTCGCGTATTGCAGGTGGTCTTCGTGTGTCGGTCAGATGATTTCTTCTCCGACCGGCGAGATTCGGCTTCATCACGGAGCTAGTGATACCAAATCTGGAGAATCCATGTGACCGAATGTGGGATGGTTATCCAACCGTCTTCATCATTTTTTTCTTCGATATAACAACCTCTTTGTCATATGTTTGTCAGATTACTGTCTCCTCGTCTCCTGCATCTCCTGGCTCCGATCATCGACTTCCCAGCTGCTCCTTCAACAATCTTTTTCTGTTTCCGACGTAGTCCGGAGTTCCATATGCAACATCGAGTGAGTGCAGTAAGTGTTGGGGATATACCAAGCAGGGGTATCTCTAACACGGATCAATCCGGCTTGTCCAGGGTGGCCCAAAGTGGTGGTGAAGACTTTTGCCTACCGGGCGGCCCTGACGGCTGACGAACAAGGTGGAAGACGACCGTCAAGGAGGCGGATCAAGACTGAAGCCCACGAAGCCATCGAGCCCAAGGCGGAAGGCGGCAACTCAGTCGGCTAGGTTTAGGACTCTGTATTCTTGCCGGACACGTAGCTCCCTTGTAACCCTAGGTCGGGCCGCCTATATAAGCCGGACCAAGGAAGCCTTTAGGGCAACCAATACGCTCATTGTAATCTGTACACAGCTTATGCCATTATAGTGAGTTATAGCAGCACGTAGGATCTCGCCTCCGACGTGAGATCCGAAGCTGGGTAAACTGTCATGTTCAATCTCGACCTTGACGACGCTCCCTTCTATCCCCCGGTTCTACCGTCGGCTAGAGGACCCCCATCTCCTATCAACTATGTCGATACGACGACAGTTGGCGCCCACCATGGGGCATAAGGCGTTAGGCGTCATGTGTGGAATAAAAATAAAGTGTTCGCAACTCTTGGTCCAGTTGGTCAGTAACGGTCTCTTTGGTTGCTTTGACGAGTGTGGGGGAATCGTCTAGTTGCTTCTTTTTCTAGAGTAGTTGATCTGGTTTTGTCTTCACTTATTGCAGGTGGTCTTTGTGTGTCGGTCAGATGATTTCTTCTCTGACCGGCAAGGTTCGTGTGTCGGTCAGATGATTTCTTCTTCGACTGGCGAGGTTCGGCTTCATCGCGGAGCTAGTGAGACCAAATCTGGAGAATCCATGTGACCGAATGTGGGATGGTTGTCCAACCGTTTTCGTCATTTTTTCCTTCAATACGATAGCCTCTTTGTGACATCTTTGTCATATTAGTGTCATTGGCGTCTCCTGGCTCCAATCTGTAACTTCCAGCTGTCGCGTCAACAATGTTTTCTGGCTCCGACGTAGTCCAGAAGTCTAGATGCAACATTTAGTGAGTGCAGTAAGTGTCTAAGGACGTATATAATTACTTTTTAAGATGGTCCTATAAGGGCTGGCTGACTTTAATATATGGTATTTAGCCTCTTTGAAAAACAAATCGTGGTTCCTCCTCTTGGATGAAAAAAAAAGATTGTGGCAACGAGAGATGTTCCCCCCAAGAAAAAAGATGATGTTCACTGGCTGTTCGTTCTGCTCCTGGTTTCGGGAGCTCCTATATGGCGCCTGTAGGCGGTGCGATTTACCCCGGCCTTCATGGGACGCTTTGGAGCGGCCCAATCAAAGAAGCACAATTTTTATCCTTTTACGTTTTTGGCAATCTGTTTTAATCTGAACATATTTCAAATATGAACGTTTTTATTTGAACAATTTTCACATTTGAACAAATTTTGAATTCAAACATTTTCTAAATCTGAACAATTTTTGAATTAGAACAAATTTCAAATCTGAAAGTTTTTAGAATTTGAACAAATTTTGAATTCGAACATTTTTCAAATCTGAAAATTTTTCAAAATAGAAAGAATTTCAAATTTGAACCTTTTTAAAATTTGAACATATTTTGAATTCGAACATTTTCAAATCTGTTTTTTTAATTCTCGAACTTTGTAATTTGAATAATTTTCTAATTATAAGCAATTTTAAATCTAAACGATTTAAAAGTTAAACATTTTTTTTAATTCGAACAATTTCAAAATCTGAACAATTTTGTAAAACAGAAAAATAAGTTAAAAGAAACAGAAAAATTAACAGAAAAGGAAAGAAAGAAGAAAAACAAATAAAAGAAAAAACTCCAAAATGGGCCGGCCCAGTAGGTGGTCATAAAGGATTTACCCCTAGTTTCGGGTGTGTGTCCCTACAAAAATAAACTTATTGGGCTGTATGTTGCCCATGGGCTTGTACGAAACAAGCTCTGTACTCACGAAGACGGCCGTAAATCGCATGGGTGCATGCCCGTACAGCCAGGCCCAAATTTCTGCTGACAACGGGAACACGGGAGTGCAAGTGTGTAACAAGCCACACTCTCTGAGCTCGTGGTGATAGTGCAGTACCCGCGCATGATCACGTCAGGTCCAGGTGGAAACAAAAGGCAGCGACAAGCGATAGACGAGCGCATGCATTTTGGATCGTTGCTTCAGTGCCTTCGTCTAGTTTTGGCTACCGTCCAGCCAGCCAGCGGGCAACCACCATCGACGACCTTCCCAGCTGACATCTATTCACTGGTTTTGAATGCAGCACCGCCAAGGGTGCCCATCAACCGCGCAATCGTTTCGTTTTTTTGCAACTTTACTACATGCAGCACATTAAATCTGCACTAGTGTGCTCAGATGTTTTTTGACGTCTCGCGGCAGTGTGCGGCGGAAATGAAAGCCGGCCGTACGCCATGAATTCTGTTGGCAGCGACCTCGTACAGTCTGTCACTAGCTCTGTCCTCGGCTGCATGCACCCCCGGCTTAACCGGACGTGCCTTAATCGCCCACCTGCCTCGTCGGCGGCCTGCTGGCCGCTCGTACACACTCCCCTCACCGCAACGTGTCACGGCATGGAGCGGCGCGAGCTCGGAGCGGAGCACGGCCGGCTATAAATACCCAGGAGTTCCTGGACAGTCTGCTCACCACCAGCGCACTGCAGCACACTGCTCCATCACACATACCACCTGAGAGAGAGTGTGAGGAGTGAAGACTGACGAGTAGACCAAGGACGGCCATGGCGGTGACGAGGAAGGAGGCGGTGGTGGCGGCTCTCATGCTCGCTCTCGTGGTGCTGGCGGCGGCGCCGGGAGGTGGGCGCGCGGCGTGCCAGCCGGGGCAGCTGGCGGTGTGCGCCTCTGCGATCACTGGCGGGGCGAAGCCGACGCCGGGATGCTGCGCCAACCTGAGCGCGCAGCAGGGGTGCTTCTGCCAGTACGCCAAGGACCCGGCCCTGCGCCGCTACATCACCAGCCCCTACGCCGGCCAGATGCTCGTCTCCTGCAACATCCCCGTCCCCAAGTGCTAGGCGCTCCGGCCGGCGATCCCCTAGCAGCACAACATAATCTAGCTAGCTCCGCCATGAGAGTAGCTAGGGTACGTAGCTGAGTGGGTGCGTATGTAGCACGCTCGTATGGTGTCGATGTGATGTGGATGGGAGTAATAAAGAAGATGATCTACCGTCGGCCGGGCAGCTCGATCGCCTCTGCCTGCCTTCCTGCCTGCTGGTTTGCGTTCAAACTTTGCTGAGATCAACCCTGTTTGTTTGTTTGTCACTAGCTGCAGGCTACAGCACGTCGAACGATCCAGTTTCTTTTTTGCACCGGTCCTTTTGCACGTTGACATCTCAGCGATTTCTGTGAGAAACTATCCTCTGTTTTCTCCGTCCCTTTCTGTAAACGTTCTACTCAGGTTCACGCAGGGAACTGTCCAAAACAGCACAGCACATACGAGATTTTGTTTAAAGAAATCATGAGTGTTTTTTAGAGAGAAAAATCATGAGTTTCTTGAAAGGCGCTCCATTGTCAAAGCCGCTTCCGTGGGCTTCGCGCAGCACACACAAGGTCGGGAACGGTCCAGCGACGTGTGTGCATGGCCATTCCCGATTCCGGCCTATTGCTCTAAGATTACAGGTCACTTCTGTTGGGCCAACGCTCCCAAGAGTTTCGTCGCACATATTGCAGGATTTGGATGTCCGTCAAGGATAAGAAAAACGAGGGCCCGATTCGATGCGCATCGAAAAAAACTCGTAGGTGGACTACAAACGGTGAACGTGGTCGTACGGACACTTCAATTTATGTTTATTCAACTGAATATCCAAATATTTTGAGAAATACTGGCATGTGAATAAAGGAATGGGTAGCTCAATTGGTTTGGAACAAACTAGTTAAGTGTTCAAACTCTATGAATGCAAAAAAGTCGAAAACAAAATTCTTTTAGCACCAATCTTTGTTGTAGAAAGATCCATGTCCCATGAAATTATCTCTCGCGCGCCTACCATATGTTCCAAAGATCTGTGTCCAATGGAAACACCGTCACACAATGCTTCAAGGTCCTAAGACCTATTTGTAATTTTTATTACTTGTAGAATTATTGTATCTTTGTTGATGATCAATAAATTGTTTGGCCTTTTCGCAAAAAGAAAAAAAGAAGACTTGAGCATTGGAGCATGAACATTTGGGGAAGCCACATATACCCATTGCTATTAATGTATATGTAGCTTGTCACTTAAAGAATAACACTAGTAGAAACAGGGGCTCCGGTGCGGCCCCATTTGCACCGGTTTGACAGGAACCGGTACTAAAGGAGGGCTCCGGTGCGGCCCCATTTGCACCGGTTTGACAGGAACCGGTACTAAAGGGTCCTTTAGTACCGGTTCCAGAGGGCGAGGCGGCCGGCAAGCTTTTGTACCGGTTTGTGCGGACCTTTTGCACCGGTTGGTATTACCAACCGGTGCAAAAGGGTTGGGCCAGGCAGCTGCAGTGGGGGGCCCCACGGCCAGACCCTTTAGCACCGGTTCGTAACACAAACCGGTACGTACCGGTTTGTGTTACGAACCGGTGCTAAAGATTTCCCTATATATTTCTTCCACCCCCGAGCCAGCTCCATTTTTGCTGCTCGAGCTCACCTCCATTTTTTGCTCTCTCTTTCCTCTCCCAATCTTGAGTTCATCACATTTTTCTCCAACATTTGTCAAGATTGGTGGCACCTACCTATACAAGGGTTAGCAACTTCATCCTCTCTTCCGGCATTTCAAGTTTAGCTCATTTTCTTACTAGTTTAGCTCATTTGATTTTTGTAGTGCTAGCTAGGTGTTTGATGAAATGCGTAAGTTAGGGATTTCATTTGTTTTATATGCATTTTGAGCTCAAATTAAAGTATGATTTGTGGTTTTTTATAGTGTCGTCCCGTCCCCTTTCTCACCGCCGTCGATCGCCCGCGTCGCCCCGTCACCGACACCACCTCGGTGAGCCTCTTGTTTTTATCTTTTATTTTAAAAAATCTTAGTTTGTATGATTTAGATGCACAATTATTACTTGTATAATTTTCTTATTTGTATAATTGTTTGTTATATATAGTGTCATAGTTTCAATTAATGAATGTTTATGAGAACTATGTATTAGATTTGGTCGCTACTCTACTTTTGTTTAAATGTGGTGAACTGTTGTATTAATGAATTTTGTCACATATCTCTATTTGATATATTTGTATAATGCAGATGAGCCGGGAATGGATGTACGGTGACCGACGCTGTCCCGAGTTCATTGATGGCATGCATAATTTTCTCCGTGTGGCTGAGTTAAACAAGCAGAATGGTTTTATATTTTGTCCATGCGATGACTGTAAGAATAAGAGGAATTACCCTTCCTCAAGAACCCTCCACTCCCACCTGTTGCGAGCAGGCTTCATGCCCAATTATTTTTGTTGGACCAAGCACGGAGAAAGAGGGGTTATAATGGAAGACAATGAAGAAGAGGATGATGACAACTATCCTGTGTTCTCTGAACACGGTGGTACTACAATGGAGGAAGACGAAGCTGAACATGAGATCATTGTTGATGATCAGTCCGATGATGATCTTCGTCGGGTCATTATTGATGAACAGATAAACTGCGGAAGTGAGAACGAGTGGTCGAAGTTGGAGCGCATGTTAGAGGATCACAAAAAATTGTTGTACCCAAATTGTGAAGATGGCCAGAAAAAGCTGGGTACCACCCTGGAATTGCTGCAATGGAAGGCACAAATGGACTATCTGACAAGGGATTTGAAAACTTGCTGAAAATATTAAAGAGGATGCTTCCAAGAGATAACGTATTGCCCCATAGTACGTACGAAGCAAAGAAGATTGTCTGCCCTCTAGGATTAGAGGTGCAGAAGATACATGCATGCATCAATGACTGCATCCTCTACCGCGGTGAGCACGAGAATTTGAATGCATGCCCGATATGCGGTGCATTGCGGTATAAGATCAGGCGAGATGACCCAGGTGATGTTGAGGGCGAGCCGAGCCCCAGGAAGAGGGTTCCTGCCAAGGTGATGTGGTATGCTCCTATAATACCACGGTTGAAACGTTTGTTCCGAAACAAAGAGCATGCCAAGTTGTTGCGATGGCACAAAGAAGACCGTAAGGAAGACGAGATGCTGAGACACCCCGCTGATGGGTCGCAGTGGAGAAACATCGACAGTGAGTTCAAAGATTTTGCAGCTGACGCAAGGAACTTAAGGTTTGGTCTAAGTACAGATGGCTTGAATCCGTTTGGTGAGCAGAGCAGCAGTCATAGCACCTGGCCCGTGACTCTATGTATCTATAACCTTCCTCCTTGGTTGTGCATGAAGCAAAAGTTTATTATGATGCCAGTGCTTATCCAAGGCCCGAAGCAACCTGGCAACGACATTGATGTGTATCTGAGGCCATTAGTTGACGAACTTTTACAGTTGTGGCGTGAAGAAGGTGTACGTGTGTGGGATGAGTACAAACAGGAGGAATTTGACCTACGAGCGTTGCTGTTTGTAACCATCAATGATTGGCCTGCTCTTAGTAACATTTCAGGACAGTCAAACAAGGGATACAATGCATGCACGCACTGTTTAGGTCAGACTGACAGTATATATTTAGGTAACAAGAATGTGTACCTGGGGCATCGTCGATTTCTTACAAGACAGCATCCCGTAAGAAAGAAAGGCAAGCATTTCAAAGGTGAGGCAGATCACCGGACGAAGCCTACCCTCCCTACTGGTGATGTTATATATGACATGGTCAAGGATTTAAAAGTAATCTTTGGAAAGGGTCCTGGCGGACAATCTGTTCCGAATGACGCTGACAAACGCGTACCCATGTGGAAGAAGAAATCTATATTTTGGGACCTACCCTATTGGAAATTGCTAGAGGTTCGCTCTGCAATCGACGTGATGCACGTGACGAAAAATCTTTGCGTGAACCTGCTAAACTTCTTAGGCGTGTATGGGAAGACGAAAGATACAGCGGATGCACGGCAGGACCAGCAACGTATACACGAAGGAGACAACGTGAATCCAGAGAAGTATCAAGGTACTGCCAGCTACGCTCTTACCAAAGAAGAGAAGGAGATCTTTTTTCAAGTCCTGAGCAGTATCAAGGTCCCGTCTGGCTACTCGTCGAATATAAAGGGAATAATAAACATGGCAGAGAAAAAGTTCCAAAACCTAAAGTCTCATGACTGCCACGTGATTATGACACAATTACTTCCGGTTGCATTGAGGGGGCTTCTACCGGAAAACGTTCGAGTACCCATTGTGAAGCTATGTGCATTCCTCAATGCAATTTCTCAGAAGGTAATCGATCCAGCAACTCTACCAAGTTTACAGAAGGATGTGGTCCAATGTCTTGTCAGCTTCGAGTTGGTGTTTCCACCATCCTTCTTCAATATTATGACGCACCTCATAGTTCACCTAGTCCAAGAGATTTCCATTCTCGGTCCTGTATTTCTACACAACATGTTCCCCTTTGAGAGGTTCATGGGAGTCTTAAAGAAATACGTCGTAACCGTGCTAGGCCAGAAGGAAGCATGTCCAAGGGCTATGGAACAGAGGAGGTCATTGAGTTTTGTGTTGACTTTATTCCTGATCTTAAGCCGATCGGTGTTCCTCAATCGCGCCATGAGGGGAGACTGCGTGGAAAAGGCACGCTAGGAAAGAAAGCAACAACAAGTATGGACGGGCATTCTTTCACTCGAGCACACTACACAGTTCTACAAAATTCCAGATTGGTGGCTCCGTATATCGTGGAACACATGGATATTTTACGCTCCAAATACCCGGAGCAGACCGACTTCTGGATTAAAGGAAAACACGAAGACACTTTCGGCAGTTGGTTGCGTACACATCTCATTAATAACACCACTGTTGGAGAAGAGCTATACTTGTTGGCCAAGTCACCATCTTCGACTATATTGACTTTCCAAGGGTACGAGATAAATGGGAATACATTTTACACGGACACCCAAGACAAAAAGAGCACTAACCAAAACAGTGGTGTCCGCTTTGATGCAACAAACGACAATGGGACAAAGGACACATATTATGGTTGCATACAGCAGATATGGGAACTTGACTATGGACCTTATTTTAAGATCCCTTTGTTTCAGTGCAAATGGGTCAACCTGTCAGGCGGGGTAGAGATAGACCCGGTACGGAATGACTACAGTGGATCTCAAAAATCTTGGGTACCACACCGAGCCATTCGTCCTAGCCAATGATGTGGCTCAGGTTTTCTATGTGAAGGACATGTCTTCCAGACCGAAAAAAAGAAAAGATAAGCAAGCTGATACATCATACGATGAGCCAAAGCGCCACATAGTTCTTTCAGGGAAAAGAAACATCGTGGGAGTGGAGGAGAAGACAGACATGTCAGAAGATTACAATAAGTTTCATGAAATTCCGCCCTTCAAAGTGAAAGCTGACCCAAGCATCCCGTTAAATGATGAGATTCTCCATGGTTACGGCGCAATCAGAAGAAAGGATCGACAACGCGAAGAAAACAAAATTTATACCCCAAAATAGATAGGGGATGTTGTTGGTGATGTGTAATAATGTATTAAACCTTTTAGGTAACTGTGTAATGAAAACTCAGAAGAAAACAATCAAACATGCATTTTGCTTAATTTTTTGATGATATGGATTTAAATCTATATCAAATTTACTCAAATCATCAATTTGAAATTTGAATATATTCAACATATTCAAATTATATTCAACATATTCAAATTTGAAAATTACCAATACCAAAAGATTCTACATATCCAGGGCTTAAGTTTGATATAAAGTTTGCCAAATTTGGACAATTAAATCAATAGAATAAAGAAATCAGAAAAAGGAAAAAAAAACAGAAATTCGAAAAAAGACCTTTTGCACCGGTTGTAGCCACCAACCGGTGCTAAAGGTTGGCTTCGCGCGCGAAATTAAAATCTGCCAAAAAATAAACCTTTAGCACCGGTTGTTGGCTACAACCGGTACTAAAGGAACAACCGGTGCTAAAGGTCTTGGTATAAATGCGGCGGCCGTTTCCTTCCCCAAATCAATCGGTCAACTCCTCCTCGCCCTCGACCTCCCCGACGACGATGCCGCCAGGCTGCCGCCGTTCGCCTCCGCCGCGCCGTTCGCCTCCGCCACGCCGCGCCGTTCGCCTCCGGAGCGCCGACGCCGTCGACACCGCCTCGTCCTCGACCTCCCCGACGCCGCGCCACGCGCCTCGGCGTCGACATCCGCACTGACGCCGCACCGCCTCGGCCTCCACACCTCGGCGTCACCTCGACCTCCGCCCGCCGTTCGCCTCCGCGCCGCGCTGTCGACGCCGCCTCGGCCTCGACATCCGCGCCGACGCCGCGCCGCCTCGGCCGGGTCTCCTCCGCCACCCCCGCCGCCGGCCCAAGCAAGGTGAGAGTTTTGCATTTTTTTGTCTTGTGATTTTTCTCCATTAGTTGCATTAGCTATAAAAATTAGATTAGCTATAAATCGTTTGCTATATTGTAGTTGCAATATTTTTATTTTTTCTCCATATTAGCTATAAAATTGTTAGCAAATTACCTATAAAAATTAAGTTAGCAAAGTTAGCAAATTAGATATTAGCTAGAAATTTAAGTTAGCAAATTAGCTAGTAGCAAATTAAGTTAGCAAATTAGCTATATTAGCTATAAAAATTGAGATAAGTTAGAAATTGAGATAAGTTAGCAAATTTTAGGAAATGTAGAAAATTGAGATAAGTTATTTAAATTTTCTTGCTACTTAAAATTTGTAGTGTTAATAGTTAGTAATAGCTTGCAGCAAATTAAGTTAGCAAATTAGCTATATTAGCTATGAATTTTGAAATTGCTATTAGCTATGAATTTTAAATTGCTATTAGCTATTATTTTAGACATTGCTATATTGGAAATTGTAGGATATTGTTCATTGCATTGTATCAATTTTTGTGTAAGAAATTTAAATTTGCTAAGTACTTTGTAAATTGCAGTGACATTGAGCTATGGAGGACGACGCCCCCTTTATCCGAGACGAGGAGAAGGAAGAGCGAATGGCAGCAATTATTTTTGAGAAGACCCTTGGAGTAAATACCGATGGAGAAGATTCCGATGAAGATTCCGATGGAGAAGATTTCAGCGCAAAATGTTTGAACGACTCCGGTGAGGGACTTGAGCTAGAAGAAATAAGAGACGACGACGAAGTGCCCTCAGCAAACTCCGGCGAGGTATATATATATATTAAGTCTTGTTGATCACTGGATGCATTAATTGATTTATATTGCACTTATTAACGAATCATTTCTCTTTTAGCCCTCCGGATCTAAGCCTCCAAGTTCGCCAAAGACGCAACGAGGCCCGAACCAAAGGATAAAGCTTCAAGATGGTGCAAAGTTGTCGATCGACGAAGTTGCTGCTGATGGCAAACCGACGAAACCCGAAGACACCTCCCGTAGATATGTAGTTCAAAGCGGAGTTCTTGTTAGGGACATGATCCCGATCACCATTGCAGAATGGAATAAGCCGGTTAAAGTCAACATTGGAGCAAGTTATGTCGACAAAATAGCTAAAGATTTGCTTTAGGACACGCTCTTGGAATCTTTCAGCCTTCCGGTAGGTCTCGAAGAGAAGAAGAAGGACAAAGTCAAGCAGTGGACCCTTAAGAAGATGGCCACACAATTCAACAACTGGAAGAAAACATTGTGGAGAAAATATGGGAAGAAAACTCCAGAATTCACTGGACATCTAGAGAAGATAAAAGATGTGTGGACCGAATTTGTGGCGTATAAGAAATCAGACGTCGCTGTGGCCCGATCGGCCAAAAATAAGTTGAATGCTAAGAAGAAGAAATATTTCCATACTTTGGGGTCAGGTGGCTACAAGACTGCCTTGCCTAAGTGGGAATCCTTTGAAAACGACCTGCGTAAAAAAGGGATCACTCCACAGACAGATGACTGGCCCGAGAGGTCCAAGTACTGGTTGTTCGCGCATGGGGCAGTGTTGGACCCAGACACAGGGCTGATTGTTGCAAAGGGGAAATGGAAGAAAAGAATTACAAGGGTCGTAAAAAAACTAGAGGACGCAATAGAGAAAGTCAAAAAGGGAGAATTTGTTCCCGATAGAGAGGACGACGAGCTGACACTCGCTCTCGGGAATCCTGAACACGACGGACGATGTTGAGGCAGAGGAGCCGACGTTAATAAGTATCAAGGATTTCCGGCGGACGTTGCAACTTATAGAAAGCGTTCCAGAAATAAGAAGAAGGAGTTGGACCGGTGCAGGTGAAGGGGTTCCAGGAGCAACTGAACGCACTTACCCAGACGAAGGAATCTCAGCAGCTGGTGGTACAAGATCCTGCAGTCGATGCCGCCCCATCTCAGCGGAAAAGCAGCGTGGGTTCCACGCAGCTAGAAGATCCAGCAGTCGAACCGCCGGTGGCTCACTACCCCGTGGATGATATCACGGAGAAGACAAATTGTGAGCTACACATGCCGATGAAGAACATTAGTTTTTCGGTGGCGGATGGGTATGCTTTACCAAATCAACCTGGAGCAATCTTCCATTTTGCTCCGATTCCAGCTGGCTATGCTCGTGTCGGGGTGAAAACAGTTATGCCCGGATTCCATTCAATGGATCTTGACATTCCTGGATGTGACGACAAGAAGACACTAGGAGAAGTCGAGTTTGGTATCGTTCTATGGAATAAGAAATACATCATGCTTCCAGACGCGGCGCCAAAGCCACCGACTCCTCCGAGTAGAAATCCACCACCTCAAAGTCCACCCGACCTCCCCAACGAAGCACCTTTCAGACTAAGAGCGCATTATTAACAAGCAACATAGCGCACAGATGAGCGCACAGACGGAGGAAGAAAATAAATGCGGGAAACAAGTTGCTCAGCTCGGAGAACAAGAAGTACAATCGATCGCCCCGCTCATCATGCCTTCTGATAAGGCGGCCCAGATCTACAACGACCATATTATTGCTCAGGAAATGCACGAGGAGACAAGTTACGACGTTGCTCCGCTAGCATATAAATATGTTCATGGGCAGCCTCTGGTCATGGATCCGAAACCTCTAACAACACAGTTATGGAATTTGCATAACTGGTACATGGCCGCTGCAAAAGAAGGGAAAATCTATTTCCCGGCGAGAGTTCAGGAACAGCACTACTTCCGAGAATATGCTGTGCAGGTTGAGTTCGAATAACTTTTTCAGATGTACAATCAACGTGCCCTCGACAAAGCTATCATCAGCTGCTATTGTCTGTAAATAATTTATTTGTGTAATTTAATTCTTTAGTTAAGCTCTCGTTCATTGCCTGTAATTATCCTCACGACATTCTTTTGTACGCTATTAATTATGCAGAATGAAGATTCGTGAATGCAGAGTGGGAGGAATCTTGGACATTGGGTTCATTGACCCGGATAAAGTTCATGAAGTCACCGTAGAACAATGTGCCGAGGCCACAGAGGATGTTTTGCTAACGTTTTTAAAGCGACAAAGTACCAAAAAAGAAATACTTTTTCCTTACAACTTCAAATGAGTGTTACTGTATTGTACACATTCTATATTTTGCTTTTCCGATATTAAGTGTAATTGATGAGTTATGAATAACCGCGTATATAAACGTGTCCAGGTTCCACTTCATTCTGATGATCATTAAAATCGAGGTTGGAGAAGTTGAAGTCTGGGACTCATTAAGGAGAGAATCTGAGGACTACAAAAGCGTGCGTCTAATGCTCAAGAGGTAATTTCAATCGCACTATATCGGGCTCTTTCGTTCATTTCCTGATATATCGGTCAAATAACTCCTCAATTCATTTTCTTTGCCGGGTAGGGTTTGGAGAAAGTTCAGAGAGGAAGAACCCGGTGATTGGAAAGAAAAGCTGGAGTTTAAGGCTAACTTGGTAAGTAGTACTTCACGTTTCAATACCATTATCATTCTCTTAATTATTATTTGATTGAATTCTATTCTCGTATAGTGGTGCCTAAAACAACCATCTGGGACGAATTTATGTGGATACTACGTTTGCGAGTACATTCGCATGATGGTCAACGAGAGAGATAATACTCGAAGAACTAGAGAGGTACGTAAACATCATTCACAACTTTATTTTGCTACCATCAATTGTGTTAGTTTCCTTCATATAATTGATTTGATCTCCTTCTTTCAAATTAAGATGGCAAACAAGCGGAACCAGCTCCTACCAGAAAACCGCGTAAAAGCAATTGCGGAGGAATTGGCGGGATTTTTCCTTACGGAGGTCATACCTGAATCCGGAGAATTCCACTTTATCGACAAGTAGTCTCCCTCCATGTACTAGGAGTGATCTCCATATGTAATTAATTATGAGTACTTTATATGTGTACATATATATACCAAGTTGTATGTGTGCTATGTGATCTTCATGTGTGCGAAAAACTTTTTTTTGTGCATCGACGTGATCTTCTCCAAAAGCCTAAACCCTGAAAAATAAACGAAAATAAAAAACAGAAACCCTAAACTCTGAAAAATAAACGAAAAGAAAAAAAAACATAAACCTTTAGTACCGGTTCGTAATAGGTCATCCGCCTGCGCGCGCTCTGCTCTGCCCACGTGGAGGCCTTTAGTACCGGCCCTATAGAACCGGTGTTGTTGCCCCTTTTTCTACTAGTATAAACAACTTTTGTAGACACAAAAAAGTCGCCCCTTATGTTCAACCCCAATGGATTAAAAGTATAATCACCCCTTTTGATCAGCCAAAGTAGGGAGAAAAATCCTATGCGACCTGGGTCGTACACACCCGGTCGCTGGACCAACTCCAGAGGCGGACACATGGATGTCAAAGCAGTTTGGGCGATTAATGCTATTCTCCACGCCGTCGAAGCAGTGCATTACTGAATCAGCCTATTTCCATTCGCCGGCGACGGCGTAGCACAACGACGCCACCAGAGCACACGACCAAGAAACAAAAAAGAAAAAGGGGAGCGGCATGCAGCCCCGACAGCATGTTCGGAAAGCAGCTTGGCCACTGCCGGCGCATGCAATCAGTCAATCAGATGGGCGGTCAGCCGGAGTTGCCGCGAGCGAGGGCATCGAGTATGGTAGCTGGCTGAGGGCGCCGGTGGTTAGCGAGAGTTGTACTGCGGGGGCGCCGAGTAGCGTGGCCATGGACGCCGGGGAGAGCTGTGAGCGCTGCTGGTCTACGGCACGGCGAGCAGATTTAATTGCGGCGGCGTCGAGAGGAGCATGGACGCTGTCGAGGGGAACAGGAAGTAATTGGGAATAACTGGCGACTGCTTTGAGATTCGTATCGCCACGTGTCCGCCTCCGGAGTTGGTCCAGCGAACGGGTGTGTACGACCAGGTCGCATAGGATTTTTCTATACTACTATTAAACAAGCAAACATATTCTATCATACAACCACCCCAACAAATGTACACGGCCAGACTCCCACCACACGATCTGACCTGACAAACTTAAATTAACCACCCAGATTAACCAATCCCCCATGCTGTGTGCACGTAGCAATTACATCAGTCGGACGGGTGTGATTGATCCTGTCGACCGGCAGAAGATGTTCTGCCAAATCTCCACCGCCCGTGTCCGCACCTCCCCGAAGGCAACTAAGCGCGGTAACCCCACCAGATCCATCCTCCCACGATCTTCTCCACCTCCCTCGCTGCCGCCGTCATTATTTCATCTTAATGGCTAATTAATTGCCCACTAATTCCTCTCCTCCTTAATTGGCGACTATGACATCGGCGACCAAGGATAACTGCCGGGGCAGCGGTGACCCATCCAGGCGTGCTCCTGCTCTACCGGTCGTCCCGGCTGGCCCTCCCCGTCTCCCGCAGGGAAGAAAGATTTGTCGATCCAAGTCGATTTGTTGATCGGTTCATTGTCACGGTGATCAGGCGAGTAGGGGGAGGGAGGCGGAGATGGGCCCTCTGAGTCCAAGTTCATCATCCGCGTCGAGTTCTCCACGCGAATCCTGCAGGTGAGCCCTCGCCACTCCTACACGATTTGATCTGGATCGTCGCTGTTTCATAGATGGTTCCGTAAGTCACGTGATGTGAATCTAAGAGCATAGCCGAGTTGTCAATGTATGCAGTACATTTTGGATTGCCCGACACTCACACAACATGATAATGCGCTGTTGTTTGCTACAGAGAGATACGGAAAGGTAGCTAGCTGTTGTTTGCTGTACCAAATTGCTGGCTGATGTTTGCTCTACCGAGGGGGTGAGATACAGTGAGCTAGCTGTTGTTGTTTCCCTATACATAATTACTACTATGTTATTGTTTCTTTCTCTGTTGGTTGCTGTATGAAATTGCTAGCTGCTGTTGTTAATTTGCAGAGATAGCTAATGTTGTCAATTTGCTATTGCACTGTGATGTCTTAATTATAAACATTTTGATGTAGTCTGAACTCTTGAACAGTGACGCTGTTGTCGGATCGACTGACCTGCAATGGAGGAATCACAACATTTGAATCTCGCTCAACACGCACAAGCTACCTCTCATGTGAAACCTACTATGAAGTATACACAAGCATAAACTGTGATTAAGATGAATGACTGCAATCTCTAAGCTGTCGTTGAAAAAATGTATTTGTTACAGAAGTTATTTACATAATTTTTTAGAGGCCATTTAAACTACAATTATGTTTAGAATGTAAAAAGGGGTGCATATTAGATTGGCCAATAGCATAAGATGTGTTTGATTAATACTTTGGTTACAAACTTTTAAATTGGTGCTGAAATTGTACCACAAATCCACAATCAATACGTTATATATCTTCTTATGATGACAATTTGCATGTGCATGCTTACTATGTTCGGGCAAACCTGGCTGTTGTTTAATTGATAATTTGATCTTGAAATTCTTCATGATAAAGCTGCTGTTCAAATAGGACATCCCATAAAATAGATGCCCATGCTTTCTTTTGTGGGACATCACTAACAGTATGCTTCAGTGGGTGAAGATTGCTTGGATAACATCTAAAATTCTTGAAGCACGGTGATGTATCATGTTGGCTGAAAGTCATGAGGAATAACAGTGTTCTAAGAAAAATATGTGAGTGGATATATTAATTGATTAGTTTAGACGTGCGTGCACGTGCAAAACTACTAGTCTCCGCCAAGTAGAGCTTGGCTCTCCGAGTGACGTTGTTCTTGCATACTCTTTTAATTCAGCAGAGTCGACAGAGCTCCTAATTGAACAGTTAGCGGGGAATGATGCGCCACCCGGTGTACGTAGTTGCCAACCAACACTCCAACAGCTAGCTAGCACCATAAAAGCGGCTGAGAGGTAGCTAGGCCATTCGATCACGTCCAGCTCCGATTCGCTGTCGGCGCCGTCGACCGTCGCTGTCGCCGGCCACCCCCCCACGCATGCACAACAAACAAGCTTCGCTAATTAAGCCGATACTGCTGATCGGCATAGATTGCTTGATTCCTAATTAAACTGCAGCCTACAACAGCCTGCACACCGGCCGGTTTATAGCTGAGATTCTCTCCACAATCACGCACACCAAAACTAATCAGTCGCATACGGCGATCGATATGTAGAATGACGCTTCGCTTTCGTGTCGTACTTAATCTTAATCTTTCCGGTCAAATTTGTTTAGGGGATACGGTAATCATTTGCTTTTGAGAAAAGAGGAAGAGGAAAGGCAGGCAGAACAGCTAATGATCGATCCAGGAGGGCACGCACTAGCTGATCAGGCAGCTTTTTGATAGTTAATCCCAGGTTTCCAACTAGCTAGCTAGACTACTACAGGGGAGAAAAGTGTGTAGACAGATATTGTTAGCGAGTTAGTTAGTTGGAACCAGCAGTCTATCACTACCTACCTAGCTAAATATCTTTACACTAATCATCGATCGAAGATTCTCACAGGGACAAAGGCAACCTGATGAGAAAGTTTTCACCAATGATGCACCTTAATTATAGAATATATATATATATATCGTTGCAATGGTGGAGCAGTATGAAGTAGGGTGCGATCGAGCTGTGCATGGGCGCGGGCCATATGGCGACCTGGAACACCTTGCTAGCTTGGCCGGCCCCATCCCCACCGCGACGATGGTTGGCCGGAGTTCAGCCGCCGTGACGCCATCGACACGCACCCGTCACCAAATGCTAAGTGGAGGGCTCGAAAGCGGTCTCCCAAGTTGTGTGGAAACCTGGAGACTCGCATTTTTGGGCTGGCTTAATGGCTACGAAAAAATTCTTCTTTCCACATGGGTCGTTCGCTATTAAGAATGGATCTGAGATTAGGTTCTGGGAGGATAAATGGCTCGGACGAGCTCCACTCCGCGAACAGTATCCCGCTTTGTATAACATTGTGAGATATAAAGGTGATACACTGGCTAAAGTGTTGAGAACTTCTCCACCTGATGTTTCGTTCAGAAGAAGCCTATTTGGTCCCAGGCTAGCATCCTGGAATGTTTTGCTAACTCGGCTGGATTCTATCCACCTGACGCAGGGACCGGATAAATTTCGATGGAATCTCACCAAGAATGGCAAGTTCTCGGTTGACTCCATGTACAAAATCTTGATCCAACCTGATATACCGGTAGATAATAATCATAAAATTTGGTCGATGAAGATACCGCTGAAAACAAAGGTTTTCGCATGGTATCTTCGTCGCGGAGTAATTCTTACAAAAGATAACCTTGCAAAGCGCAATTGGCATGGAAGTAAAAAGTGTGTCTTTTGTCATCATGACGAGACTATACAACACTTATTTTTTCAATGCAAGTTTGCCTCTTCTATATGGTCGGCCATCCAGATAGGCTCTACCTTATACCCTCCACGTAGTGTCTCGAATATTTTCGGGCGCTGGTTGAATGGTGTGGATCCTAGGTTTAAGATGCGTATTAGGATGGGAGCGATTGCAGTTATTTGGTCGCTCTGGCTATGTAGAAATGACAAGGTTTTCAATGACAAAGTTGTTTCCTTTATGCAGGTTATCTACCGGTGCACGGCGATGATTCGTTCTTGGCTACCACTACTGCGGGTGGAGCATCGGGACCTGGCTTCCGAGGCGGCTGCGCGTTTGGAGAGAGTGGCCAGGGAGCTGTTCTCGCTCAATGGATGGCAACATGATCTTCGGATATGTCCTCCTCCAGCATAGGCGTTATTACAATTTCTCATGATGATATGTAACTCGCCTTTTTTTTTTTCGTTATGGCGTGACGGTTGAACTTGTGGGGCTGTGTGCACCTTAGTTGTGCAGAGACCGGGTGTAATGCTTAAAACTCTTTAAGTAATAAAAACTCCCTTTATCAAAAAAAAAATGCTAAGTGGAAATGCTACTACTGCTCACCGGCCCCAAATGTCCACTGGCTTGCTTGATTCTGCCTTAATTTTCCTTCTCCAGCACACGAAAGCTTCGCTGAGTATTGCTTGGTGCACCCACACCCAGCTCACCGCCTGCCTGGAACAGCCGGCCCATCACTTGATCCTGTAGCCTCTCTCTCTCGCCATATCGTTTGCTAATTAACTAAGACACCTTGATTATATATGATACCAACACTAGCTACCTCTCTCTACCTTTCTCTCAGTACACATATATAACCGATCGACAATTCAGCTCGACCAATAGCAGTGTCTCTTTTCCCTCTCCTCTCCACCGCTCGTTTTGAGAGTCGTCTCTCTCTTTCTTTCCTCTGCGCCGGCGCGCTACCTATTCCTCACCGGCGGCGATGTCGCTCGGCGTGGATGCGGAAGCGTAGCCTGGCTTGTACATAGTAGCTGTAGGTTGCTGCTTGGGCTGTATGCTCGTCTTTGGCTATATGCCGTAGTCGTTGAGGGTCGGTCTCTGGATCTCCGCAGCCAGATCCAGGGCATCGCGGCCTCTCTCCGTCGAGCTACGATCCGCTGGTGGCAGGTGGATGTGCAAGCGAGGCGGGCAGATCCGCGCATCCCTCCTAATAAGGCTTGCGACGGAAGCTTAGAGCTGGGTTGCCAGGTCCAGCGCGATGTCGAAGCTCTTCTCTTTGCGGCGGTGCTCTCACGGTGGAAGCCGAAGGTGGTGAAGATGGTGAGCAACGACAGCTTCTTTAATAAAGTCTGGTTCTTGGTCTTCTGCTGCTGCTATTTCTCTCTTCTGCCTCCTCCGGCTCGTGGCGGGAGCCCAGAGTTTGACGGCGGAAGCATTTTCATGATGTGGTGGCTGGAGTCCGTCGACAACTTGAGATCTGGTGGCTGCGGTGCTGATTCATCTGCTTCAGCTCACCATGGTGGTGATGGGAAGGAGGTGGCAGTGCGGCATGGCCAGAAGCTCGGTTGTTTTGGAGTTGTGATGCCGATTTCTGGAGTTCATACTCGGAGCCATTGTTGGCAGCCGACTTTGTTGACCATCTGGTGGTCTAGCTTACTGGCGATGGCCAGTACTTCTTCAACCTCCACTCGGAGGCCTTATTGCAAGCTCGCGGTGGCGCTCAGCTTCCCTGCAGGTCCAAGTGGTTGCGTCCCCGGATCTGAAGCGGAAGGCCATGGCTGGAGCTTGCCGTTCGTCGTCGGTGGCGGAGGACCTGATTGCTGTTTCCAATTTTTATGCAGGGTCTTCTTTGTAAAGTCCAAGGACTATGTTGTAATTTTCTTTCCTTTTAGGGTCCTTGTTGTATTTTGTACCCCCACCGCTGGAATTTAATGGCATCCAGGTCCTTCGGTCAAAAAAAAAATAAAATAAAAATATAACCGATCGACCAGCTCCGGCAAGAGAGCATACCAAGCTGGTGTACCGTCTGTCTATCTTCCCTCTTTGAGCAGCTGCATCTTCCCTTACCATCAGCTTAAGCTACCTGTAGAGGCCTTCTGGTCGAGTCGAGGCTAGTGAGATGGCGGCTGAGGAGGCCAAGAAGGTGGAGGCGGAGGCGGCCACCAAGGACATCGCCGAGGAGAAGGCCATCGTGCCGGTGGCCGACGACGCCAAGGCCATCGTCCCCGTTGCCAAGGGTAAGTACGTACGTGGTTCTATTTATCTGTGGCATGAGCTCCCAGCTGATGATCCCCCGTCTGCACATGGCCTTACTAGCTTGCTATATGCCCCTGGCCATATAGTACGTTTGACCTTGCAATTTATCTTGTTTCTGCCTCTTGTTTAACCCTGTTAATTTCCACCTAAGACTCACCAGGATGTAGTTACACGATCAAATGATTAATTACTTAATTATTTAGATGTTTTGCCTTCATTTCACTGGTTCATATGTTTTTGTTTGAGCTATGTAGCGTTTGCGTTTTTCCCAAAGTCTAGTTATGAGAACATTTTTCTACTTCAACCTTTTTCCGTTCAAATTTTTTCAAGCACGGTGAACAATAAGACTCGTCCATAAGGAAATAATTTTTGGTGCAAAATATATTATTTTGTTGTTCCCATTTTGATTTAATCACTGTGATACTAGCAGCCTTATTAGTCACAAAAGTTCCCCACTAGGCACCCTCCAAACCATCATATTTAAATAGCTGAAAGGATTTGCAGAAGTTCTGACATCTCTCTTTTTATTTCCCCAGATGAAGCTACAAAAGGTTCATCTGAAAGAGGTATTAATTAAAGCAAAAGAAGCTAAACTTTTACCCTGCAAAGAAGTTCCCGACTCACGCTAACGTGCAAATCATTTGATTCTTCAGATGCTTACCTGACCAAAATTATGTCCGAGAAGAGGCTGACGCTGATCAATGCCTGGGAGGAGAGCGAGAAAGCGAGAGCTGAGAACAGGTGATTAATCAGGGCGTCTAACTGGTTGTTGCTTAAAAGTAACAAGAATAGCCAGTACTATTAGTACATTGTGATTTGAGATGGCACATCATTTCCCAGATTTGATGGAGAGTTATCTTATGATGCACTCAATGCGTACCTTCCACATCTGCTACAAGAACTGATGTTCCATACGTACCAAAATCCTGTACTATCTGCAACTAACTTCTTCACCTCTTCTTGTTTGTTGAAACAATATCAGGGCTGCCAAGAATCTGTCTTTCATCACGTCATGGGAGCACGCCAAGGAAGCAGAGTTGGAGGCCGGACTGAAAAAGATGGAGGTAGTCAAACAGGGTGACAAGTTCCTATCCATGTAATTTGGAGCAAATTTTACAGTTCATTAACAGTTTCTTATCATGGCAGGAGCAACTGGAAAAGAAGAAAGCAGCGTATAAAGAGAAGCTGAAGAACAAGCTCGCGGCGCTCCACAAGTCTGCAGAGGAGAAGAGAGCGATGGCGGAGGCGAAGCGAGGGGAGGAAATAGTCCTGGCGGAGGAGATGGCGGCCAAGTACCGTGCAAAAAGCGAGGCTCCAACGAAGCTCTTTGGGCTCCTGAAAGCATGATAGCTGTGAACCGTGGAAGGCATCGACACTCTCTGCAGAGGGTACATATGTTGGACTGTTACCGCTAGTCTGGACTTACATACTTTATGCATGACTTGTTAGTGGTGTGTACATGTATTTTGAAGGCCATTGGTGTGTGTTTCGTTGTTGGAAGGTTTGTTTTTTGGTTAAATTTGTAAAGTAACTGTGTATAAGCATAGGAGTGCAGGTCTGATGGATTGATATATTTATTCTTTCTATGTAAGTTTTGTTCGTTCAAGCATTTTTTTTTTTTGAAAGGGAGTCGTGTAATATGCAATGAAGAAATACAGTTTTTTTCAGTCACATTTCTTTGTTGAAAGGCAGCACACGAGATTTCTAGTAGTATAGAATCAAGGAAAACTGGGAGCAAAGAAAATGTTTCAGAGACTCATCGCAAAAGATGACCATTCATTAGGAATACAGACAAAAGTGCAGCGCATACATACTTGATGAAAAAAATTGTAGTGTCAATCATTCCAATGCCATGTCAACAAGGGAAAATGTTTTTTCTAAGCAGAGATCGTTGCCGCCACGGAGTCTTGTGAGTTTTATATCTGATGCAGATTCTTGCTCATTCTTACACCTACAACAAGGAAATAGAAACAAGTAAGAAACCAGGTACATATGTAAGGACGACTTGATATTGTTCGAGAGAAGATGTTAACAATATAACAAAATCATGACCACAAGAACAATCAACTCAAATATGATCCCATTGGTGACCACTGACTAGGTCCAGTGTCGGAATAAAGCCAGGCTATCGACTTTTTCCAGAGAAGATTATAATACATAACAAAATCATGGCTACAACAAGCAGCCTATCGAGTCGATGCCAGTTCCAGAGTCAGAATAATGGGCATCCTAGTAAACTGCAACAGGATATATAACACTTCAAATTAATTATTTTGACCTTATGTCAGCCTGAACTTTTGTAACTTAACAACTCACCAGGTTATAGGAAAGGTGGATTTAGGTAGCACAAGAGATTTCAAATAGTATCAAAGCAAGGAAAACTGGGAGCAAAGGCAACGGTTCAGTCTTTCAGAGGCTCATTGCAAGAGATGGACATTCATTAGGAATACAGAGAAATGTTGTAGTGGCAATCATTCCAATGCCGTGTCGACAATGAAAAATGTTTCTCTCAGCTGAGATCATTGACACCCCATAGTCTGGTGTGTTCTATATATGTTGCTAATTCTTCCTCATTCTTACACCTACAAGCAACGAACTAGAAACATATAACAAATAATGTAGATAAGTAGGAGAACTTAATTTTTTGCAGAGAAGATTATAACAATACAAAAAAAATCACGGCTACAAGAAGGAGCCTATCGAGTCAAATTAACTCTCATGGGTGGCCAGGTCCAGCGTCTGAATAATGGTCTGCCTAGGAAACTGCCAAGCAATAGAACACTTGAGAAATACAAGGTCCGACCTAATAGATCCATGCAACAATAGCATTAAGCATATTTATATTGTCAAGAAAGCTCATACTAAGGAAGTTGAAGAGCGGACGTGACCTGGCTCCCAAAGATGCTCCAATAAACTTCAGTTGTAGAACAGGGTTCATACTATTGATTATATCACTGAATAAGTTTATTCAAATGACATTTTCTACGGATTAACTTTTCAAATGCTGCAAATGCAGAATGATGACTGCTTCTCGGTTAGTATTTTTCTTCTGCAAATACATCACTGCCAGTATGAGTGACTAGGACACTTGCCTTGCAAATCCTTAAATATTCCCATACGGTCACAAGCTCACAATTCAGAAATAGACATATATCAGTTTGTGGCCCCTTGTTTCTTGAATTCTACATACAATTATTTAACACAAACTCATCGCAGAAGTTGTCAGGGTACAGCATCTTGCTATTATATTGTGCAGACTGGTGTCCATCCAACGTTCTAAATGAATCCACTTGCTGCATAACACTATTTCTACTCATGAAACCTACAGATGCTGCATAACTATCTGCAGCAAACAAGGCATATAGATCAAACTTCTGAAGTTAAACTAGAATCTTTTTTTCAGATAAAATGGTGGCATATATTATGGTATAAAATGGAAACACCTCACTTTGTCAGATAACATGAATCTTATTTTTGCTAACAGGATGATGGGGGAACTGAAAAACTCAGAGCAGAACTTTTAGTGAAAGTACTGGAGTAGTTTTTAGATCCTAGTGGAGGGGCACTCTGCAATCTGTGTCTGATTTAATCACGCCTTAGATCTAAATTGAATCCACATAGACCAGACATTTCACCTCACCGTGAGTCGACTCTAGTTTCTGGTAGCCACCGGCGTCGGAACAGGGATTCACCAGAGCGCATACCTGGGGCCGAAGCGCCGTCCACTCCTCACCGCCGTGTCTCCGTTCGGAGAACGGTGTAGTCTCCGCTTCCATGGGTGCTTCCACGTCCCGATGTCCGGCGATTACGCCCCACGCTCCTCCACGGCCGCCGGCGTCGGGCGGGCCGCCGAACACATCAGCATCAGTCGTGAAAGCGTACTATCATGATACGCCTACTGCTGTCGAAGGCGATCTGTAAACAGGGAGTGGACATGGACCCACTCACAAACTCTGACGACCAGTGATGCAGCGTTGCGGCGTCCGAGGGTGGGGAGCCCACCACGCCGGCACCACCACCACCTACCCTCCCACCACTACAAGTAGAAGCAGCAGCCGCGCACACTTCGGCCGCGCGCCGCCCATGCCTCACCCCCCTCTCGTCGCCGCCGCCGCCCACCATCTCCGCCGCCTTCTCGTCCGCTCGTCGCCCTGCTGTTCCTCTTCTCGCCGCCTCTTCCCTCGCGCCATGGCGCCCTCCACCTCCGCCGCCGCCGCCGCGCAGCAGGCAGGTACGCAGCGCGACTCGACCGATCAGACTCGCTTCCTTAGTGGTGGATGCTCGCTGGGTAAGATGTACATGTACTGATGGCTGCTGTGGCGGGGTGGGATTGGGGTGTGGGGATGATCAGCAGGCGGTTTGGCGTCGGCGACGGCGGAGGAGTACGAGGAGGTGCTGGGCCGGCTCTCTTCGCTCATCTCGCAGAAGGTGCGGGCGCACACCGGCAACCGGGGCAACCAGTGGGACCTCATGGAGCGCTACATCCAGGTTCGTTTCCTCCTCTTTCTTATGCTTCCCCAATCCGCTTTCTGAATCCTGATGGGATGTGCTGTCTGATTCGGGTGGTTTTGGTTGTGACGGCGCTGTGCAGATTCTGGAGCTGGAGGAGCCGATCGCGCGGATGAAGGTGATCCATGTCGCTGGGACAAAAGGAAAGGTAAAATCACTAGCGAAGTAATCAGAAATTCAGAATATTCGATGCTATGCTCGTCATTCCCTTCTGCTGTAAATAGAAACTTCATCAGTAATGGGGCAGGTTGGTGCTGTAAAATTACTAATGTGCAACATTAAGGTTTACGAAAGCAATACTTTAGTGATATTTTGCGCTGGGATGTAAAGATGTAATAGTTTTCACTCCTATTTGGCACTGAGATGAACTTGACCAATTACATAGCTTTCCTGCCAGATGAAAATTGCAGAATGACACATGCTGTGATTAATGAAGTCAATCCTGAGATCATTATGATGTATTATGTGACGACAACATGAATCATTTGTGTAGGGTTCGGCATGCACATTCACAGAGTCAATCCTGAGAAATTGCGGTTTCCGCACTGGGCTGTTCACCTCACCGCATTTGATGGATGTCCGGGAGCGGTTCCGGCTAGATGGGTATTCTCTTCGACCATTATTCTTGCTCTTATGTTTTCTTCTGTTAGTAATAAGTTATAAGTACAGCTCCTCATAAATGTATATTACAGAGTAATTTTTTGCATGCAACTGTGTATTTTGAGCTTATCCATATGCTTAGGAATTATGCACATACTAATCCGACTACTAACTTGTGATGGAACCAGGGTGGATATTTCTGAAGAGAAGTTTTTGAAGTACTTCTGGTGGTGCTGGAATAAACTGAAGGTCCATGTCCAACTTTGCTGTTTTTCATCCGATGGTGCAACTCTTTGCTGGATGCATAGAGCAGCGATGAAACACAACTATCTGATCTCTTCATGCGGCTTTCCTTATAAAAATGATGGATGATGAGGCAAATGGGTTTATCTTCAGGAGAAGACTGATGACGATATTCCCATGCCACCCTATTTCAGGTTCATCGCTTTGCTAGCGTTCAAGATATTTTCTGCTGAGCAGGTAAAATAGACAGCCCATACTCTTTCCCTATGACTCTGTAGTTGTATTCAGTCATTACATCTATCTATCCATGTAGGATTGAACCATACAATATTATCTTCACTAATTTTTACTTGTATAACATTGTAGCATGATCTGACTTCCATTTTGAGATTTCTAAATTACCGACTATATATATGCATTTCTAAGAACATTTATGTATGCAATCGCTCCTTGTCTTGGCTCAAACAGGTAGATGTTGCTCTTCTTGAGGTTGGTCTTGGAGGGAAGTTTGACGCAACTAATGTGGTAAGTGATGCTCTTTTCCAGTATTGTTTTCATTTTGTGTAAAGAATAGTCTTGCACGATTCAACAAGCCCCAGTTGTTTTATCGAATTCAGGTTGCTCACCCCATATGCCACGTGGTAAAAAAAGAATAATCTTGGACTATTCCATTTCAGTCTTTAAGACCTTGTTCGTCCTAGCCTGCATGCTAAGTTTTCAACCCTCTTTGATTTGTATGAAAAAGTGATATGCTGGGTCGCGGAACAAACTGTAGTAGCAGTGCAGGAGAGATTTTCTTGACTGGAACTGTAGGATAGATAAGATTCACTTATATCGAGCTATATTCCTGCTCCTTATATAGTATTCATCAATCATTAAGCTTCTGCTTTATTCTGAATATTTCTGTGCTCGGTCAGATTAATTTTGAACTACAAAAAAAATAAAAGTAAAGAGCATATTGTTGTATGCATTTTTATTTCTGCAGGTTAAAGCACCTGTAGTCTGCGGAATATCTTCTCTTGGATATGATCATATGGAAATTCTTGGTTAGTCATGGATTTGGAAGTTGAAGTACCTTGTTTATTAGGACAATCAGTTTCATGCTGCTAATATTTGTTGTTTGGCCTGTGATCAGGAAATACACTTGGGGAAATTGCTGGGGAGAAGGCTGGAATTTTCAAGGTTTTATCGTTAATTACTTTCCTTAAGCAGTTGTGCTCCAACATAACACAGAGTTAAATTGTCTTCTTATTCTGTGGCCAAATTTCTCATCATGTTTGGTATCTTTGTGGCTTCTGATATTAACAGAAAGGAGTTCCAGCCTATACTGCTCCACAGACAGAAGAGGCAATGATTTCTCTGAAACGAAGAGCTTCGGAATTGGGTGTATGTTTTCTTGTATAATCTGTATTTCCTTTTTGGTTGCCACTGCTCCCTTTTTGCTGTAATATTTGTATCCACAATACTCCTGAATGAATTTTTTGAAATAAAAGTATGTGCTTTCTGAAGATTTCGCTCCAAGTTGCCCATCCTTTGAAGCCGTGTCAGTTAAAAGATCAACATCTTGGACTGCAAGGTGAGCACCAGTATATAAATGCTGGCCTTGCAGTTGCACTAGCTAGTACATGGCTTGAGAAGCAGGGTCAAGTGGACAGAATGCCACTTAACCATACTGTAAGTCTTGTTAATCGACGTAAAGTCTTGTTAATTCACTTAGCTTTTCCCGGAAAAAGATGGTACGATCATTTGTTCATCTATTATCGAATTCAGGATCCCTTACCAGATGAGTTCATTAAAGGACTGTCAAGCGCTTCTTTGCAAGGCCGAGCACAAATTGTTCCAGATTCACAAGTAAATTCTGAAAAGGACCCAGATTGTTCTTTGGTGTTCTATTTGGATGGGGCACACAGTCCTGAAAGTATGGAAATATGTGCTAAGTGGTTTTCCAGTGTCACCGAGGATAGAAGAGTACCATCTTCCATGGAGCAGTCTCAAACTTGTGGCAAATCCCGCAAGGTATGTCTCACAGCCTGGCTAGTTATGATGCTTGAGTGGGCTTGCTTTTCCACGTTCCATCTTAGGCATCCCCCCTTACACGGGTATTTTCTTTTGGGACGCATTTCAGATTCTTCTATTCAATTGCATGTCCGTCAGAGATCCTATGAGATTGCTTCCACATCTTCTGGATACTTCAACTCAAAATGGTAAGCTAAAACTCTTGTCATGGAAAACATCCATGCACATTCATTTGCTTAAAGTTCCTGCATGATACTGTATTTTACTGGTTTGGCTAAATTTACTAACAACTAGAGTTATGTGCAAACTTGCTTTTAAAGTGATGTGTTTCTTGCTATTTCCTTTTTTTTCAGGGTTACACTTTGATCTGGCCCTATTTGTGCCAAACCAATCACAATACAACAAGCTTGGTTCTAATACATCAGCACCTGCAGAGCCTGAGGAAATTGATTTGTCATGGCAACTATCGCTCCAAACAGTGTGGGAGAAATTACTCCATGGTGATGAAGGTTATTCTGAAGCTTTTAGGATTTAGTCATTTATTTATGCTGCTTTAATACCACGGTGGTGTTTTCTTGTTGAAACAAAGCATGCTTGGGCTGAAGGTGATATGTATTTAATGATTCAGGTTTGAATAGCACGGATTCCAGCGAGACTAGCTTAGTCTTTGAATCACTTCCACTAGCAATCGAGTGGCTAAGGAAAAATGCCCGAGAAGAACCGTCTACTTCTTACCAGGTCCAAGCTTTTCAATCCTTTCGACATGGCATCACATTTAATTAGTTCTCTTTTACATGATTATAATACATGTATCTTGTCCTTGTTATGGTTGTAAGCTATTTTCACACATGATGCTCATATGTTTGTCTGATACACTGGTGTAGGTCCTTGTTACTGGCTCCCTGCATCTCATCGGCGATGTATTGAGGTTGCTGAAGAAGTGATTTATTTTGGAACACCACACAGTTAGAAGTTCACACTGAGGTATCTGTTCTGATTATGTGACCTCAAGCTGGGGCTCTCACGATTTGTGGTTTTGAGATGTTCCCAGGGCAACCAAGCAATGCCGCAATTTTCAAGGGCCTCAGCCTCGATGCTGCGAATCAGGCAGCTGAGACTAATATGATGTATTTATGTTATGTTTCCTTTGTTTGAGGAGAGGAGCTTGTTGTAGTTCTTGTTTTACGATTTTGTGGCATTGCTGCCACTGCATTCCTCCTCATGTATCCCATATCAAAATTGATAAGACAGCAGGCAACCAATACATATAATAAGAGGACGTCGGGTTCTGGAAAACAAGATTGATGAATGCTCACACATTTGGATTTGGTCATCTCTTATACTGGCTGACCATATGTTTATTCACGTCTGATTATGGAAACCAGAATGATATGTAGGAAACACTTTGCCTTCCATGCTCCTGCTGACAATGCTATTTGTGCATCAGAAGATGAGACAATGACTAGGCACAAGGCGTTTGCAGTTGCAGACGTACACGGTCCGGGCGCCGGAAGCGAGGAGGCGCTTGGGGAGGAGGGAGAAGGTGTCAGATCCTCTGTATCTGAAGACACTATTGTCAGCTCCTGCGCTGTCTCTCTGAAGACTAAACATAACAGCGTAACGATTGGACCAGTTATGAAGATCCAACGGCTGAGAACCATCATGGCGAAGAGCGGTCCAGATGCTTCATCTTTTTATTTTCCGCTTTCACCTTTATTGTTTACGTGTTCAGTGCTGTAATAATCATGCAACTAGCCTTAAAGGCCACCCAGGTCGGGACGACAGAGCTATCGAAGAGAATATTGCCAAGAGCTATTTCTTCGTTCCCTTTACCTTTTCTGCAATTTAGGGTTCTTAGCCTAGGTAGAAATCCCCAATTCATAGCGGGGTCTCCACATCGGGAGCAATCCGTCGGGTTCCGGCTAGCGGGATCTGACAAAGTGGTATCAGAGCAATCGATTTTCCGACCAAATTTTTCTCCAACTCGAGGTCGCGGCGGCGAGATTCTTCCGGAGTTGTGGCGGCGAATCGGGTAGGGAGACGGGGGTGGTTGGGATCCGTCGTAAAATCCCACCCTCCTCACCCTACTCGCGGCGGCGGGGTGCACAGTCGACGGTGGCGACGGCGGCGGCGACGTCAGATCTGACGAGAGTCGACGGCGGCGGCTTGGCGGCGGCGGCATCATTCGAGTACAGGCCAAGCGTCCGTCACGGTTGCTGGGGAACATCTCCTCCGGCAGTAAAATCCCGGTGACGTACTTGGCCCGTGTACTTCTCGGCGGCGAGGATCGCTGGTGGCGGCAGGGACTCACGAGCAGGCAAGGGATTCCGGAGCTCGCGGTGAATCCAGATGGGGAAGTCGAAGAACGCCGATGTGGCGGATGCGCCGGAAGTAGCAGCGCTCAAGCTCGATCTCGAACTCGTCAACACTCGCACTGAAGAGATTGGCTTGAAGGTAGACGGCATCGAAGACAAGGTAACTGCTTTATCTGCTCAGTTCTCTCGCCTGGAAAAATTACTGCTTGCCAATCGAGAACAAAGAAAAGCAGCTGAAACTGAACAGCAGCATGATGTTGAGAAAGAAAAGGAAGCAGCAATTGAACAGCAGCAGAAACAACACGCTGAAGAACAGGCAGCAGCTGCAGCTCAACAGCGACAACACCAGGCAGAAAATGACCACGGTCGTGGTCATTCCAGACCACCTCACTGGCGTAGACGCAGTGAAGCGCAAGACCACCCAGATACGATTACCCAGCCACTGAGAACCTTGGGGATCAGTATCAACAGGAAGGGATGGAATCTGAGCAGTGCTATGAAGAAATGCACCAGGCCGGAGAGGAGCAATACACGCAGATACCTCAGTATACCTACCAGCAACACTTTGTTCCTCCTCCACAAAACAATATACCCTACTACCCACCCACCCAGCAACAACAACCTTACCCACAGTGGAACCAATATCCCACCCACCACCAAACCTTTCCCACAAACTACCAATTACCACCACATCCAGATCCATACAATCCATTCAACCCACACCACTACCCTAATTCCCTACCCAATTGGCAGCACTTTTATCCTCGGCCCACACCACACCCACCTCTAGCACCACCACAACTTCAACTACCACTAAATATACCATACAACCCACAGCATACACCACCAAACAACAACCAGAACGACAACCAGGTCTATCATAGGCAAGGAGAGCCACCTGACAGAGGTCAGTATAACAGAGGAGGTAGAAACCAAGAATTTGATCGTGATGCTCAATTTTACAAGTCCATTGCTAAGGCTCCTAAAATGGATTTCCCTCGCTTCGATGCAAGCAACCCTGAAGAATGGCTCCGAATGACTGCAAAATACTTTGCCATGGTCTATGTTCCTGAAAATGCCAAATTTGACTATGCACAGATGTATATTACTGGCAGAGCTGACACTTGGTTGAGGAATTCTGGAGTACTGGAAGAAAACCTCTCGTGGAAGGATTTATGTGGCGTTGTGGTGCAGAGATTTTCAGCTAATAGCTCTTATGAGGCTGTCGAAGAGTTCAATTCTATCAGACAAGGGTATACCACTGTCAATGAATATACAGACAAATTTGAAGAGAAGATAGCAAATTACCGCAAGGAAAATCCTGATGTTAAAGAAACATACTATATCAAGTGTTACATCAATGGATTAAGGGGTGAAATCAAGCATTATATGAAACCCCTTAAACCTGCTTCTTTGTATGAGGCTGTAGCTTATGCAAGAGATATGGAACTGGGCATGCAAGCAACAGCTCAAAGCCATAACAGAAGATTGAATGCAGCAAACGAATCCAATTTCACTGCCCCAATTCACCCTAGGCCAACATTCACTCCTGACAACAATCCTAAGAAGGATTTGGAGAACCAAAGGACTAGACCTGAAGCTAAATTCAATGAGCCTGGGAAATGTAAATACTGTGGTCAGAAGTGGTTCTTTGGATATCGATGCCAGCAATACAAGTCATTGAATTTAATGACAGCAGATAGTTCAGAAGAACAAGAAGAGGAAGAATTCCATGATCTACCACAAGAACATACCAACAAACCACAAACGACACCGGATCAACAGGAAGATACACCACCAAAACCTTGAAGACGTGGTTCCCTGATCATAACACTTGAGGACAAGTGCAGTTCCAAGGGCGGAGGAATGTCAGATCCTCTGTATCTGAAGACACTATTGTCAGCTCCTGCGCTGTCTCTCTGAAGACTAAACATAACAGCGTAACGATCGGACCAGTTATGAAGATCCAACGGCTGAGAACCATCATGGCGAAGAGCGGTCCAGATGCTTCATCTTTTTATTTTCCGCTTTCACCTTTATTGTTTACGTGTTCAGTGCTGTAATAATCGTGCAACTAGCCTTAAATGCCACCCAGGTCGGGACGACAGAGCTATCGAAGAGAATATTGCCAAGAGCTATTTCTTCGTTCCCTTTACCTTTTCTGCAATTTAGGGTTCTTAGCCTAGGTAGAAATCCCCAATTCATAGCGGGGTCTCCACATCGGGAGCAATCCGTCGGGTTCCGGCTAGCGGGATCTGACAGAAGGGCAGGTGCGTCGCAAGAACGCACGGGGATGGGAGCGCCTCGAGCTTGGCCGCCACGGCGGCGATGTCGTCGGTATGCGTGAAGATCTCGAGGAACGGGACGCAGTCGTGAGGGTTGTGGCGGTGGAGCGGGTGGTCGTCGGCGGGTGAGCGGCCCGGTGGCGTAGGCGAGGGCCTTGAGCCACGTCGTTCCGGACTTGGGGTAGCTGGCGAGGAGCACGTCGGTTGGCCTCAGGCGCGAACCGGGCGTGCACTGCCGGGAAGCCGCGGGGCAGCACCCTCTCTGTCAGCCAGAACCCGCCGTACTGCCGCAGCGGGAGCGGAGTGCACCGCGTCTCCAGCGGGAGCGTCGGCACCAGCTCCGCCATCTCGGCGAATTCTTGCTCGTCGGCGTGTGGAGAAGCCATCGACGTCGTGCTATACGTACTACTCTGATCTGTGCGCGGTGTGCGGTGTGCGGTGTGCGGTGTGCGGTGATCGATCGAGCTCTGCACACTATATAAGGGCAGGGCGTCGCTCGGCGTGTGAGGGACATCTCATCATGCTTTTTTAAACTGGAAATCGCTACACCCACCAACCTTGATGTACATGATCCGGGGCTAGCCAGTTGTAGTCAACTCCGCCATGTTATTACATGACCCGCCCGGCTTCGTTGGCCAATGGCCATGAGATGCACCTCATTCTATCCAACTTCCTCTGGATTAACAGGAAAGAGCGCTGACCTTTCATGTAACATCTGTACAACAACTGCATGTTCCATCCACCACGCTTTGTTTACTGTATGTGGCTCAACTAGTATACATTATCGTTGGAATTATTGTTTGGGCCAGCCCACATATTTCAGCTCAATAATCTTCTACTGAAAAATCTCAAAGGCCGGTCACATTCGTGCATGGAAAAATATGGAACTAAAGTTTAGTCCCAATTAGCTAGTTGAGAGGGAATTTGATCTCCTTATATACAAGAGTGGTATACCACTTACTAAGGTGTGAGAGAAACAACATGCGCACATCATGTTTCCTGAATGAGCCGAGTTTGCGCGTGGTACTGGATTACCTGCCTACACATCAACTATCACAAGAGCACGTTCGTCCAGATATGAGTGGAACCCGTCCTCGCCTCTACGCATGTGCAATCCTTGGGTGCCCCGTCTCAAGCTTTCCCCAAACCTATTTTAGATTTCCTCTCTCAGACACGAAATTGTCTGCCACTGCTTTGGACTTCTTTGATGTCAAGGTTGCTAGGTGAATCTCTGGGTGGAGGCTGTCCCTGGTTCCCATTGGATTGCGTGTGACCCTTGCTATTGTTGTGTTGTCTGCGTCGACTTCCTTTGCCCCTCCCCCTCCTCAAAGGGGTACGGTGTTAGCACGGATGAATAGGACGCGTCATGCCTTGATTTGGCCTCCCGATGAATCATGTTCCGGCGGAGATTGTCAAGTGGCTTGGGACTATGTGTGTTGCTTCCGCTCCGAGGGAGATCTTGGTGTTGTTGATCTTGGCTTGCAGAACGCATGCCTTCTGTTGAAGCTGCTCCACAACGTTCTCTCTGGCCGTAACACCTGCTGAACATGTTGGATCTATCGTTCATATCCTAGGAGCACCCCAATAGGCCCTCACCCCTCTTGGAGGGGTTCCAAGCATTGATATCGTTGTATCGCTCCATCACTAAGGTGGTGCCCCCATCAGGGCGGCTCCACCGCCCTTTGATTTTCCTCCTGGTCCCAGTTATATTAGGTCTGCTCACACTGTCGCATTTTTCCATTGCGTAGCCTCGAACGCTACTGTCGTAGATGCTCACTGATCATGTGTGTCAGATCTTCCCGTGGTCCCCCATGTATCCTCTCGCGCCGAGGTGTTGCGCTCCTTTGTGCGGTCCGCTATGGCTGGACTTCTCCCTTCCCTAGGGGGCGGATCTTTGCTCTATCTCCACTGGAACTTCTCCCACCAACCGCACGGGTGACTTCTACCATTCCATCTATGGCTCGGGTTGTATTGTTCCACTTCAGGAGCTCAACATGGCCTGCTTTGCACCCCCTAAATTCAAGGTCTTCTTCTGGATCCCATGGCACCATAAAACCAGGACCCGCGCGCATCTTCTTCCTTCCTTCCCTTGGCTGCCCCTTTTGTCCCGGCGTCCGGGAGGATCTCATGCATCTCTTCGCTCAATGCCCCCGCCTACGGGGTGTGTTGGAAAAGGTTGCCCCGTCCCTTCGACAAGCTTATCGCGAACATCTCCCCCTCCCCCATGCATGTGAAGGTGAGGCTGATGTCTACTACACACTCCTATTTTTGTAGACTCGGTTGGGCCTTCAAGCGTAGAGGTTTGTAGGACATCAGCAATTTCCCTTAAGTGAGTGACCCAAGTTTTATCGAACCAAGGGAGGTGAAGGTTGAAAGTACTCCTCTCGAGCAACTATGAAATCAAGATACAAGAAGTCTCTTGTGTCCCCAACACACCTAATACAGTAATTAACTGTATAGGTGCAATAGTTCGGCAAAGAGATGGTAACATAGGTGTAATATGGATGGTAAAAGCAAGATTTGTAATCTGAAATAAAAAATAGCAGCAAGATAACAAGTAATAAAGTGCCTAAAAATGGCAGCAATAATAGTAAAAGATGGACCGGGTTCCATAGGTTTACTGGAGGCTTCTCTCCAAACAAGAAAGCAAGTATTGGATGAAAAATTAGAGTTGGGCAATTGACAAAATTGAACTAATTAACTTATGAGCAGAAATATTCATGGCCTGATTCATATATTCATTACGTCAAAATATATAGACCGCACTCCGGTACCGCATATATAACCAATGCTCCACCTCGAGAGCGCTTCTATGCATGCCTATCTTTGTATTAAGTTGTAAACAACAGTGTATTGCCCTAAGCACGGTGCATAATGTAAACAATAAAATTATCATCCAAAAGTGATAAAGAAAACATTGTTTTATCCTTAGTAGCAACAACAAATCATTACCCTAAGTAGGTTCTGTCATCTCGAGCCCAGGATGAATGAGGCATGAACCCACTATTCGAGCACAACGCTCCCTCTTGGAAATCTCAACAATTAATGGCATCATAGGATAGTAAGATAAATAATGTGGGAGAGGCCATGACATCTATGATTGGAACATTAACAAGCTATCCACAAATATTAAATATTCATTACGGCAAAACCCAACCATAGCATTAAGATATGTAAAACGTCCCCTTTCATCCCATATGATCGATTACTAGAATGGTGCTTAGGTTTTTGTCACTCCGACAATACTACCTTCTAACTTTCTCAACATATTACAAACACCGAACTAAGGTTTCTAAGATGCGGCGTCTCTGTTTTCATGTTTAGGAAAATCCTACGGGGGGTCGTCTAATTAGGACGTTAGAAGGCAATTTATAGGCGAAGAAGCACCCTGAGGCGGTGCCCGAGCCGATCTCGTGGGTGGGGCCCACGGTGGCTCCTGGTCCATGGCCCCAACCCGCGTGGCCACTGTGGGTCCCCCACGTTGCCCTCTGGTCGTCAGTTTTCTTCCGTGCAATAAAAAATCCTCGTAAAGTGGCGCCTTTTTCCGACGATGTTTCTTTAATAGATTTTCTGAAACTTAAAATAGCAGAAAACATAAATTGGCACTTGGCATCTTGTTAATACGTACTTCAAGAAAATGAAACAAAATGATATTAAATCATGGTAGAAATATGTTGAGATGATATAAAAGTAGCATGAAATAATAAAAAATTACAAATACGTTTGTACGTATCAGCAGCGCACCGTGGTTCTTGCGATCCTATGGCAGTCTGGAAGTTCCGAAACTCGTAGGGTGTTACGATTTCGAGTGCCCTGAACCTAGGTAAAATTCCCTCCGTCTTCGTGAGAGCTTGTGGAGGATATCTCAGAGAGAGTTTGGTTCGTGTTGCGCCCCCTTGCCGAATCTCTAAAGGGAGTGTGCGGCACTCCCGGTGTCCTTTTTTCCAGGATGCGACACCGGTATGCTTCTCCCTATCCGCCTCACCTTCCTCCCTTCCCCGCATCCTCTCCTTCTCTTCGTCCTCCTCTGAATACCGATCGACAGACGCCCGTCCGTCCCCTCTAGTGGGTCAGCCCTAAGTCTAGATCGACTGCGGCGGGATGTAAACGATGGCGGGAGTGGGGAAGTCGGCCTCTCACTAGTACAGAAAAGGCTATTAGTGGCGCACCCTTTTTTGATTCTGTGGCGCACCCCCAGGTTTGCTGGGTACGCCACAGAATTCTCGCCACTAAAATTATTTCTGTGGCGCACCTGGCCTGGTGCGCCACAGAAATGTGAGATTTCTGAATTCTCAAAAAATTCACAAAATTCAAAAAAATGCAAGAAAATATAAAAAGTTTCAAAAAAAATCAGAAAAATCAAAATATGAAATAATATGAAAATCCTAATTATTGGAATTATTTTCAGATTTTTTGAATTTTTTGAACTGATACCTTCCCGCTAGGTCACCCATCTTCAAATTGCTCCAACCCTACTTAAGTTCCACCCAGTTCACCTACCCTTGTGCTACTCAAGTTCTTATTGATATATATATCATATGAACCCTCTTAAGTCTTGTATGTGTATATGTGTGGTATGTGTTATAAATGTGTGTTTTAAATTTTAGATTTTTCAAAAACTTCTAAAGTTTCAAAAGGAAATTCAAAAGTTTCAAAAGATCCGAAAAAATTCAAAAAACTTAAATTTTTTCAAAAAATCCAAAAAATTCCAAAACATCAAAAACTTCAAAAAATTAAACTCGGATTTTTCTCTAGTTTTTTTGATATATTAATCGCATTATTTCGACGTCGTATGCAAAAGTTATGGCCGTTACAAGTTTTTTTTCCTGTTTGTTGCAGAAAAGGTCAAAATTCATATTTCAAAAATTTTATACCTACTAGACACTCAAACCTAACTACATGTCAAAGGATTTTATTTATTGAAATTTTTATCATTTTATTTTACTTCCTGCAAAACTAAAAAGGCGATCCACGGGGTGTGTGTGTGTGTGTGTGTGGGATTTGAAAGAAAAAAAATCTGTGGCGCACCAAGCTTGCTGCGCCACAGAATGTCACCTTTCTGTGGCGCACCTGCCAGGTGCGCCACAGAATTGTTATTTTCAAATTTTAACCTGCCCCCCAGGTAACTTTCTGTGGCGCACCTGACCGTGTGCGCCACAGAAATGTGACTTTCTGTGGCGCACCAGGCTTGGTGCGCCACAAAATGTCTAATTTGTGTGGCGCATGTGGTTTAGTGCGCCACATAAATTTGACTTTCTGTGGCGCACCAAGCCTGGTGCGCCACAAAAAATAATTCTGTGGCGCACGAATTAAGGGCGCGCCACAGACTGCCAACCTACCTATATAGGGTTTCCCTACTAGTGTCTCTCTCTCCCTCCCTCCCCAAGATGGGCTCTTCCCTGACCCCTTCTTTTCATGATAGTTCATCTGATGCAGGACCTGTTATTATGTGTAAAAAATATATATAAACGTTCAAATATACTCAAACAATTGCCCAAATTGAACAAAACATGCAATTCTATGGTTTGTACATCCAAACAAGAATTGAAATCGGGTGTTGTCCTCTGATTCAAATGGCAAATGTCATGCACAACCAAATAATAGAATTTGAATTGGATCTCATTTCTTTTCCATCTTGGATTTGGAATTTCCTGTCCATTTCAATTCCGAGCCAGTTTTTTTCTACATCCAAACACATCATTATGGAATTTTATTTAAAAACATAAAACTCCTGATTATTTTTGTATAGTTTCCTAAATTTGAGGGTTAGTGGTTTTCTAGAAGGAAAAAAGCTAACAAACAGCCGGAGGCTCGCTACTCGCGCGTCCTCCGCATCCTACGCGCGCCACGCGTCCAGTCCGGATGGAAGGAAACGACACGCACGTCTTGGGGCCCACCATCCAACCTTATCTCTATTCTCTTCACTCGTACAAGGTACGCCTCCATACCTTTCCTTTCTCCTTCCTCCATCGCATACATGCAGCGCAGGTCGCTGCCTCCGTCCTCCCACAAATCCCCATGACCTGGTGCCATGCGCCACACCACTACACGGCAGGATTCATGGTCGTTGGCCATGCTCCGACAAGATCTATAGCTGCAGCAAGCTGAGCACTATCCCGCGACGCCATGGCGGCAAGCAATCGAGGTGGTGCTACCGAAGGTGAGCGTATGGTGGCGGTGCTGTCGAAGTTCCGCGGCGGTGCTCTGATGGGAGGGCGCCGGTGCTGCAGAAGGAGAGCGGTTTTGCTCCCATGGGAGGCCGCCGGTGTTGTGGAAGGAGAGCGGTTCTGCTCCCATCGGAGCACGACGCCGTGCTTCCAAACAAAGACGACACGGTTCTGCCGGAGTAGCGTGGCCATGTGGGAAGGTCCCGTCAGGGCTCGTGTAAATTTTGGAAAGATTTGCAGCAGATCTTTTTTCCTTTTGATGCAAATTCATAGAAGGTCTGTAGCAATTTTCTTTTTCACATGATGCTTTTTTGCCGTGGTGCAAATTTTTAGACAATTTGTAGCAGATTTTTTTTCTCCTTTTGATGCAAGTCCACTGAAGGTTTGTAGCAATTTTCTTTTTCACATGATGCTCTTTTGCCGTGGTGCAAATTTTTTGAAGATTTGTAGCAGAATTTTTCTGCTTTTGAAGCAAATCCATTGAATTTTGTAGCAAATTTCTTGTGCTATAAATCCGATTCGAATCTGCTATAAAGGAATTTAGGCGTTGCAACCGGCGGCAGTCAATAATGCTACCGAAGGCAGTTGATGGTGCTCTCAGCGGCGGGTGATGTTGCTGCCAACCTAGGGCGCTGCTGCTGCCAGGGATTCAGCGATGCTACCGGCGGTTTTGCGACCGGCGACGGTGTCAGGAGCACAGCGGGCGACCAAAGCTTCTCTATGTGGGAGGGACGCCAGTAGTGGGAGGGACGCCAGTAGTGGAGAGTAGGTGAGCGATGAAAAGCGGGGGATTTTTTCTGTCCTCTCTCTTGAAACAGTGCGGATCAACGTGCGGTCAGACGTAGAGGAATTTTCCTTTGACCACGACAGGTACACGTGTCGGCTCCTCCATGCGGAGGATCAGGAGGGATTATCCTCCGGGGGACGCTCAGCGCTCCCCTTGCTAGAATATATTCTGCCCGCAATAAAATTTGTTTTTATTTGCTTCAATCTTTTTTCTTCCTAGAATAAATGATTTCCTAGAATAAATGGTTTTCTAGATGGTTTTCCTCTATCTTTTTAATCACGAATAAATGCTCCAAATCTCATGTAAGGTATGGTGCCAGGAAAAATACCTAGAAAACTATTTATTTTAGGAATCCATTTATGTAAGGTATTAAAAAGATTTTCTTGACACCATACCTTACATGAGATTTGGAGTATGGTGAAACGAAAAATGTTTGACCAGGACTGGGTTGTGTAGCAATATGCAGGAAAATTTGACCAAGTTGATTAGGCACATGCTACCAGCCACCATGTACGCTCTTGAGTCTTGATCTTATCAATCGGCTTAAATGATGTTTCTCCTGCTGACTTTACATACTCCATCCGTTCTAAAAAGGATGACTTCCATTTGTGCAAAAGTGTATGTATCTAGCTATATACATGTCTAGATACATTCACTTTTGTATAAATGGAAGTTATCCTTTTTTGGAACGGAGGAGTACATTTTTCCGGAGGACTCTAGCACCACATCACACGATGCATTGACAAAGTACTCGAGCAATTGATGCCAAACAAGCGAAGCACGATGCCATCGCCGCCGGAGTCGTCGTGTATGGTGCGCGTGGTGTCGTCGCGGACGGTGAGGCCGCCGCCACGGCCGCGGGAGCGCATCCCTCTCACCTCCTGGGACGCCCCCGTCCTCTCCTTCAACTACATCCAGAAGGGCCTCCTCTTCCATAAGCCCTCGCACCCGCCGCTTATCGACGTCGTCGAGCACCTAGCCGCCGCCCTCGCCGACGCGCTTGCAGTCTATTACCCCGTCGCCGGCCGCTTCGCCACCGACCAGCACCGTGACGGGGACAACGTCTTCGTGGGATGCTCCGTCTCCATCGACTGTGACGGCCAAGGCGTCGAGATCCTCCACGCCGTCGTGGACGGCGTCGCCATCGCTGACGTGATCCCTCCAGACGTGGACGTGCCGAGCGTCGTTCGGTCCTTCTTCCCTCTGGACGACGCCGTCAACTACGACGGCCGCGAGCACCCCCTCTTCGTCGTCCAGGTCACCGACCTCGCCGACGGCGTCTTCGTCGGCTTCGCCTTCAACCACGCCCTCTCCGACGGCACCGCACTCTGGGACTTCCTCAACTTCTGGGCCGCCATCGCGCGCTCCAAAATTGGTATCTCGCCGCCTCAGGAAGCAACGCCGCCGCCACTGTTCGAGCGCTGGTCGCTGGACGGCGGCACGGCGTCCGCGGCCGTGCTGCCGTGCGCCGACGTGTGGGATCTCATCGAGCGCCCGTCCCCGCCGCCGCTGCGCGAGCGGATGCTCCACTTCTCGGCGGAGTCGCTAGCGGCGCTCAAGGAGCGCGCCCGCGAGGAGCTTCTGGCCGCAGGCGACGCGGCCGGAGCCACCGCGCTGACGCGGTTCCAGGCGCTGAGCTCCCTGCTCTGGCGGTGCATCACCCGCGCCCGGCGCCTCGCTCCGGAGCAGAAGACGAGGTGCCGCGCCGCCATCAACAACCGCGCGCGGCTCCGGCCGCCGGTGCCGCGGGAGTTCTTCCGCAATGCCGTGCACCCGATCGGAACGGACGCTGTGCGCGCGCCGGAGCTGCTCGAGCGCGGCCACGGGTGGGCTGCGGCGGCGGTGGGGCGAGCCGTGGCGGCGAGCACGGACTCGGCCATCAGGGCGCGCGTGGCGGCGTGGGAGGCGAAGCCGGTGGTGTACACGCTGAGGTTTTTCGACCCCACCGGGACGATGATGGGGAGCTCGCCGTGGTTCGACATGTACGGCTGCGACTTCGGGTGGGGGATGCCGCTGGACGTCGCTGTACCCCGGCCGGGAGGGTGGAGGGACCGTGGACGCGGAGCTCACGCTGACGCCGGAAAACATGGCGGCTCTCGAGGAGGACGACGAGTTCTGGGCCGCCGTCTCGCCGGACAAGGGGAAAGATGCTTGAATCTTGCTTCCACTGAATTCACACTCTTGCGTCCTATACAAGAAAGGGTTTACGCCCATTGTTTGAACTCGTGTGCGCATTGAGGTTGCCCAGGCCTGGAGCAGGAGACTAGTAACTGGTGGTGAAATTTAGAGCACGATGACACTTTGCGTGAGAGCATGTTCCCTTAATTTACTTTCTCTTGTTTACTTGACCAGGAGTAGTTTTGATGAAAAACGGCTGCTTCAATTCCCGTTCGTCGAAAGAAATTCCGGCTTGCCGTTCACTTCCCATTAATAAAGTTCAGTGAGCCGGAGTTGGTACAACAAGTCCATTGGCCGCGCGATGAAACAACAAGACGGCGGCGTCTCGGCTGAGTCGAAGCGAGTGCTGCCGCAGGGGCCAAACCTGCTGCACAATTGAACGACCAGCAACAAATTTTGTAACATACAACAAGTTTTTATAAACGCGGCTCCTGAAGCACTCTTGCAGTGCTAACCCGTGAAGTGCAACAAGTTTCAGTTTTAGTTGGAAACAGACGACCATTGCCAACAGGTTTAGATGAAAATATAATCTGATTCTTCAGTGCTCGAGATCCTAATGACAATAGAATTCACAGCAAGCGTTTACATGATATTTGGGGCATTTCAAAGTTTTTGCAGTAACTCCAGAACTTTACCAGCCCATAGCAGAATAGCAAGACTGCTCACAATCTACTACACCAGCAGTACCGGCCATGTAACTTTAAATGATTGAGAAAACTATAGAATTTTCTCAATGCCATACTATAGGTAATAGGTTCAAAGACATTGAGTATGAATCATGAAATGAGACCGATCATACAGCTTGGTATCACCCTCATTGAAAACATTCATATTCTTATGAGCATTTCATTTTGGAAGCAAACAAACCCACATGATCCTGTTCACAAAAAAAAAAAACATGACTCTAGTCATGCCAGAGGACCACTCCACTTTTCACCCGAGCTGAGATAGACAAAGCAATTTACAGAAGGATTCGCCAAACAAATATCGTAGATCGTCGTGGCGCAAACTCCAATCTCGCATTGTTTAATCCCATATGGCAACTTGATGAGCAGTCTTTTAAGCATTGGCGCCCATCCAAATATCAATGTCACAAAGTCTATCTCGTGATCCCCTCCACTGAAATTTTCGATTTCCACCTCTTCAAGACGAGTCAAGGAGATACTTTCGCTCCTCCAATCCTTGGACTCACCACAAGGACAATTCCCAAAACATGTTTCTGGCGTCTAGAACAGAAAACACATTAGGGTGTATTTCGAACAAGTATTTTCTATACGATATATATGCAACATAAATTATTACGTACCTGAAACCTCCCCGATAGGATAATCTTTAGCTTCCTTGTCTTAATTCGAATGTGGTGCATCCTAAGAAGACGTAACAAAAATTCTCCAATGACATGCCCCTCTGCGTTGAGATGTAGCTCAAACACAGAAAAGTCGGTGATCAGAAGTTTCTCCATCTCAAATGCAAAGTCCAGCGCAACAGCCAAATCATTCTACAAAATAGATATAGTATTTGGCTTGATATATGTCATGGGGTGCATGAAATTAATTTATCCGGGCAAATTCTAGCAGATTAAAAAATAGCACATACCAGAGATCTTTCAAATGGAGATATCTGCATGGACAGGACATTAACATGAGGGAGATGCGAACATACTACTTCCTCATCGTTGTTGAGCACCCCATCTATTTGTTTGTAGCTCTCGATTGTCTCTAACCTAAGGCTAAGGAGCCACCAGAAACCAAAAATAAGAGGCAACGATGCATACCTGTGATGCCACCAGACCTTCTCCATCATCGGCGCCCAGATGGAAACACTGTTGTTGGTCTTGCCATTGGCATTGAGCTTCAGTTGCTTAAGTAGCGGAGTCACGATGTGGATGCCCCGACATTCCGTGCCTGCGTGGACATAAAGCTCAATCTCCTCGAGTGACACCGCGTCGTGTGCACTATCTGCGGTCATCGTGAGCACGCGCAGACGCGGACAACGGGTGATCATTGTGAAAAGATCGGTGATGGTGCATCCATGGAGTGTAAGCCTCTCGAGCGCCGAGAACTCGCCGGCCGGCAGCTGTGTGAAGCGGATGCCGTGCAAGGTCATGTTTATCGTCGTGGTGCGATGGAAGTAGGGCAAGTCGACATCAAGACTTCCGCGGAACTCGCCAGTGAAGAGGAGCTCCTGAGGAGAGAGCCTATCCACGGCACCGAGAATGGAGGCAAACTTAGCGCGATCCGAGGCCTAGCGCCGCTGCCGCCACGAGTGCGGCGAGCTCCACCTCAAGAGATCGGGGCTCTGCGCCTCGGAAGGTGATCCTGAGCACGCGCAGCCGCGGGCAGCGGTTCAGAAACGCGCGGATGTCGACAATGTTTCCGGAGATTGATAGCATCTCGAGCGCGGGGAGCTCGTCCGTGGGGGCGGCAAGATGCGGAGGGAACGCGTCTCCAGCTCGATCGAGGTGGCGCGACGAAAACAGGGCATTACGATGGTGACGGCACGTCCGGACTTAAAAGGACAGTACCGCGGGAGGATGAAGACGATCTCCTCCGGCGAGAGCCGCGCGGCGGTGCGCAGCAACGACTTTGCACGAGCGTCGTCGAGCTTGCTCTCCGCAGACGACGTACTCGTGGAGAGACGGATTTCGAGGAGGGCCACGGCGGTGCGGCGAGGGACGTGGGTGAGCGCCGATTTGATCCCGGCGGCCGTGATGTCGCGGAAGGTGAGGCTTGGGAGACGTGGCCAGAGGCCGCGCCACCGGCGCGAGAGCAGGCAGGTGCGCGGTGGCGCGGGCGCAGCGTAGACGCAAGAGGACCTAGAGGAGCATGTCGTCGGGGAGGGCGCTGATTCGATCACCAGCTCCATACTGTGGCGGCGGCGAGGGCCTGAGGCGCCGTTTCGATCGTGGTTCCATCCACCAGGAAAACCCGTGTTCATAAAAATATCCACGAGGAAAACCGCTCAGGTCAACTCCCTGTCATTAAAAATACGTCAATCCCTATTTATCGACCAGGTCGATGCTAAGCAACCGTCACACACCCCCTAGAGTGATTTGGGCCCGGCCCAACTCGGACGGAGAGGCACACCCCCTTCGCCCTATGGGCCGGCCCAGTAGGCGGCACCTGCTTCTTTTGTTTCTTTTTTTTACTGTTTCTTTTTTCTTTCTTCTTTTTCGTTCTTGTTTCTTTTTTGTTTCTATTTTTTTGCCTGTTTCTTTTTTCTTTCTTCTTTTCAGTTTTCTTATTAGACATTATTAATTTATTTTGAATTTTCATTTTTGAAAATGTTCATATTCGAAAATTGTTCATGTATTAAAATCGTTCAAAAACAATTTCTGTTCAAATACTTATTTGTTCTATTTTGAAAATCGTTCAAAAATAATTTCTATTCATACACTTTTTTCTTTTAGCATTTTAAAATCGTTTAAAAATAATTCCTGTTCAAATACCTATTTTGTTCACTTTTTTGAAAATCGTCCAAAAATAATTTCCATTCACATACTTTTTCTGTTCGCCTTTTAAAATCGTTTAAAAATAGTTTCCGTTCAAATACCTATTTTTGTTCAGTTTTTGAAAATCTTTCAAATATAATTTCTGTTCACAGACTTTTTCTGTGCGCCTTTTAAAATCGTTCAAAAAATAATTTCCGTTCAAATACCTATTTTGTTCACTTTTTTGAAAATCGTTCATAAATATTTCTGTTCACAGACTTTTTCGGTTCGCCTTTTAAAATCGTTAAAAAATAGTTTCCATTCAAATACCTATTTTGTTCACTTTTTAAAAATCGTTCAAAAATAATTTCCAAATATGCTAGTACCCTACACATGATTTTCTGATGCTTTTTTTGTTACATTTTTCATCATGTAGAGAAGATGTGTATTTTCAAACGAAATTGATAAAGCAGATGGTTTACTCGTTTTTTCTCTTACATATGAATTATTGTACTTTCTGATTATACACCAGTTCAAAAAGAAAAGGAGTAGCGACACTACTCTGCTAAAACGCATTGAATCAGTCATTCCACTGATAGAACGAAAAAACAGGAAACAGTACCACACTCGTCAATGCGCTTCAGAATCAGTCGTACCGCGTTCATGGGCCAGGCCCACTATCACCAGGGGGTATGCGAACGCGTCTTATCGACGCATAGGTCGATAAGTAGGCGCTCCCAAAAATACCAGTAGCTCCTTTAAAAAAAAAATACCAGTAGCTTGTCCGTCATGCGGCCCAGCCCATATTTATCTAAGGCCAAATTGTCATGCGATCCATCCAACCCATAGTACCTAAGATCAACTTTTCCACTAAAAAAAAAACCTAAGATCAACTTTTCCTCAAAAAAAAAAAAAAAAAACTAAGATCAACTTGATCGCAACTCGCAAGCCGGTCGTTACTCGCAAGCAAAATGTCTCCTCCCGGTTCGCCGAAAAAAAAAACAGTTTCTTGCCGTTCTTCCTCTCCAAGCGGCCAAAATCTACACATAATCTAATGTTATTGTCGTCGTTTTTGGCATCGCCTACGCTTATACTTGCACAAGTACTCTGCTGGCTATTATACTGGCATAATCTAATGTTACAATACCCTACTCTGATACTGACGTTTTTGGCATCGCCTACGCTTGCACACCATTCTTCAGTCTTCACTTCAGGGTATACAAATGAACACTATGCAAGTTGCCATGGCAACGCAAAGCTCCAGATTTGTGCTACCGCTCGTCGGCCTTCTTCTCCTCTTTGCGGCACAGCTCATGAGCTTCTGCCATGGCCAAAAAACTCCAGGCTACAGCCATCACAACGTCTCAGAAGGCCGGGTCGCCGCCGAGAGCAACATCAACCTCTGCTTGGAGGAGTCGGTGCAGCTGCTAAGTCCATCGGCCGCGCGATGAAGCAAGTGGTGCCTCAGCCGCATGGGCCAAATCCGCTGCACAACTGAATGACCAGCAGCAATTTTGTGCAAGGTACGGAGTACTGCAGGTTCTTATAATCGATGCTTCTCAAGCACAGTTGTAGTTCATGCTAACATGTAAAGCGCAACAAATTTCATATTTGTGCAACAATTTGTTATCAGACAACGATACCACATATGCTGCACAGCAGTTCTAGCTGAACATATGTTAATCGATTCTTCCATGCCCGAGACCATAAAATTCACAGTAATATAAAGAGCTTACACGATATTTTGGGCATTTGGAAGTTTTAACGGTAACCCTAGAATTTCTACCAAACGAGAGCAGAATGGCAGGAGCGCTCACAATCCACAAGCAGAATGGTATCATTAAAACATAATCATAAGCCAAGCTCTCTATTCTTAACATGATGTAGTATTATATGGCCAGCAGTACACTCAGCGTAGGTATGAATGATTGAGAAAATTATACTACAACTTTCTCTATTGAATACCATAAAAAATAGGTTCAAAGACATTAAGCATGGCATGAGAGTTGAGTATACAGCTAGGTATCCCTCTCATGGAAAACATTCATGTTCCTAGGAGCATTACTTTTTTGGAAGGAACGAAAATCCCACATGATTCTAGTCTCATGCCAAAGGACCATTCCACTTTTCACCAGAGTAGAGGTAGACAAAGCAATTCACAGAAGGATGTGCCAAGAAAATATTGTAGATAGTTGTGGCGCAACCAGCAGCCCCGCTTTGTTTAATCTCACGAGGTAACTTAATGGTTACTCTTGTAAGCATTGGCGCCCATCCAAATATCGATCTCACAAAATCAACCTCGTGATCCCCTCCCGTGAAGTTGTTGATTTCCACTTCTTCAAGGCGAGTCAAGGAGATACTTTGACTCCTCCAATCCTTGGGCACATCACAAGGACAGTTTCCATGACATTTTAAGACATGCAGCATCTAAAACATGAAAAACATTACCATATATTTTGAGCAAGCATCGTGTGTATAAGAGATATAGAAGCAGCATGAATAATTAAATACCTGAAACCAATCCGGCAGGACAATTTTAAGCTTCCGTGTATTAGTTTGAATGTGATGCATCCTAAGGAGACGTAACACCAATGCTCCAAGCACATGTCCCTTTGCGTTGAGACGTAGCTCAAGCACAGAAAATTTGATAATCAGAAGTTTCTCCATCTCGGGTTCTAAGTCCAGCACAACACCCAAATAAGTCTACAAAACAAATATAATCATTTGGCTTGATATATGTCATGGTATACTTTAAATTAATTATCCAGACAATCTAGCAGATTGAAAAATAATAGGGCATACAAGAGATCTTACATAGGGAGATATCTCCATGGACAGGACATGAACAAGAGGGAGACGCGAACATACGTCGTCGAAATCATAAATGATAACCCCATCTTTGTGTCTGTAGCTCTCTAACTTGAGGCTATGGAGCCACCAGAAACCAAAAATACGAGCAAACGATGTATACCTGTGACGCCACGAGACCCTCTCCACCATGGGCGCCGAGATGGAAACGCGAGGTTCGTTTTGCCCTGGACGCTGAGATCAAGTTTCTTAAGTATCGGAGTCACGATGTGGATGCTCTGACATGTCAGTTCTTCGTAGACATTAAGCTGAAGCTCCTCGAGCGACACCGAGTGGACCTTCACGTCACGTGCAGACTTATCTGCGGCCAGCTTGAGCACGCGCAGGCACGGACAACGGATGATCATTGTGGCAAGATCGGGGATGGTGCAGCCATTGAGGGCCAGCCTCTCGAGCGCCGAGAACTCGTCCGCCGGCAGCTGCGTGAAGTGGGTGTCATCCAAAGTCATCTCGATCGACGTGGTGCGGTGGAAGCAGGGCAGACAGTGGCGGAGCTGGTACAGTAGCATTGGGTTCAGCTACCCAACGAAATTTCGCTCTAGCTTCGCCCCTGAGGGCAGATCGGTATCAAGATGTTTGAAGTTGCGGCTGCTAGTGAAGAGGAACTCCTGAGGCGAGAGCCTAGCCGTGACACGGAGAAGGGACACGTCGTCGACACTGCGCCCCATACCAATGTTGGCGAATACAATGCCGAGGCGGGACAATCTGAGGCCGAGCGCCGCCGCCGGCTCCAGTGTGGCGAGCTCGGGGTTCGACGCCTCGGAAGGTGATCCCGAGCGCGCGCAGCCGCGGGAACCTCTTTAGCAAGGCACCGAGGTCGACAATGTTGCCTGAGATGGACAACGTCTCGACCATGGGGAGCTCGCCCGCCGGCGGTGGCTTGATGCGGAGGAAACGCGTGTCCAGCTCGATCGAGGTGGCGCGTTGGAAGCAAGGCAGTACCATGGTGACGGCACGGCGTGGCCTAGGAAACCCATTATGCTGCGGGAGGACGAAGACCATCTCCTCGGGCGAGAGCCGCGCGGCTGAGACCAGCAACGACTTTGCACGAGCGTCGTCGAGCTTATGCTCCTTGCTGTTCCACAGACGGATTTCGAGGCGTGACACAGCGGTGCGGCGATGGACGTGGGCGATCGCCGATTTGATCTTGCCGGCCGGGAGGCAGCGGAAGGTGAGGCCGGGGAGACGTGGCCAGAGGCCGCGCCACCGGCGCGAGAATAGGCCGGTGCGCGCGGCGGCGCGGGCGCAGCGCAGGCGCAGGAGGACCTGGAGGAGCATGTCGTCCGGGAGGGCGCTGATCCGATCACCATGCTGCGGCGGCGGCGGGGGCGAGCGCCTGCGGCGCCGTTTCGATCGCGGTTCCATCCCACGAGTAATAAGCAGCTCGTCTTCCACCCCGGCGTCGTCCTCTGTGGCGGTGCTGGCGTGCTGTGGCCGTGTGGTGCTCGTCGATCTACGGGTCTGGCGGGCGTTCGTGGCTTCGGCGAGGTCGTCGCGGCGAAGGTGATGGCCTGGCTTTGGCCCTTTTGTCCCCTGTCTCCGTCTTCGCGGCGGTGAGGAGTGCTCCGTCCTCACCGTGGAGCTTCTGGGGGTTGTTCTGGAGCTGGAGCAGGCGGTGCGCATCTCCGGCTTCCCCGGCCGGCCGTGGTGGCGAGGGGGGAGCGGGAGTGGTGCCGTGTGTGCTCCTCAGGGTGGAGGTTCGCGGCGTCGGTGCGGTTCAGCGGGTTCTTCGGAGTCTGCTTCCGGATCGAGGACGGGAAGCGCCATGGCCGTGCTCTTTCAACGAGCTCAGTTCCGGCGTCTGACGGCGGACGGCATATGCGGTCTTCTTCTATTGTGGAGGTGCTCCCTGTCTTGGGCTGGCGGGCGGCCTGGCGTCTTCCCCTCCGGCGACGGCGTCGGCGTCTGGAAGGTGCTGTTGGTTCTGTATTTGTATTTGTACCTCTGGTTTCCTGTAATTCTCTCTGTGGTATGAATACAAAGGTGGTGTTCAAAAAAAAAAAGAACGAGAACCCCGCAGGTCAGATTCTTTTTTGTTGAGGGAACCGTGAAGGTCAGATAAATACCAGCAGCCCATAGTGACGTAAACCCGAAGTGTCAGTACGCCCGGCCCATAGTTTCCCGAGCCCGACATCACGGCTGACGATGGAGCCCATAATTAACAGTTAGAGCCCACTCCACCACTTCCATTATTCCATACAACAGATTGCCTGGCGCTTGTACAAGCCTTTGACCCCGGAGGTGATGATAGATCGGACTGCAAACTCATAGCGAATGACTTCCACGGAATCATTCCTGCTGGTAAAAACGTCAAGCTGGTGCATAAGAGTAGAAAAGCGAACAGTCTAGCTCATGAGATAGCTAGGTTCGCTGCTAAAGAGTTGAGTTCTGGAGTGTTGCATGGTCACGTTCCAACCTGCGTGCTGGAATTGGCCTTGCGTGATTGTAATAAAACATCGGTGATAGCAGAAGTGGCCGGCTGCGCCCCGGTAGGTCCCATTCCTACGGGCAGAGTAGCATTTGTTTCTTTTGTTTCTTCTTCCTCTTATTCTTAGACGTTGAAGCCCTCATCGCGAACGGAACCGGTGTTGAGCTTTACGGGACGATGGACAATTCAGGAAGATGATGACAAACCTGTTATTTGCCTGCATTTATATGTTAATTGGTTCTAGAGCAAAGCATAGAAGAATGGGACATCTTATTTTGTTACGGTAAAAAATTGTATTGCTCCGTAACAACGCACGGGCATTTAGCTAGTTTATATTATACTAGGAAACGTGCACGTGCAACGCACGACCTCACTATTAATCATTATATTTAAAATTCATAGAAACATTTACTTACTAGTGGAGACAGGGCCTTCTGTCCCGGCCCGTGAGGGGCTTTAGTCCCGGTTCGCGAACCGGGACAGGACAAGCGGGACTAAAGGGCAAACCTTTAGTCCCGGGCCTGTTACCAGCCGGGACTAAAGGCCCTCCACGTGGCCGCCTGCGGAGCGCGCTGGGGCAACCCCGGCTCGTATAACGGGCAGCGACTAATAATTTTGTTTTCTTTTATTTATTTCTTTAGGGTTTAGCGTTTAGGGTTTATTTGTTTTCTTTTATTTTCTTTCTTCGAGCATACAAAGATAATTGTTTTCTTTTAGCGGTATTTCTACGCTACCACATACCGTACACGTTCGTGCATATATATAAAATAACTTGTCTTACGATCGAGCATACAAATATATACAATTTTGATAGTTACATGGAGATCACAATTACCGGGACTAGAGCCCGTCTATTCGATTACACGGCCGGGGATCATCAGTAGCGCCTATTCACACTAAATTCTCCGGCGTCGTCTACCATCTCTTTCATCAAAAATCCCGCCAGTTCCTCTGCAATTCCTAGTAGGCGTTGCTCTGGTAGGAGCCGATCCCGCATTCTCTCGAACTATATAAGAAAAGGAGATCAATATGAACATCAATCATGATAACAAAAATTGACGGTAATAAAATAATGTTGTGAATGTATTGCTTACGTCGAGTCTATAATCATTGTGCTCAGTGGTAAACGTGCGAATGAACTCGCAAACGTAGTATCCACATAGATCGTCCCCGGTGGCTGCCTCGCGCACTTTACGAGAATAGAATTCAATCAAAATAATAATCTAGCATCATAATTGTATTGAAACTAGAATTAAAGAGATGCGCGGACATATCTCGTACTACTTACCGTGACCGGAGTAAACTTCAGCTTCTCACTAAAGGAACCCGTCACCACACTCCTGAACAGGTTCCAAACCCTGCCCGGCAAAGAAAATGATTAATGAATGACTTATTCATTACCTGATATCTCATGAAATCAACGAAAGAGACCGATATAGCGCGAAAATTACCTCTGGAGCATGTCCTGCATGTCGCGGAACTCTTCCAGGTGTCTCTTTAATGGGTCCATGACTTCAACTATTCTTATCAACTTGAATGTCTAGCAGAATCCAGTGGAACCTGCACACGTTTATATATACGTCAGTAACTCATCAATTACACTTAACATCGAGTAAGCAAAAGTGAATGTGTACAACAGAGTAAGACCCTCACTGGAAGTTGTAAGGAAACAGTATGTGGTCACAGAAATTTTGCTCCGTTAGAAACCTTAGAAGGTTATCCGCCGTCTCGTCGGGTTTCGTCGTTAGCGAATATATATTTACTTTATCTGGGTCAATGAACCCAACACTATAGATCTTTTTTTACATTCCCGGATCTTCATTCTGCATAATAGAGTACAAAAGGATATAATGAGGATAATTACATGCAATGAACTGAACAACTGAAAAACTAACAACTTATATGTAGACAATGAATTCAACAACTTACAGACAATAGCAACTCATGAGAGTTTTGTCGAGGCGTCGAAATTGTATAACTGGGAGATTTCTGAAAAGTCAACATGGACCTCTTCGGGTCGGAAGAAGTACTCATGTGGGACTTTCGCCTCGATCATTGTTCTGCCCCCCCTACCACACTCAAGTACCATTCATGCAAATTCCGCATTTGTGTTGGCAGTTGTTCCAACTTCTCTTTGCTGACCAAAGGCTTCCCTGGGACATATGTAGGGACAACATCAGCCTTGGGTAACTTGTCGTCTTGGGAACCTAGCAATTCAGCAACAGTCACACCCATAGCGGCCGCCAACTTCGCAGCTTCTTCCATATCCTGCTGCAGCACCTGGGGAACGTTTTCGGATAACACCTTGAGGGATGGGATCGATTGTTTGGCCTGTTCTCCGAGCTGGGGAACGTCCCTTCTGTTCCCGCTTGCACTTTTACCTGATTTGCTCCCGCTTGCACTTTTACTTGATTTGCTCTTCTCCACTTCCTTCCGAAGTGTGCGTAGACAGTCATCTGGCTTATGGTGCAACTCATATTGCGATTTTGTGTTCAGAAAATCACGTGCCCACGCTTTTTGCTTCTCGGTGTATACCGGGGCGGGCTTGGGTTTCATCTTTGCAAAATGCGCATCTTTTTCGCCATTGTGATCGCTGCGGTTTGCTCGTCAGTACGATCGTAAGTTCTGATGGGAAGATTCTTATGAGGTACTCTTGGGAGGGGCGACATTTGTCGTTTTGGGCTGCTGCGTCGGTTAGTACTCATCGACGGAGCACGCTTCCGCTTATTGTCCTTAGCGGGCAAAGGCGGCGGCGAAGACGGCCGACCCAAGTCCGGCGGCGGAGATCGAGATGGACTCGCGCTGTGGTGGTCGTAGTCATGGGGTGTGCTTCTTGGAGGGATGGAGGTGTAGGTGACCTGCGATGACTCGGAGGCGGTGTTGTCCTTGGCGTCGAGCCTAGAAACTTGATGTAGTTCTTGTCCCATAGAATGAAATCACCCACAACTTCTCCGAGTGTCCTCTCATCTTCAGGTCCAGGGATGTCAAACTCCATATCATGAAACCCCGATACGATTTCATCCACCCCGACTTTAGCATAGCCAGCTGGAATCTCACGGTCTTGCCAGCATGCGTCAGGTGGACAAGGTAAAGCATATCGACCGCCACCTTCATGGATATGTTCTTCAATTTCTGATGGAGCTCACAAGATATTGAATCCTTGATTCCATCCACGGGGTAGCCGGGACCGCCATCTATCATCCGCCGTGCATCGTCAGCCGGGACCTCCGAGTCACCCACGCTGCTTTTCCGCTGAGATGGACCGGCGGTAATATCGAGTATAGGATCTTGCGGGCGCACTACTCCTCTAAGTTCGTCAATCTGCTGCTGCTGGTGGTTAATTCTGGCAAGCAACTGGTTGAACTTGTCTCCCTCCTCCTCCTGCTGTCGCTGCTTTGCTCTCGCTCGGCTTCTGTAAGTTTCTAAGTCTTTGGCAAACCCAAGCCACCACGGGACGGAAGGGCCAAAGCCTCGTGTTCGTCCTCCTTTTTCGTCATTCCCGAGGACCAGTGTCAGCAAGTCTTTCTCTCTATCGGGACGGAACTTTAACTTCCCCTCTTTAATTTCTTTCACCACTTTAAGCCAATTTTCCCTGGGTATCCTAATCCCGTCACTGCAAATAAGGTCCCCTGTTGTTTCGTCGTATGAACCCCCATGCGCAAGGAACCAATTTCTTGCCCTCAATTCCCATTCTTCGCGCATCCATTCTGGTTGGATCCCTTTAGCAAGCAGCTCTTACTCTTTTTTATCCCACTTTGGCATGGCAGTCTCGTAGCCCCCTGGCCCAATTTATGGTGATATTTTTTCTTGTCAGCATTTTTCTTGTTCCTTACTGACATCGCCTTGGCATCTTGTGACTCCTTGTACTCCTTAAATGCGTTCCAGTGATTCGCCTGCTTCGCTAGATAGCCTTCGAATACTGGAGTAGTCTTTTTCTTCAGATATTCTTGCCATAATCTTTTCTTCCACACCCGGAATAGTTCGGCCATCTTCGTAAGAGTCCACTTCATGACTTTCTTCCTCAATTTTGCAGTGTCGGCAGGATCCTCAAATTCTGGCAGGGTGAAATGTGCCATGAGGTCATTCCAAAGACCCTCTTTGTACCTTTCGGCGACATACTCACTATCGTTCACCCCTTTGCGCTTATTCCAGTCTCGAACGGTGATCGGGACGTGATCCCTAACCAGAACTCCGCATTGTTTTCTAAATACATCGGCAACCTTCTTGGGTTCCTTCGGTTCGCCCGTAGGGGATATGACCTCAAATGTATAATGCGTCGATGGGGCCAACTTTTTGGTCGGGCCTCGTTTGGAAGATTTGCTCGATGTGGAGGCCTAAGAGAAGAAACATTCGTCAATTTATATATACAACTCAAGTAATGCATCTACTGATCGCCGAACTTCATATATACAATTCAAGTAGTGCATCTACTGATCGCCGAACTTCATATATATACCTCGCCGGACTTCGTTAAGGGTCCACCGGCTTCTCCATCGTCGAGCTATCGCCTTCTCCATCATTGGAGCCGTCGGCTTCATCCTCACTTCGGTCGACCTCCATTCTATCCCCGGAGGGGTTCAGATACGACGACGGAGATTCGGCTGGATCAGCACCTGGGGCGTCGTGGATTATATTCTCGAGAATTTCTTCCTGTCTTAGGTCTCTGCGGATTGGACTAGGTGGATCCATAGTTTCTGCAAAATGCACACAATATTATTTCAAAACGCATCAAATAAAATGAGTATCAATTGTTATAAATAATTACTAAAGCAATCAATACAAGTCACAATATATCCACTACAAATCAATTACTAAAAATTACTACAAATCAATTACTCCATATTTAAATATGCAAATAGATCATCTTTTTTGCAAAACAGTACTACAAAATATGCAATAGATCATCTTTTTTGCATACTCTAAAATATGCAAATAGATCATCTGAATATGCAAATAGATCATCTTTCCCAATTCTAAAATAAACCTAAATTTGAACTTACAAAACTAAAATTGAAACCAAAATTAACATCTAATTTTTTCTAACATCTAATTTGCAGCTCTAACAACTAATTTTAGAACTAAAATTAACATCTAATTTTTTCTAACATCTAATTTGCATCTAATTTTTTCTAACATCTAATTTGCATCTTCTAACAAATTAATTCTAAAATTACAATTTTTCTCTAACAACTAAAATTAACGTCTAATTTTTTCTAACATCTAATTTGCATCTCTAACAACTAATTTTAGAACTAAAATTAACATCTAACTTTTTCTAACATCTAATTTGCATCTAATTTTTTCTAACATCTAATTTGCATCTAATTTTTTTCATCTAATTTGCGTCTCTAACAACTAATTTTAGAACTAAAATTAACATCTAATTTTTTCTAACATCTAATTTGCATCTAAAATTAACATCTAATTTTTCTAACACCTAATTTGCATCTCTAACAACTAAAATTACTTCTAACAAAAAAATTTTTCTAACAACTAAAATTAACATCTAAAATTACAAAAATTCTAACAACATCTAAAATTCTAACAACAATTCTCCTCCACGCCGTGGCCGTGGCCGTGGCCGTGGCCTCCACCACGCGCCACCACGGGGGAGAGCGAGCGAGGAGGGGGCAGAGCTCCAACCTCGGGCGGCGGCGGCACGGCAGCGCGAGGCAGGGGACGGTCGGGCGACGCGGCGATGGCGGTGTCGTAGACGGCGTGCGGCAGGCGGGGCAGCACCTCGGGACGGCGGCTCCTCCGCTCGACGGCGTGCGGAGCGGCAGATCGACGGCGGCGGAGCGCGCTGGATTTTGGTAGCCTGACGGCGTCGCTCTGCTTCTCTGCCCTTCTTCGATGAAAAAAATGGCTAAGGATCCAACCGTTCCTTAAAGTAGGGGAAGGACCTTTAGTCGCGGTCCGTGGCTCAAACCGTGACTAAAGGGGGTCTTTAGTCCCGGTTTGAACCACGGGCCACGACTAAAGGGTGGGAGGGCTTTTCGCGTTCCCGCGCGCTACCCAGACCTTTAGTCGCGGCCCGTGGCTCAAGCCGGGACTAAAGGCCCAAAAAATTGCGCGCGCAACTGATGGCCCTTCACGTAGTTACCTGCTTGAAAAGTAATGGGTTAGGTTGAGACTCCAAGTGCAGAGTGTGTAGTAAGTGGAAGACGTGTTTTCCCCACGAGGGGTGACTCGAGGGTTTAATATCGAACTCTCGGGGAATCAGTAGTGAAGATTTATCTTTCCTATCCTTCTTTTGGTTACCTACAAAACAAAGTAAATGTTTTGGTCCTCAACCTCACCTAGTGGTTGTCAAGCACAAGGTGTGAGAATGATATCAAGATAATATGCAATGCAAACAAGAAATAAATATGCAATGATGGTGGTAGCAATGATAAATGATATTTTTGGGTTTTTATGATGAATGCAAGATGTAAAAGTGTTTTTGTATTTTCGGATTTTTAAATGGCAGAAAATGGAAAAGTGGTAAAAGTGTTGGAAAGGTGTTTCTTATGATTAAAAATGGACCGGGGTTCATGGTTTCACAAATGCACTCTCTCTTTAATAAAGTGGTAGACAATGGAACACTAGAGTTGACATATGAGATTGCAACACAACAGTTTAATGACAAGTTATAATTATATGGGCATCACGTCCTAACATAGAGACCTTTTGGTTATTAGTCTCTCTTATACTCCACCAAGATGCGAACTAAATCATAACACCTCAGTAATTAAGATAACTCAGAGTATAGCAATAAGTATCATGACATGAAGTTAAAATAAGAACATGCTAGATCTAGTCATGGAGTAGTGGCAATGGTCACACCCACATCTCCGGTAGCATGGTATTTCTTTTTATCCCTAGTGAGGCAACAAAGTAAGGTAAATACCCAAGTGGATCGCAGAACTTTCTCTCACGTTCACTGCACTAGCCACCCCCCGTTACTCCAACTAATGCACACGTTCCCCCTCACACGCTCTCATAAACATGCTTGATCATGACAAGTAAATAAGAACGGGGTACATAATATGCATCTACTTTCATAACTGAAACAAAACCATTGCAATCTCAAACATATATTAACTCATAAAAAGATCCACCACAAAGGTATTACATAGATGACCGTAATCATGTTCAGCAGCTCATACGGTACTAATTAGTGAAGCTCAGAGAGAGAGATACATAAGTTACTTCCACAAACCCATAGTCCAGAGGTGGACTACTCCCTCTTCATCATGGAGACGGTGGAGAAGTCGTTGGAGAAGATGGAGACCACGCAGCGCCCCGCCGGAGTTTTCCCCCTCCAATCTGCAACTCCAGGTCTCTGTTTCGGTGTTTCTGTGTTTCTGCGGCGCTCCTTCCAGAGAACGTCGGGGACTATTTTTATAGGCGTTTTAGGTCAAACGGAGTCGGTGGAGGAAAGATCGACGGCAACGGAGCTCGAGGCCCAGATGGGGGTCCCACGCGGCCGTACTGGCCGCGTGGGCCCCCTTTTGGCCCTCGGGCCTCCGCTTGTTCGCTTCCTTCGCTCCCAAGTCTTCTTCCTTCCAAAAACTGATGCTCGTAAATTTCCAGGTCATTTGGACGTCGTTTGGGTCCCTGAAACATTAAAATATAGAAATAGGGTTTTCTGCCTGCGCAGGGTTAATTCCATAAAAATAGGAAACATATCAAATATTCCCAAAATCATTATAAAACAGTGATATAACCCTTATATGATGCAAATATGACTGGAATATAAGTAAAATAATGCAAAGTTCATGTATGCATTTTACATGCATCAACATCCCCAAGCTTAACCTATACTCGTCCTCGAGTATGAAGGTGATAAAACTAACATGGACTTTGCAATTTAATACTACAATGGATATCAAAGATGATTACTATTGCTACATAGAGTCAAATGATTCATTCTTAAAAGGAGTAGCAATATGCAAGATAGTTTATGAAGTGATATCAAGTATTCAATGCAAGGATGTTCAATGATAATTCACAAAGTGTAACATAAGAGAAAAGTACTATGGACCACATGTATGCATAATGATAAGTAAGAACATCCTAATGGTCATAGAGTATTGATGAAAATCTGAATATAAAAGGTGGACACTTTGGAAAGATATATATGTGAGTAGAGGTAAAGCATGAATAATTTCATCTAACTTCTGAACTTCTCTACTTAAGTTAATGATTGTAATATGGTAATCCTTGGTGTCAAGCTCTCATTCCCCTATCATAGCATCTTGAATGATTAAGTTTAAAGTGAAAGCAAATATGAGTAGTGTGCTTGACAAAGTACAGGTTGAAAGTCTCATGCCCCTTGAATACAAGTACCTACTCCATGTGTTACTCAACTTGGAAAACAAAGCAAGTTCAAGTTAAATATCATTGTAAGTAATAATAGTATCATTAAGAGCGTCAACTGGGGTACCTCTTGTCCCAGGATATGGAACAAGCCCATATCAAAATGACAAGACAAACAAACACAATGAACAATCTCAACACCCTTTTTATTTACCATTAGATAGCTTTTTATTGTAAGGTGTATCACAGAAGGTTCACCATAGCATGTAAGTAAATTTCCACCATGAATGATGCATGGCTTAGATTAGCGGCCCAGGCGTCTCTCTAACCATTTATACAAACTCATTTAAACTCACTTCATTTCCACATTTATTTCACCCATGGTAAGCATCCATAAACAAAAGTACATGATATCAACTAAATGAGATGAAGTGCATGTTGAAAGCTTGCCATGTGACAGCACATATGAGCTAACTCTCAACCAAAGACATTTGTCAAGCCACAACATCATAATTTTAATCACAATGGGTCATATTTTATTTATGCAATGAAAGTAAAGTGTGCATCAAGTTCGAGAGAGCTATATAACCAACTTTTCCCATAACAATCAACAACATAAGCATTTTCATTCAGAGGTATAGATAACACAAATATCATGATAAACATACTCGGAATAGCATAAAGCTAATAGGTAGATATGGTGGACTCACTGGAAAAACTTTGGTTGAAGGTGTTGGAAACAAGTTTTTGCTTGTTGGAATTTTTGGGCTAGCAAGAGGGAGAAAGTTGACCATCTAAATGCATGCATGAGTGTCCATAGAACTAACTAATCCATGTTAAAACAAGGTAAATAACATTTAGCATCAAAACATGAATAAAAGATAGCTCTTGATAAAATATTTGCAAATTATTACTCATTAACAAGCTCATGAATCATGCAACTATATGTATCTTTTAAAATCAACTCAACATCCCTTTTCCCAATCTTATAATAGCATCCAACATAATTCAACCCAAATTTCCAGTAGCTCTCTCATATATAAATGATAGTGTGGTGGTCTCACAAAATAAAAATCAAACCTAAACAAACAAAAAGACGCTCCAAGTTTATGCGATAAAGTGTTTCGATCGAAAAACAGAAGTTAGACGTGTGCAAACCGAGAGTGTGTAGGTCCAGTGGGGTTGTCTTCACATCCCCAAGCTTATGGTCTTCACCATCCTTGGATAGCTCTTGGTGCATCTCCTCTAATCCCTGTGAAAAAACTTCAAAACACCGTTTCTCCCATTTTTTTCTGTGGGGTGCATTAGTAGTGATAAACAAATAGATTTCTTGCTGCATATAATCCTTAGACAAAAATTCATATGAATGTCCAGAAAGTGTATAATGTTGTATGCCTACTCATAAACTCAATTGGATCAAAAAGATTCAAGTTAAAAGTTCTAAGCATGCATCAAACAAAATGGGACAGAATCTGTCCAAAAACAGCAGCAGCAAACGTATTTTTCTACCCTACTTAACTTTGTCAAAATTCATGCATACAGAGGATGAAAAGTTGCACTACAGTTCAAATATGAGCTCATTCGGAGTTACAGAATAAGAATTAAAAATCATACCGTGCACAGATTCGTGCAGGAATAAAATCTCCGAACGCTATAAGCAACTTTTCAACCAAAATGAGTAAAACTTGGCACTTTATTAAAAATTCCAGAAACTAAACTAAACACTAAGTCTCTTGTTACAGCAAGAGGACACAAAGAAAATCACAAATAAAAACAACCGGGTTGCCTCCCGTAAAGCGCTTTCTTTATAGCCATATAGCTAGGCTTCTTACTTGATGTTTATTGTGGACGAAGCTCATGAGGGAGCTTGAACTTTGGTGTGTCCCCTTCCTTGGGAAGTGTTCCATGCACTTCTTGTGTGGAAACTGAAACTTCACATTCCCTTCTTTTGAATCAATGATAGCACCTGTAGTACGAAGAAAAGGTCTTCCAAGAATAATTGGACTAGAGGTTTTATTCCCCATATCCATGATTAGAAAATCAACAGGCACAAATGTCATATGTAACTCTACCATAACATCACTTACTTTTCCTAAAGCATGTTTAATGGAATCATCAGCAAGTGCAAGTTCAATAGAGCATTTTTCAAGATTTTTCAATTCAAGTACTTCATATAGTTCTTTAGATAAAACAGAGACACTAGATCCTAGATCAAGTATAGCATGGTGTGTCTCTTTTCCAATGGTTACTAGGACTTTGGGAATCCATACATCCCCAAGCTTAGGTGGTATCATAGCCTCTTGGTTGTACCTAGCAATCTTTTCTTTCAAGACATGATTAGCAATATAAGAACCAAAACCAGCTTGGTTAACATTAATGAAGGATCACTTGCAAATTTTTGTAAGATAGATATTAATTCATGCAAGCTACAATTCTCTAAGTCAAGCAATGGTTCCTTGACTTCACTAAGCATTTTAACTTCTTCAACTTTCTTCTCTAACTCAATTAACAGAGAGATTCATCATATTCAGTTTCGTTAACTTCTTCTTTTAATCCAACAAGTTGAGACATAAATGGCAACAAATATTCAGGATAGTTCAATAATTCATTAAGAGTTTCCTCCAAAGTAAGAGGAACATTTTCAGCAATATTAATAGAATTCATTCCAACCACAGGTGGTGCTTGTGGTTTCCCTGCAGACATACTCAATAAAGTGGCTTGGTTATCAGCTAGTTTTGACAAGGCTTTGTCTAGTCCTGCAGTTTGGAGTTGTAAGCCTTTAATATCAGAACTAATAGAAGCAACAGACTTATTCAACTCTTGTATCATGGTATTATGACTAGCAATTTGTTCCATAAGAATTTTATTAGCCTCAAAATTATCATTACGTGGTGGCATAGGCTTCCAATTATCACTAGCATTAGGATATGGAATAGAAGGACGGTTGTTGGGAACATATGGGGGTTTATTATAAGAGTTATAATTGTTGTTACCATACCCATTATTACCATAGTTCCTAATGAAGTTGACATCAATATTTTCAGGATTATTACCAACTAATTCTTGCAAAGGCACATTTTCAATATTTTGTTTATTAATGAAAGCAAGAATAGTATCCATTTTAGATGACAAATCATTTGTTTCTTCTATGGAGTTCACTTTCTTAGAAGGATTAGGTGCTCTATCAGTATGCCATTGACTATAGTTTTGCAAAATACTTTCCAATATGTTCTTAGCTTCTACTATAGTTTTTCCCATTTTATCAAGTTTTTATGTGTTTTTTTAATTTTTTTATGCAAAACTGAAAATAAATATGCAAACCGAACTTAAAAATGCAAGACAATGACAAAACAAGATAAATTGCTTTGAAGGTAAAGATGGATAAGATGATGTTCACGTAGGTGCAACCTACCCAAGCTTAGGTGTTAGCACAAGTTGGTGATGAAGTTGACTTGGTGAGATATCCTTGTTTAAACCTTTCAGCAATGATTCCCCGGTAACGGCGCCAGAAAACAGTCTTGATGGCCCTTCACGTAGTTACCTGCGTGAAAAGTAATGAGTTTGGTTGAGACTCCAAGTGCAGAGTGTGTAGTAAGTGGAAGACGTGTTTTCCCCACGAGTGGTGACTCGAGGGTTTAATATCGAACTCTCGGGGAATCAGTAGTGAAGATTTATCTTTCCTATCCTTCTTTTGGTTACCTACAAAACAAAGTAAATGTTTTTGGTCCTCAACCTCACCTAGTGGTTGTCAAGCACAAGGTGTAAGAATGATATCAAGATAATATGCAATGCAAACAAGAAATAAATATGCAATGATGGTGGTAGCAATGATAAATGATATTTTTGGGTTTTTTATGATGAATGCAAGATGTTAAAGTGTTTTTGTATTTTCGGATTTTTAAATGGCAGAAAATGGAAAAGTGGTAAAAGTTGTTGGAAAGGTGTTTCTTATGATTAAAAATGGACCGGGGTTCATGGTTTCACAAATGCACTCTCTCTTTAATAAAGTGGTAGACAATGGAACACTAGAGTTGACATATGAGATTGCAACACAACAGTTTAATGACAAGTTATAATTATATGGGCATCACGTCCTAACATAGAGACCTTTTGGTTATTAGTCTCTCTTATACTCCATCAAGATGCGAACTAAATCATAACACCTCAGTAATTAAGATAACTCAGAGTATAGCAATAAGAATCATGACATGAAGTTAAAATAAGAACATGCTAGATCTAGTCATGGAGTAGTGGCAATGGTCACGTCCACATCTCCGGTAGCATGGTATTTCTTTTTATCCCTAGTGAGGCAACAAAGTAAGGTAGAGATATCCAAGTGGATCGCAGAACTTTCTCTCACGTTCACTGCACTAGCCACCCCCGTTACTCCAACTAATGCACACGTTTCCCCTCACACGCTCTCATAAACATGCTTGATCATGACAAGTAAATAAGAACGGGGTACATAATATGCATCTAATTTCATAACTGAAACAAAACCATTGTAATCTCAAACATATATTAACTCATAAAAAGATCCACCACAAAGGTATTACATAGATGACCGGAATCATGTTCGACAGCTCATACGATACTAATTAGTGAAGCTCGAGAGAGAGATACATAAGTTACTTCCACAAACCCATAGTCCAGAGGTGGACTACTCCCTCTTCATCATAGAGACGGTGGAGAAGTCGCTGGAGAAGATGGAGACCACGCCAGCAGCGCCCCGCCGGAGTTTTCCCCTCCAATCTGCAACTCCAGATCTCTGTTTCGGTGTTTCTGCGGCGCTCCTTTCCGAAGGGCGTCGGAGACTATTTTTATAGTCGGTTTTAGGTCAAGACGGAGTCGTGGGCGAAAAGATCGACGGCAACGGAGCCTCGAGGCTCCAGATGGTGGGTCCCACGTGGCCCTGTACCTGGCCTCGTGGGCCACCCCCTTTTGGGCCTCGGGCCTCCGCTTGTTCGCTTCCTTCGCTCCCAAGTCTTCTTCCTTCCAAAAACTGATGCTCGTAAATTTCCAGGTCATTTGGACGTCATTTGGGTCCCTGAAACATTAAAATATAGAAATAGGGTTTTCTGCCTGCGCAGGGTTAATTCCATAAAAAAATAGGAAACATATCAAATATTCCAAAAATCATTATAAAACAGTGATATAACCCTTATATGATGCAAATATGACTGAAATATAAGTAAAATAATGCAAAGTTCATGTATGCATTTTACATGCATTAGCAACTCAATTTTTTTTTAACAGAACCAGGACCCTTTTCTAAACATTTAAACATTTGAATTAAGCAGTTTTTGCATATTTTTGAATCTGACAAAACTTTCAACATGAAAAGTGTTTGAATTTGAATAACTAATTCAAAAATATTTTCTGTTTTATAAAATAATTATTCTAACTATTCAAACTATTAACCATTTTGCCATTTTGAATTAAAAAATGCATTAACTTTTATCTTTTGCAAATTTTTGAATCTCTCTAAACTTTCAACATGAAAAGTGTTTGTATTTGAGTAACTAATTCAAAACCATTTTCAGTTTTATAAAATAATTATTCTAACTATTAACCATTTTGCCATTTTGAATTAAAAAATGCATTAACTTTTATCTTTTGCATAACTAACTCAAAACCAGATTACTTATTCAGATGCTAAAGATCATTAGTTGGAAATGCAGAGATAAAGAATACATTTTACATGATCGTCGTCGTAGCTACACCAGAAGTAGTTAATGACAACACTCTTGGGTACATAGACGAACCATAGGTTAGTCATACTCCTGCATAGGCCTATAATACTCGTCCTCGTAGTCGTCGTAGTCGCCGACGTTGTCATCGCTGTCGTCGGGCGGCGCTCGCCTAGACTGGAAGTGCGGGTAGCGCAGGCGGGGGTTATCGCCGGCCGTGATGTAGTCCATGACGCTCTGGAGAGTCCGGCCGCCCCACCACAGTCGACGGCCGCCTCGTTGAAGTTCGATGGAGGCGGGCCGTCCTCCTCGTACCTGGCGAGCGCCCTCTCACGCCGATTGATGAAGAAGGCGTCCCAAATCGGGTGGTAGTCGGGATCCCAGCGGGGATCCATCCGCTGTTCCGGAGTGAGCTCGAGGTAGTAGTGGTTCGTGATGGTCGTTCGGCGCGCCAAACCTTGAGGGACAGGAGGGACCGGCACGCCTCCGGTGCTCAGCCTCCAGCCGTGGGGACATCGTAGCCGGGCGGGCAGGGGTAGTTCGAGGCGCAAAGCGCCTCCGCCTCCGAGTAGGTTAGAGTGGGTACGGTGGAAGCCATGGGAGAGTGATGAGGTTGCAGATATGAGTTTAGATGTGCTATGCCAATGGAGACCATGACTACATATATATAGTGAGAAATGGCGGGAAGACGGAGGCGGGAAGCGGTGGAAAGCGCGGGAAGAAATAAGGCGGGAAGAAATAGACCTTTAGTCCCTGTTCGAGCCACCAACCGGGACTAAAGGGGCTTATTTGTTCCCGCGCAATTTTACCAACCGGGACTAAAGGGAATCCCACCAATAAGGAAGAAGCACACGGATCGTGTGTTTCTTTCGAGCGCTTGTGAGCCGTTGGATCAGGGGTGTGTTTCTTTTGAGGGCTTGTGAGCCGTTGGATCCATAGTTTCTGCAAAATGCACACAATATTATTTCAAAATGCATAATATTATCATCTATAAAATTCCATCTATAAAATTGCATCTATAAAATTTTGCATCTTAAATTTCCATCTATAAAATTGCATCTATAAAATTCCATCTATAAATTCCATCTATAAAATTGCATCTATAAAATTGCATCTATAAAATTATTCTAATTCTACAAACTATTAACAATTTTGCCATTTTCTGTTTTTTTGCTAATGCATCCGGATTGTGGCGCTTTCTGCATCACTTGGAAATGCTAAAGATCTTGGAGAATGCAGAGATTGTGTTGGTAAAACTGCAGCTGATTTGAAGCTTCTTGACAATACACATTGGAAATACACATTCATTATTATTACACATGCTCCTTACATAAAGGTTTAATACATTCCATAGAATGCATTACATAAAAGGTTTAATACATTATTACACATCACCAACATCACCAACATTATTCTACATAAACGGACTTGCTGGCTCGGAGGCCGTAGGATTAGGAGGAACGGCGGGAGGAGCCAGCCCCGTTCGCGGCCGCCCGGTTCTCGCGCGCACGTTTGCGGCGGAGGGCAAGATCCATGGAGGATGAGTCTTTCAGCGCCCAATCCAGCTCGGAAGCCTCCTTCGCCTTGAGCTGGCAGGCAGTTCTGGCTCGCTGTACACGGTCGTCGTGGACGGACTGGAAGGAGGCTTCAAGGGCCTCCTGCATCTGCGGCCCGCCGCGCTCTTCCCCATGGTCGCTCCAGTCGAAGTCATCGTCGTCGTCATCCTCCTCGTCGGGAGGGGCGGCGGCGACTGGTGGAGGTACGGCCGTGGATCCCCACGCCACCCCTGCGGCGTACGCATCCTCGTCGGGGTCAGGGACGTCGGACCACGCGCGCTCGTACGTCCTCCGCACCTCCTCCGGCACCGGAGCAGGAGGCCGGTAGCAGGGCATTCCTCTCCACGCCGGGCTCGTGGGCATACGGCGGGATAGGCTCCGCGGTAGCGCCCAAGCGCGCTCTGCCGAGCACGCTCGACCTCGTCCAGAAGGCGCTGCGGCGGGCGTGGCGGATCCATCTCGTGGAGACGATGCGTTCGTGGCTAGGAATGGTGGATTAGGGTTTACCCCGTCGGCGACAATATATAAAGACCTCCAGGGCAGCGCTAGGGGAGGACACGTGGCTAGGGCAGCGCTGGGGGGACACGTGGCTGACACGAGTCGTGACCGCAAAGCCCGACTTTAGTCCCGGTTGGTGTTACCAACCGGGACTAAAGAAGCACACGGATCGTGTGTTTCTTTCAAGCGCTTGTGAGACGTTGGATCAGGGGTGTGTTTCTTTTGAGGGATTGTGAGCTGTTGGATCAGCACTATCACGACCACTTCGTGAGCCACATGACCCGGTTGGTGTTACCAACCGGGACTAAAGAAGCACACGGACCCTATATAGCCCCCCTCCCGGACATGTTCAGCACTCAGTGTCTACTCATTGTAGTTCATTTTGGTATACGAAGCATTCGGATTCCCTGCATACGTCCAACGGTGCATTTGATATGCGGGCACTCACGAGCCACCGTTGGGCTGTATGCAGGGGAAACCGTGTGTTTTGTTCTCTTCAGTGTTTAGAGTTTTCAGAATACAGTGACCCTATATATAGCCCACCTCTCGGACATGTTTGGCACTCACTCTGTACTCATTGTAGTTCATTTCGTAAACAAAGCATTCGGATTCCCTGCATACGTCCGACGGTGCATTTGATATGCGGGCACTCACGAGCCACCGTCGGGCTGTATGCAGGGGAAACCGTATGTTTTGTTCTATCACTTGGAAATGCTAAAGATCTTGGAGAATGCAGAGATTGTGTTGGTAAAACTGCAGCTGATTGAAGCTTCTTACACATGCTCCTTACATAAAGGTTTAATACATTCCATAGAATGCATTACATAAAAGGTTTAATACATTATTACACATCACCAACATCCCTATCTATTGTTTCTGTTTTCTTCTGAGCCGTAGCCATGGAGAATCTTCATCATTTAACAGGATGCTTGGGTCAGTTTTCACTGTGAAGGGCGGAATTTCATGAAACTTATTATAATCTTCTGACATGTCTGTCTTGTCATCCACTCCCACGATGTTTCTTTTCCCTGAAAGAACTATGTGGCGCTTTGGCTCATCGGACGATGTATTCTTTTGCTTATCTTTTCTTTTTTTCGGTTTGGTAGACATGTCCTTCACATAGAAAACCTGAGCCACATCATTGGCTAGGACGAATGGTTCGGTGTGGTACCCAAGATTCTTGAGATCCACTGTTGTCATTCCGTACTGCGGGTCTACCTTTACCCCGCTAGCTGTCAGGTTGACCCATTTGCACCGAAATAAAGGGACCTTAAAAGTAGGTCCATAGTCAAGTTCCCATATCTCCTCTATGTACCCATAATATGTGTCCTTCTGCCCATTGTCGTCTGTTGCATCAAAGCGGACACCACTGTTTTGGTTGGTGCTCTTTTTATCTTGGGCCTTCGTGTAAAATGTATTCCCATTTATCTCGTACCCTTGGAAAGTACATATAGTCGAAGATGGTGACCTGGCCAACAAGTACAGCTGATCTCCAACAATGGTGTTATTCATGAGATGTGTCTGCAACCAACTGCCGAAAGTCTTCTCGTGTAGAACAATGGTGTTATTCCCCGGGTTTTCGGAGCGTAGAATATTCTTGTGTCTCTCGATATACGGAGCCACCACGGTGGAATTGTGTAGAACTGTGTAGTGTGCTTGAGTGAAAGAATGCCCGTCCCTACATACCGTTGCTTTCCTTCCTAGTGTGCCTTTTCCAGTCAGCCTCCCCTCATACCGAGATTCAGGAACACCAATCGGCTTAAGGTCAGGAAGAAAGTCAACACAAAACTCAATGACCTCCTCTGTTCCATAGCCCTTGGAGATGCTTCCTTCTGGCCTAGCACGGTTACGAACATATTTCTTTAAGACTCCCATGAACCTCTCGAAGGGGAACATATTGTGTAGAAACACAGGACCGAGAATTCTAATCTCTTCGACTAGGTGAACTAGGAGGTGCGTCATAATATTGAAGAAGGATGGCGGGAACAACAACTCGAAGCTGACCAGACATTGGACCACATCAATTTGTAACCCTGATAGACTTTCTCGATCGATTACCTTCTGAGAAATTGCATTGAGGAATGCACATACCTTCACAATGGCCAGTCGAACATTTTCCGCTAGAATTCCCCTCAATGCAACCGGAAGCAATTGCGTCATAAGCACGTGGCAGTCATGAGACTTTAGGTTTTGGAATTTTTTCTCTTTCATATTTACTATTCCCTTTATATTCGACGAGAAGCCAGACGGGACCTTGATACTGAAAAGGACTTCAAAAAAGATTTCCTTCTCTTCCTTGGTAAGAGCGTAGCTGGCAGGCCCTTGAAACTGCCCTGGATGCATGCCGTCTCGTCCTTTATGACGTTCCTGGTCCTCCCGTGCTTCCGGTGTATCTTTTGACTTCCCATACAAGCCCAGGAAGCCTAGAATATTCACGCAAAGATTCTTCGTCAGGTGCATCACGTCGATTGCGGAGCGGACCTCATGGACTTCCCAATAGGGTAGCTCCCAAAATATAGATTTCTTCTTCCACATGGGTGCGCGCTTATCAGCGCCGTTCGGAACAGGTTGGCTGCCAGGACCCTTTCCAAAGATTACTTTTAAATCCTTGACCATACCAAATACTTCAGCACCAGTACGGGTGACAGGCTTCGTCCGGGTTTCTGCCTTGCCATTGAAATGCTTGCCTTTTTGCCTTAAGGGATGCTTGTGCGGAAGAAAACGACGATTGTACGGGTACACATTCTTCCTACATTTGTCCAGATATATACTTTCTGTCTGATCCAAACAGTGCGTGCATGCATTGTATCCCTTGTTCGTCTGTCCTGAAATGTTACTAAGAGCAGGCCAATCATTGATGGTTACGAAAAGCAACGCTCGTAGGTCAAATGTCTCCTGTTGTGCTCATCCCACACACTTACACCTGGTTTGGCCCACAACTGCAAAAGTTCATCGACTAATGGCCTTAGGTACACATCAATGTCGTTGCCGGGTTGCTTCGGGCCTTGGATGAGCACTGGCATCATAATGAACTTCCGCTTCATGCACAACCAAGGAGGAAGGTTGTAGATACATAGAGTCACGGGCCAGGTGCTGTGACTACAGCTCTGCTCCCCAAAAGGATTCATGCCATCTGTACTTAGACCAAACCATAAGTTCCTTGCGTCACCTGCAAAGTCCCCGAACTCTCTCTCGATTTTTCTCCACTGCCGACCATCAGCGGGGTGCCTCAACTTGTCGTCTTTCTTACGGTCTTCCATGTGCCATCGTAACAACTTGGCATGCTCTTTGTTTCTGAACAGACGTTTCAACCGTGGTATTATAGGAGCATACCACATCACCTTGGCAGGAACCCTCTTCCTGGGTGGCTCGCTGATGCATGTAAAATGCATACATGAACTTTGCATTATTTTACTTATATTCCAGTCATATTTTGCATCATATAAGGGTTATATCACTGTTTTATAATGATTTTGGGAATATTTGACATGTTTCCTATTTTTATGGAATTAACCCTGCGCAGGCAGAAAACCCTATTTCTATATTTTAATGTTTCAGGGACCCAAACGACGTCCAAATGACCTGGAAATTTACGAGCATCAGTTTTTGGAAGGAACAAAGCGTGGGAGCGAAGGAAGCAAACAAGCGGAGACCCGAGGGCCAAAATAGGTGGGCCCACGCGGCCCATGTACCTGGCCACGTGGGGCCCCTCCTTTTGGGCCTCGAAGCTCCGTTGCCGTCGATCTTTCCTCCACCGACTCCGTTTTGACCTAAAACCTCCTATAAAAATAGTCCCCCGACGTTCTCTGGAAGGAGCGCCGCCGAAACACAGAAACACAGAAACAGAGACCTAGAGCCGCAGATTGGAGGGGGAAAACTCCGGCGGGGCGCTGCCGGCGTGGTCTCCATCTTCTCCAACGACTTCTCCACCGTCTCCATGATGAAGGGGGAGTAGTCCACCCCCTGGACCTTGGGTTTGTGGTGGTAACTTGATCTAATCTCTCTATGTATGATCATTGTTGGAGTCCATATGATGTGTCTTGCATAAGTATGGATCTATCTATGTAATTCTTATGGTGGATATTGTGGTATGAGATGATTTGTTATACATTTACCGTTGTGTTGGAGCTTTTATGATTTGTCATACTTTGGAGATATTCTATGATGCATGTGATGGTTTGATTTATGCATAATGCCTTGTTTATCCTTGTCATGAGGTGATTGACACCACCAAGTGTGGATAGATGAGAGAGATGTGGTCATGCACACGAATTATGAATCATTGCACTAGTGTTTAGAATATTGTCCATTATGGAGTATGATGTATGTAGGTACGGGATGGCCGACGTGACACGGCATATGTATTGAGTGACATGTGAAATACAGCCCAACATCCTTTATCTGGGGGTAAAAAGGAAGAGTATGATGTGGGAGTGACAGCAACCACGCTAGCCTTACGAGGGTGACCTAGCAACACAAATGAGTACTTCTTTCAACTATGTGTTTTAGGACATATAGCCGTCATAAAAGCTACCATTAAAACATGACAATTGTGTGTACTTTATCCATAACATGATAATCACCATAGATGAGAGAGAGAGGATTAAGTGAACCCATGAACCCATGTCCATTGTTCCTATAAGAGAAAACCTTTGTCTTGTCCTCTTGCATTGAAGAGGATTGGGACACTTTTACATTCTTGTTTTGTTGCATTAAACTTCCATCCATTAAATCAACCATCTTGTTCCTTAAACTTGTTTGGTGCATAATCAACTAAAACTAAAACTTGTTTGGTGCATAATCAACCAACTTGAGTCGTTCCTTCGCCCAGAACTTCGCTTGCTTTGCGAATGGGGCTCGCCTCTGCTTCCCTGCTAGGCAGGCGTCGCAGAGCTGGTTCACGTGCTCCACCAGAGGGAGGCCATGCACCATCTCGCCCTTCGCCAGTCGGCGCAAGCTGTCGAAGTTGAGGTGCCCGAACCGCAAGTCCACGCCGGGTCGTCGCCAGTGCCCACGACTAGGCACACTGGCTGCGCGACTCGCGCGTGCAGCTTGTACGTCCGGTTCGGCTCTCGCCTAACCTTGATCAGGAGCTGCCGCTCCCTATCACGCACTCAAAGGATCCCATCCTTGATCAGGACCTGGTAGCCGTTCTCGTCGAACTGGCCCAGGCTGATGATCTGCATGTTGAGCCGGGGTATGTAGTACACCCCGGTGACGGCCCGATGCTCGCCTGACTTGCAGATGAAGAGCACCGTCCCTTGCCCGCAGATATCGACTCGTGAGCCGTCATCGAACTTGACAGTCCCGGTGACGCTTGTGTCGAGTTCCACGAACGCGGCGCGGTCACCAGTCATGTGATTGGTGGCGCCCGAGTCGAGGTACCAGACGCCCTTCTTGGCGTCCCACTCTTGCGCCAGGTTGACCTGCGCCTTCTCCTCTAGCATGAGGAGGACCGGCTCCTTGCGAGTCGGGTCGGCCAGCTCCTTCCGAGCTGCCGCGGTTGACTCTTCTCGAGTCACCGCAGTCGAGTGCTCTCCACTCGACGAGGCTGTCGGGTCCTTGCGACCCGACACTCCCGGCTGCTGGAGCCGGGTGGCCAACTCCTCCCGAGTCGCCATGGCCAGCTCCTTCCGAGCTGCCGCGGTTGACTCCTCTCGAGTCACCGCAGTCGAGTGCTCTCCACTCGACGAGGTTGTCGGGCGCTCTCCACCCGACGAGGCTATCGGGTCCTTGATGCATGTAAAATGCATACATGAACTTTGCATTGTATTACTTATATTTCAATCATATTTGCATCATATAAGGGTTATATCATTGTTTTATATTGATTTTGCGAATACTTCATAGTTTCCCTATTTTTCTGGAATTAACCCTGCACAGGCAGAAAACCCTATTTTCTATATTTTGATGTTTCAGGAACCCAAACGACGTCCAAATGACCTGGAAATTTACGAGCATCAGTTTTTGGAAGGAACGAAGCGTGGGAGTGAAGGAAGCAAACAAACGGAGGCCCGAGGGCCAAGATAGGGTGGCCCACGCGGCCAGATTCCTGTGCCGTGTGGGACCCACCATCTTGGGCCTCGAAGCTCCGTTGCCGTCGATCTTTTTTCCCGAGCCTCCATCTTGACCTAAAAACGACTATAAAAATAGTCCCGGATGCCCTTCGGAAAGGAGCGTCGCAGAAACACAGAAACCACGAAACAGAGACCCTGAGTTGCAGATTGGAGGGGGAAAACTCCTGCGGGGCGCTGCCGGGGTGGTCTCCATCTTCTCCAACGACTTCTCCACCGTCTCCATGATGAAGAGGGAGTAGTCCACCCCCTGGACTTTGGGTTTGTGGTGGTAACTTGATCCAATCTCACTATGTATGATCATTGTTGAAGTCCATATGATGTGCCTTGCATGATTATGGAACTATCTTTGTAATCCCTATGGTGGATATTGTGGTATGAGATAATATTTGTTATGCATTTACCGTTGTGTTGGAGCTTTTATGACTTGTCATACTTTGGAGATATTCTATGATGCATGTGATGGTTTGATTTATGCATAATGCCTTGTTTATCCTTGTCATGAGGTGATTGACACCACCAAGTGTAGATAGATGAGAGAGATGTGGTCATGCACACGAAATATGAATCATTACACTAGTGTTTAGAATATTGTACATTAAGAGTATGATGTATGTGGGTAGAGAGTGGCCTAGTGACAGAAGGCATAGGCATTAAGTGACAGTAATGTCGCCCAACATTCTTTATTTGGGGGTAAAAAGAAAGAGTATGATGTGGGAGTGACAACAAACCACGCTAGCCTTACGAGGGTGACCCTAGCAACACAAATGATTATTTTGTTTCAACTATGTGTCTTAGAACATGTAGCCGTCATAGAAGTTACCATTAAAGCATGACGATTGTGTGTACTTTTTATCTATAATATGATAATCACCATAGATGGGAGAGAGAGGATTGAGTGAACCCATGAACCCATGTCCATTGTTCCTATATGAGAAAAGCTTTGTCTTGTCCTTTTGCATTGAAGAGGATTGGGACACTTTTACATTCTTGTTTTGTTACATTAAACTTCCATCCATTAAATCAACCATCTTGTTCTTTAAACTTGTTTAGTGCATAATCAACTAAAACTTGTGACACTTTAGTTGTAGGGAATAGATAACTTTTCCTTCTTGCTCCTGCGGATCGATACCTTACTTCCACATTGAGAGGTGCTACAGTGATCCCCTGCTCTTGGGGGTTATCACTCGCCCTCAATATCACCAGGGTCATCTTTTCTGATCTTATACCGCAATGCAGTGCATACCGGGCATTTATCCATATTCTCGTACTTCTCACCGCGGTAGAGGATGCAGTCATTAGAGCATGCATGTATCTTCTGCACGTCTAATCCTAGAGGGCAGACAAGCTTCTTTGCTTCGTACGTGCTGGCGGGCAATTCGTTCTTTCTTGGAAGCATCTTCTTCATTAGTACCAGCAACTTTTCAAATGACGAGTCAGTCACACCGGTCTCTGCCTTGCACTTCAGCAATTCTAGTGTGCTACCCAGCTTCTTCTGGCCATCTTCACAAGTTGGGTACAACAATTTGTTGTGGTCCTGTAACGTCTGCTCGAACTGCAACCTCTCCTTTTCTGTGTCGCAGCCTCGCCTTGCATCAGAAATGACCCGACCAAGATCATCAGCGGGCTCATCTGGTGCCCGTTCTTCACCCTCTTCTTCTTCATTGTCTTCCATTTTGGTATCAGCGTATTCAGTGAACATAGATCGGTAGTTGTCATCATCCTTCTCTTGTTCATCGCCGTCTTCCATCATAACCCCTCTTTCTCCGTACTTGGTCCAAACATTATAGCCGGACATGAAACCGGACTGAAGCAGGTGGCTCTGAATGACTCTTGAGGAAGTGTGATCCTTCTCATTCCGACATTCAACGCATGGACAAAACATAAAGCCACCCCCATGCTTGTTCGCCTTAGCCGCATCGCGAAAAGAATGCACGCCTGCTCTGTAAGCGGCTGTGCGTCGGTCACCGTACATCCATGGATGGCTCATCTGCATCATACAACTATATATCAAATGCAATGACGATGCTAAAATTAGTACCGCACGGTGACCGACTAGAAAATAGTTGCTAACCTTTTAGGACAAGTGGAAATAAAGAGGTGAAAGCTTAAGTGTGGCTTGGGCACCTCATATCATGTTTGTATTGTGTGAACTCAAATGGCATCACTCTAACAGGCATTTCATCGAACACCTTGAGTGCATATGAAGGAGAAAAAAAATAGCACTAGCCCACACCACCTCCACCAGGAAAAAAACAAAGAGTGAGTGGAGAGGGTGCTGCCATATATATAGGGGTGCCAGCCCTTTTGTCCCGGTTTGAGATACAAACCGGGACTAAAGGGGGGGACCTGGCCGCTGCGGGCCGCGGACCCCTTTAGTCCCGGTTTGTATCTCAAACCGGAACAAAAGGGTCCTCACGGGCCGGGACAAAAGGGGAGGGGCGCCTGGGCTATTTCGGGCGACGTGGCCTGGCCTTTTGTCGCGGTTTGTAAGTGGGCCGGGACAAAAGGGCTTGGACGAAAGGCCCTGTCTCTACTAGTGACTTCAAAGCATTTCTGTTCTCATTAATTTATATATTATATCATAAGGTTATGATATTGTGCCCTCTTTTTCTCTGACATATGTATACTTTCAGAAGCATCGGCATAACCAAAGAAATGATGTGTTGTTCAAATCATCTGAAAATATATTGTTTTGTTGTTTAATTCACAAAGACAGTCACTCTAATTAGTTTCTACTCTTTAACAAACCATCAAATATTCTTACACGGCAGCAAATAAAAACAGCTAGATAGACAGTTGAGACCAAACAATTAAAGACATGGAGATGTTCTCCTCCACGATTAAAGGCAGAAAACATGCAAGGGACGTCTCGCAAAAAACATCAATGTGTCGACTTTGGTTTTTAGTCTTTTTCCACTACAAACATTGTCCTTTCACGTCCAAATATCTCCTTGGTGAGATCCCTCCCCATAAATCATACAGAAAAGAAACAATTTTTTGGCACAATAACATCTCACAATAATCGGAATAGCTTCGTTCGATAGATTGTTGTAACATCAACATACCATATTGATAAGAGATCCAGGTCCGAAGTGAAGAAACAAAATTCCTTCTGAACCGACATAAAATGTGCATGGCTTTGACATTATTAAAACAGAGCTGAGAACCTTCTTTTCAAACTCGAGACTGCAGATCATCACTTGGTGAGCATCATAACAGGTCACCAACTATTATTCATGATAGAACCAACATCAAGCGCAGTTTAGAAAGCTCATCGTAATTGACATATGTTGATTGCGTATGATTCTGGCACAACTCTTAAGTCACTTGGACACGAATCCTGCACTTCTAACACCAATGACTAATACCTCAGTAATGTTTGAGAAAGGCAGCAGCCAGGTCTGTACTGTGTCAAATCAGCACTTTGAACAAATTGTTTCAGGAACATAAAGTGTGTGACGGGAAGTATCAGGTAGTGTCTCTGCTTTAAAGAAACTCACATATCCGTGTGATGCTAAAACTCTGCACAGTCCGTTTACTTCAGCCAGTGCCCATCATGGAAAAATAACTTCAGGCAATCAGCATCAAATATTAGATGGCATCAAAGAATGCGTGAATCTCACTCTGCTGTAGAGGTTAGAGCTAGGGATTCCATCTACCTTATTACAACCTGCTCTATAAATGCATAACAGGAATGTGGAGGTGCACATAGGGGTCGTCGCATAGCAAATTTTCGTGCATCGATCCAAATGCTCTGTTGAACATCTGCAAATTGATGTGGTCTTCAAGCCGGTCCACTTTCTTCTACAGCGCTGCGCTAGTCTGATCACACGTACGTATACAAGGATATAACACTGAACCAATATGCAGGCAGGACTGGACAGAGTACATGCATATCTGATCGGAGTTTTCCAGACCTCGGGCTGGCACTCGAACAACAAAGATCTGGGGCGACGGGAGATCTTGTGGTCGCAATCAAACTTCGCCTGCGCATGCTGCTCGCACTCGAACGGGGCTTGAGCTCCTGTCGGGTCAAACAGAGGCAGGCGTAGCGAGGTCAACCTCGGGGAGGCGCGCTCGGAGGTTCTGGGCCTCGGCGGTCCCGTTCCACTGGTCGGACGAAGTGGACTTCGTCGGTGTGCCGTCACCTCCATGGCTAGATATGGAGCTACGGAGCTCGAATCCGGCCATCCACGGCCAGAATCGGACTCACACCACCAGGTCTCCCCGCGCAATCAATCTGCCACTGCCCCATGCGTGCGCGCCGCTCGGGTGCTCCCACCCGTGCCTCCGCGCTGTGGTCTCCATCCATGGCTGACGCGAGGAGCAGCATGAGGAGGCGCCTCATCCAGAAGAGGAGGACGGTGCGCTTCCTCTCCAATCTTGAAATCCCCTGTATTCTCGGTGTCGGTAGCGTGGGAATTGGGGCAGCAGCTTTGCGTGGAGCGGCGGCATCGCGGCTAGGAGGCGGTGTCGCTTGGGTTCGCGGGGAGGCTGCGGTCCGGACGCCGATGGGGAGGCCGCGGCGTGGAGGGTGTCGCCGACGCTCGCTCCGCGTCGCCTAGGATCTTCCAGATGCTGCTCAGCTGACTCGTGGGCACAATTTATTCGGTCCGGGCCGAGACTCACGAATAAAACAAAAATAACGTTTCGCGGGACGCGTTGAGTTAGCTCAACACCGACCGAGCGATCTGATCTGTTCGTAAGAAATTTAACACGTAAGATTTAATGTATTCGATCAAGTTCCTCTTTTAATAGTAGTATAGATTAGTAAAATTAACGATCTAGAGATACATGCTGTATTCTAAACCCGACCGGAGTGGTATTTATTTTCTGCCTATATCATCCTCGATTATCAAAGAACTTATTGACGGTCTATTTTTGTATGGTGGCAATGGAAATTTGCTCAAGGACATCGCTGCAAATCCGCCACTATGTGCAGCAAACTCGCAACTGATGAAAAACAGTGAAAAAAACAGAGATAAGCACTCTGTGGAGAGCATCAAACGCCAGTGCCCGTGCTTGGAATTTCTGGTGGTGTTGGACACAGTCGTCAGAGGTGCTTGGCGTTGATGGTACAAAAATTGGGAATGGAGGACGAGCTCCTTCAACTTCAAGTCGTTGACCTTGGGCCTCTCACTCTGAGTGGTGATGGCGATGGACACGTCGTTGGGAAACAGGTCCCCGCGCACGAACGCATGGTACGCGGTGGTCACCAGCACACCGGCGACGGTCACGGCGGCGATCCCCGACAGCCCCACCGCCAGCGCCCTCGTCACCAGGTTGTCCACCTCCGACGCGTACAACACCGTCGCCAGCGCGGCGCTGGTCATCGGGAACGTGTAGGCCCACCACGCCAGCGAGAACCTGAACCCTCGAAACAGGTTCACACGCACCGCCAGCGACGCGTACAGGAACATGGACACGAAGTAGAGTACCCTGGCGCCGTCGTTGAACCGCCCGCAGATCCTGGCCCAGGCCATGGAGGCGACGCTGGGCGTGGCGACGAAGAGGAAGAAGACGGGTGGAGCTCCTTGGGAGCTGCGCGTTCGTGGGGAGGCGCTGGTAGAGGGTGACGAAGAGCACCGCATAGTGGGCGAGCCCGACGGCGAAGAAGAACACGGGGAGCTCGCGGAGGCCCATCCTGGCGCCGAGCAGCGCGCCCACGAAGTTGCCGACGACAGCGAGGTGGTTGGACGGATTCGCCACCATCGAGAGGCTGCGCTCGCCGCTTGACATCCACTGGCCGTAGATCTTGAGGTCGAGGAAGAGGATGGGCGCCACGAGGAGGTACCAGACGCCGTCGTGCATCGACTGCGAGACCGGTCCCGGCGCGCCCTTTGCAAGGAAGAGGCAGGCGATCCAGGGCGCGAAGAAGAAGTTGACGCGGACCGGGTGGTGGAACTCGCGGCGGACAGCCTCGAAGTACAAGATGATCTTAAGGAGGTACGTGGTGGAGACTAGGATCATGAGGGCCACGGAGATGCACCAGAGGACGTGGTTGATGGAGGGGTGTATACGGAGGAAGGAGGTCGATGGCTCCGAGGAGAGGGTCTTGCAAAGCATCGCCTGGCTGCTCACGCCCAGGCACATCCCAAATGCGCTGATCGGGAACCGGAGAAGGAACGGCCACAGCTCGTCCTCGGGCAGCACCGCCACCTCCGTCGCCTGCACGAAGGCACGCTTGCCAATGTTAGTCAGACTTACTTAACAGGCGACGACCAAAAATGTAAAATCATAGCTACTAGTTGGACCTGCACCGGCTATTCAACGTCCATCTCTATGAGATTTGTGCAACAATTTCAAAGTTAAATCCCTCAATTCTTTATGCACATTGTTTTTTTAGAGCCCCTAACTGGGAAAGTCATCTTTACTCTCGAGTTATAGTGATCACGCTATTTTCAAAAAATAAAAAAATATATATAAATGTTTAAAAAAAAACTGAAAACGATCGTGCATGTTCTTAATGATATATCGTAAAAACGTGCAAAACCTCAATGCAAAATACAATATGTTTTGAGTTAGACAAAAAAAAAACAAAAGTTAGAAATTTGAAACTACATATTGTTCACTATACTCCGATATGTACATTTGTCGTTTTTGTGGAGCTCAAACCGTAAACTATTTTGCATTAAAATTTTGCACGGTTATAGAATATTTCATTGAGAACATGCACGATTTGTTTCAGATTTTTCTAAAAGTTTCAAATATATTGTTCAATTTTTTGTTAAAGGCCAGATCACTCATGCTCGGGAGCAACAGATCTCCACTCCTAATAATTTGGAAAATAAAATCCGAATTGGGATTATGTATTAACAAAAAAATAGGAATTATTTATTAACTAAGAAGTTGGATTATACATTAATGAAAAAATTGGATTATGTATTAATAAAATCACACATTAATTAATAACAAAATTAGGTTCATGCATTCATAAAAAAATTGAATAACGCACTAACAAAATTTGAATCATACGTTAACAAAAAGATCGGGTCATGCATTAACCGTTAGAAGTGAAGATTTTAACATAAAAATATACAAACTACTGTGGATGATCTAAATAAGTCGTGCGGGTACGCCGAAAAACCGCGTTGGGCGACGACGCATGGCAAGAAAACGTTATAGACGACGGACGTACACGAAGGGTCTCGAGCTCGGCGCCCTCGAGGGCGGCGAAGTAGCGGTCGACGGAGGGGACATCATCTTCGGTGTCCTCGATGTCGGAAGCCGGCGCCACACCGCGGAGCGCGGAGAGCTGGCGCTCGAGGCGGCCGGAGAAGGTCTTGAAGCTGTCGAACCGCCGGTCCCGCTCCCGCGTGCTGTCGCTCCGCGGCACGGGCGCCACCTCGCCTGTCGACGTCGGCGACGGCATGGCGAGGTGGAGCTCCGACGGCGAGGCCGGCACGCTGAGCGAAACAGAGTAGGGCGTATCCTGATGGCGTGCCCGCGACGGGACACGAACGAGAGGCGCTTCCGGAGATGGAACGCCCTCCCCGGCCTGCTGCATCTGGATGCTGATCATGCTCTCCCTGGACGCCATGGGCATGGCAGCTGGATCCATGACTCCTTGCAAGAGCGCACAGGTCGCACGTACTCCAAAAATCTTCGCTACAGCTCCGATCGAATTCCACCACGCCTCGTACCTGTATGTCGAAATGCGACGTCTCCACTGACTACCCCGTCGTCGTTGTATTCTTCCCTCACATGTTGAGTCTATATATATACTCGTGTGCATTTGAACATGTTGAGTCGCCAAGTCTGAATTGTGGATTCGCCTCGCTTATTCGATCGCCTGGGTATTGATCTGAAATTCTGAATACTAACCACTTGTAGTATAACTGATTTTGTTAAAGATTGTGAAACCCAGTTGTGCACATGTAGGCTCCAGCTCCTGCTCAAACGAGTAACACATATATTTTAGAAAATAAACTATATACTATACTTTCTTTATATTTTTGGGACAAGCAGAATCATATATGCAAGTTGTTGATGTTCTCTCCAAAAATGGTGCATAGGGTCGCGCTAAGAGAATCACCTATTGTAATAAAAATAATCTGAAAAGGTATGTACATAAGTTTAAAAGGATATATGAATATATAATCATCGTAACAGGATTTAGTTTGACCGACTGATTCTATAGTCACTCGCTCGACTGGTTTGCATGCCTCATTTTTGTTCTCTCTCTCTCTCTCTCTCTCTCTCTCTCTCTCTCTCTCTCTCTCTCATGCACTGGATAAATGTTCCAACCGTTGTTGCATAAATGTGTAAAAATGTTGCATAACTTTGAATATTGGCAAGACCTTGATTTTCCTCTCGTTCAAGCTAGCTGATGCTGAGTGTTGGCCATAATCATAACAGTGGCATAATCACAACAACAAAATATCCACTCTTCTTTGCAAAAAAGACCAAAGGACATATATCGAGTAAAACAAACCCTTACAAAAACACCCTTAAACAATTGAAATTACATCCAGTGTCATCTCTATACCTATGTATCACCACCGGAGACATGATAACATTGTTGTAGTGGTCGAGAAGTTGCTAAAGCAAACCAGCAGACACTAGCGTCTGCAATCTACCAAGCAGATCGGTGCCCCAGAGAAGAAAATGTTGGTAAGGGCATGTACAACGCCCAAAGGTTTGGCTAGACGGAACTGTGAAACACAAAGCTAACAAGCTCCTTCACAAGGCCGAGGCTAGCCAACCATCATCAATCAAAACATGAACCGGAGGACCAAGACGCACAAACACGCCATTTGGTTCGCATGACAACACCGTCGTTACAAACCTACAATAAACATAGACAGGACAAGATCCACAACTACAAGGGAGTAGAGAGAGTAGAGAGCAGACGGTTCACCACCATCCTAAACGCCACTAGCGAGACAGCCATTGTCGAGGTGGACAAGTAGTTGGGGAAACCATATTCTTGTTCCACATAATGCCGACATCATCACGATAGCGCCGTTGCTAGGTGACCAAACCCTAATTTTAGAGACCTGACTACAGCAGATGTGCTCCGGGGTCCCACCCCCTCTCGCCGTAGACAGATGAGAAAGTCAGTTGCAAGAGGCGGTGGGTATAGTTTAGGAGGAGACGGGTGTGTTCACTCAAACCTATTGCTTTAGTTTGTTTTGTTTTGCTTGTGTATTGAATATTGTTCGATACTAATATTGTTAGTTAATCTAACCCAATAGAATTTAAGAGTACATAACATCTCAGTCCCACAGTTTCCCTATATGTGGTCTAGGAAATCGTAAGAATAAAAGACGCCCGAAGAGTATCACCCAAAGTACTTAATCAATGCATGATCACTTGGCATAGAAAAACTACCTAGCAGTATCTACGAGATGTAGAATATATAGTATAAGAAGGGAGCGACTATGATTCAGTTGACTTAGAAATGTTTATTTCTTGGTTTATTTTGTGGCAGAAATAGTTTAAGTGATTAATCAATATGATTACAATCGGACTTGACAACTAGTTTTTGCTAGTCAAGAAGATCCCCAAGCCAGCACATACCATGTTGTTGGCCACATTATGATCATGCGAGATTTTGAGGTGGGTTGTATATCCCTCTCTTTTTATAGCAAATTAATTTCTTTAACTATACGAGTGAACCTCGATCTATCTTTCCGGGCATTAATCAAGCTAATGGCCTCCAGCCTCCGCATAGTTGTAATGGATTTAATTATCACTTGTTTAAATCATGGAGTCTAATTGGACACGGTTGCAACGATGACTTGCAAACGTTATTTCTCTGTCATCGTAGGAATATCAAACCCGACAATAAGCTTTGATTCTATTTTAACATGTATCTAGACATGGAGTGGTTACTAGTAATCGGTGGCTTGCCTATTCAATAATTTTGTACATTTTACTGCTATAGTAATCAGTATGCGCGTATATATGAGCCTATGTGTTTGTACTGTGTTTCTCAAAAAAAAAAAGTAATCATGTGTATATGTGAAACACATGCACATATGACATATATACACGGAAAATGCATAGAGAGGAATCGTAATTCAACTTGATTCAACGCTGCTATACATACAACCTTTCCCATCTGATTTCTGTCCGACACTTTAGATCAGACCATCTACATGGATGCTTAGACCGCAGGATGCCATCAGTTTGGTGTCGGACGTACAGCAGTTTCGAGCTTGATTATACCTGACAGGGAATTAGTTAGCTAGCTCCGTCGTGCTGACCACCACCGCGAGAGCCGGCAGTATAGCTAGTCATAGACTTTTCATACACATCGATCCAACAATAATTAATAACATGCACGTTTCGAAAAATAAAAAACAGGAATATTGTACTGCAAAATTACTCATCAACAAGCATAGCAACATATCGCAGGATTACTCGTCTGCAATAAAAAACTATCGAATTAGATCATCGAAATGGCTAATAGAACAAGAATATTCGTCGAACTTCTCACAACAAAGAAGCCAATTTTTTAGTGATAATGAAGGTATAAAACAAAGTTTGTCCCATTATTTCGATTCAAGGACTTCAAGAAGGATTGCTCATGGAAATAATTGACCCTCAAGTTGTGGAAGAGGCAAATCAGGAAGATATTGATGAAATCGCCTCGCTTTTACATAAGTATGCTTGTGGCACAAAGGAGGGAAAAATAACTACTATGAAAGAAGTAGATATATGAGGTTGCAATTCATAAGGAACAGGAGGGTAAGTTCCAAGTTTGCCGAGATGATGGAAATATCAATTATGCCAACGCTGTCATTTTAAAATCTGAAAGGCAGCTCTGGGTGCTACAGTTTGGAGCAAGAGTTTTTGTTATCAGCCAGTTTAAACCGCTGAAACAATCGAATGCTTGTGAAATGGATTCGTCTAAGAATGCAATGTACTTCCAAAGAACTTCGGCGGGTCAGTTGGGATCATAGTAATGTCATGTGTCTCTTCCGATGCATAGTTGTGAACTGTTAGAATAACAAAATAACCGGTTGTCCACGTGTAGTCCTCTGAGTCGTTAGATTTCCATTGCATTGGGATCCACGGTAGAACTATTTGATATATCTACTTGCACATTGTATGTCGATCTACACTTTCAACCATAGCACGTATCCACATATTTTTTGATGTTGTGAACAGTACAGTAACAATCTTCTGGTTCATTACCACTGATTTGCTAACAACGTGTCCTGACCGCCGGTAACCTGACAGACCATTAGTCTGTTTCTAGTTTCCAGGATCCAGTTTCCTTACCCTGGTAATAAGGAACAAAAACGGGATGTGTGCTGGTAGTCTTGTACACGACGAAGGCGATTGGCTATAGCTGAGATCACACTTTTGTTGATAGGGAGACCTCTATAGAAAAAAAAAGGGGACCTCTATAGAAAATGTGAATGCCAGCATTTGAAGTTTTGAACCCTTGTCAGTCGAATCCTACACACACCACACTGAGAAATGGTTCTCCTTGCTGCGATCATTTGATCGGGTGCCAAAGACTTAAAAGCTTGTGGCCTGAGTGTGGTTGTGTTTTCGTTTTTGCCTACTCTAAACACAGTGTATGTAGATGCATGTTTCTGAACACAAGGTACAATACAAACACAATTACCAAGGCTGGTGTTCATTGCAACACTCATCTCTAGTCCTTCGTGTGTCCTCTTCTCCTTCACACGCAGTAAAACGGTAAAACCAGATAATAATTTACACAACCTAGAGGCCGTGGGCCTTCCCTCGACTTGTCCTTCTGGCTCTCGGAGTTTTCTGATGAATTAGAATTTCTGTAATTTTTTAGATTATTTTGAGCACTTTATTTTTGGGCATTTTCTGCAATGCACGGGCAAAATAAACAAAAACTGGCACCGCTTATTCTTCCTCTTATTTTCGTGAGTAGCATTTGTTTCTTTTGTTTCTTCTTCCTCTTATTCTTAGTCGTTGAAGCCCCCATCGCGAACGGTACCGCTGTTGAGCTTTGTGGGACGATGGACAATTCAGGAAGATGATGACAAACCTGTTATTTGCCTGCATTTATATGTTAATTGGTTCCAGAGCAAAGCATAGAAGAATGGGACATCTTATTTTGTTACGGTAAAAAGTTGTATTGATCCGTAGCAACGCACGGATATTTAGCTAGTTTATAGTATTATATTCGTAAAATTAACGATCTAGAGATACATGCTGTATTCTAAACCCGACCGGAGTGGTATTTATTTTCTGCATATATCATCCTCGATTCTCAAAGAACTTAGGGTGTGCTCGGTTTTGGGATGGGGTGGAACGGAATGGAACCGTTCCGCACCCAGAGCCCGTTCCTGTGTTCGGTTGAAGAAAGGGATAGAACTAGCTGATTCCTCGGAATGGAATATTCGCTCAATATTCGGAACCCACTCGTCCAGCCGAATCGGCCGGACCGAGTGGAACGGGCGCTCTCTCTCTAATCCCTCACTTCCACCTCTCCCTAATCTCTCTCCCTCCCGTAACCTCTCTCTCCCACCTTCTCTCTCGTCACTCCCTCACGACGGGAGTAGGCGGCGGCCCGTCGGCGCGACGGCCAGGCACGGCGACGGCCCGGAACGGCGGCGCGACGGCCAGGCCGCCCGGCTCAAACTCGGCCATGGCCGTCGTGGCCATGTCGAGGATGAAATCGAGCTCCCCAGCCCCTCCCATCCCTCACCGGACCCCCTACCCTCCTCCCCATCATCCCCGCCACCGAATCCCGGCCTCCGAGCACACCTGCGCCCCCCTCGTCCCATCCACCCCTCCGCCCAATCCACCGCCTCCATGCGCGGCGGCGCGCCTGCGTTCCCCCACCGGCGCGTGGCGGCGCGGTGCGGTGGCGGAGACGTGAGGTAGGCAGCGGCCAGCCAGCGCGGCCGGCGGCGCAGCGGCCAGCCCGCGGTGGCCAGCAATGCGCTTCCAGGCCATGGGGAAGACGAAGCCCATGGCGACCATTTGTGAGTTTTATTGCTAGATTAGTGCTAATGGAATTGCTAATGCTAAATTAGTGCTAAATGTCCTAAATTATGCCCTGATTGTATATCTTATGAAATTGATTTAGATCGATTCCATTCCATCACATTTTGTGTAACCGAACACAGGAATGAAATGGAACCGTGACATTCCATTCCTGTGGAATGTCACCATTGTTGGTTTTAGATCTGTCAGTTTTAACAGATAATGACAGAGTCAAATAACGTTATGATAGAAAGATAAGAAGAGGCCCACGAACCAACGTTCGGAACCTCTTCGTACGTAACAACCCGCCCTGATCGGGGGCACCCTAACCAACTCATGGTTCTGGCTCCCCTGTCGCGTGCGCACATTATAAGAGGGGAGGCTGGCGACTGGTTATTCTACCCTCGTTAGTTTCCAGTCGTGCTACTCCCCAAAATCCCTAGCCCACTCCGATCGTGGCCTGCGCATAGCGATGGGAAGAGCTGGAATCTCGGCAAGCCGTTCCGGGGCAGTGCCGGTGGAGACCGGAAGGTATCCGCACCTTTCCGCGATCGTCATCGACCTCTGCGACGACTACTTCCTCTACACCGACCCTCATGTCTACCAATGCTGGATCCTGTAAGGACCTCTAAACCCCTCTGATCTGATCCTATTTTAGGTGTTCTAGATGGCTGTCACATGTTAATCTAGTTTTACTAGATGTTTTTAGTTCTAACATTGGTATCAGTCGCCTTTGTGATAGCACTAGAACCCTAACTTGGATCTTTCGATCAAGTTTTGGTTAATTAAGTTCATGTTTTAGGCAATTAAGTTTATGTTTAAGTCTCAGATTAGTCTAATTGCTTCCTAAACATGCACTGTTAATTGTATTGATCAAGTTTAATTAACAAATTATGATTAATTTGAGGTTTTTCACTTTCGGTTAATTATTTTTTATCCATGTTAGTCTCGCTGAAGCAATTAGAAGGAGGGGAGTACGAATTTTGCAAGAAAATAGACAAATCCCCTCCTGCCCGAACGAACCCTAACCCTAGAAAAATTCCCCATTTCAAAAGAACCAAAATTTGCAAGAAATTGCCCAAATTAAGATCGGGAACTCACCGAGTATGACGCCGGACCGTCGCCTCCACCTTCGGGTCCGTGCAGCACCACAGCTGCACGAGGGCGACGGCCCCACGACGCCGTTCCCTCCCATCGGAGAGGACGCGCGGAAGACGCGCTTGTCGCGGAACGGACGCACGCGTCGTCGGCCGCCGCGCCGGTCGTCGCCGTCATCACCAGAGGGCGCAGCTTGCCGGCGCGCACCACCTCCTCCTGCTCGCACCACTGACGCGACGCACAGGCCACGCTCGACAGAGCAGCGTGCAGCGGATGGAGCTGCTCCGCCGAGCGGAGCCACAACGCCGCTGGGAACGAGGCCTTCGGCCGTCGGAACCGCTGGAGAGACGTGGTCGCCTATGGCGTCGCCTCTCTTTTTCGCACGCGAGAAAAATGGGGAGAGGGTGGGCAGAATGAGGGTTAGGGTTTCGGGTTGACCGGAGCACCGTTTTGTTCCACCGCAAAGCAAGCGCGGCCGTCTGATCTGATCCGACGGTCCAGAACGAAGCGGGCAAGTTTATGGGCCTCGGTGGCTTGTTGGGCCATATCTGAGATGGGCTGCGCCCCAGGTTTGACTTACTGCTGGGCTGTAGTGGAATATCTGTCCGATTTTCCTCTGTTTTTAGTTTCTGTTTTATTTTTTCAGTGCACCTTTTAAGTTTAATAATTCAGTTTTATGCACTGTTTTAAATACAGAAAATATTGCCTAAAATATGAGTTGAAATATGTTATTATTCTGAATGAAAATGAACCAACGAGATTTTTTGTTTAGAATATTTAGCATGTTTAAATGTTGAAATATCAAATTAGACATCATATGAAGTTTCTCCATTTAAGATTAATTTTGATGTTTAATTTTGAGTATGTTTATGACAGTAAATTAATTCTGACCAACGTTGTTTTAATTTTACATGTCATTCCCCTAAAATGTTTCTAATTTTATGTCATTACTGCCCAACGGTGTTTTGGCGTAGAGTTGGAATTTTAAATTTTGGCATGTTTATTTATTTTTACCAACGTAATGTTTATATTCATGCCATACTTATGAGCGTCCATTTAAAATTTCAGCTTCCGCTCCGTTTAGACCAGATACTGTCGAACATTGACAGGAAGTAACTTCCCTCGTTGGAAGAATTCTATGGAACTCTGCTTGGCTTTCAATGAGTTTGATTACGCCTTGCGGGAGGACAAACCTGTGGCGCCTGTTGTTGGTGCCACGGGGTATGATGAGGAAAAGAAAGCCTATGATTCCAAGATGGAAAAATGGGAGAAGACCAATCACATAGCAATGCTTGTGATGAAGTCTCGATATCTCCAGATATTATTGGGGCTCTCCCCAAGAAAGATAATGCCAAGGAGTTCATGGCAGCCTTGGAGGAGCAGTTTAAGGGCTCCGAAAAGGTTTATGCCCAAGAGTGTTTCAGAAGCTCCTTGGAAAGTATGATAACAATGGAGATGTAAGATCTCATATTCTGAGGATGGTTAATGCTTCAATAAACTGAAGGTTTTAAAATGTGAGCTTAGCGATAACCTCCTTGTGATTATGATTTGGAGTCCCTCCCTTCAGAGTTCGAACATTTAAGATAAACTACAACTCTCTAAAAGAAAAATGGTCACTCGCTGAAATATCCCCAAGGATAGTCGAGGAAGAAGAGAGGATTAAGAGGCAAGGCAAGGACCAGCTTTTCTGTTGGATCCTCCAAGAGAAAACATGATGGGCCAAGTTCTTCCAACCGCCAAAGAAGCCTTTCAAGAAGGATGTGACAAAGTCGTTTAAAGGAAAGGAAAAGGACACTGATCAGTCTTCAGAAACACTCAGTGCTATTCATGCAGGGATTAAGATGATCCAGATTTTCTGAAATGGCTTTTAAAGAAAGGTACTGATGAAATTACTTTTGTTGATGAAAGTTTTTATGTTAATTTCTCTAGTACCACATGGTGGATTGATTCAGGTGCAACTACTCACGTTGCTAATTCCATGCAGGGATTAAGTATGATCCAAACTATAAGAGAGGGGGCAAGAAGACTTAAAGTCGCCAATGGAGTTGAAGTTCATGTCGAAGCTGTAGGGTCACTCACCTTGGAGCTCCACACCGGCTTTCGTCTTCATTTGAATAATGTTCTTTATGTACCTACTTTAAGTAGGAATTTGATTTCAGTTCTTGCCTAGATGATGACATGTTTGAGTGTAAGTTTGGCAACAAACAATTTGAGTTGAATTATTGTAATAAGAATGTTGGCCTCGGTGTCAGACGAGGCAAATTATATATGTTATCAATGAATGATTCAGTTATGCATGTGAGTGATGTTTCTAATGTTGAGAAGAAATGGAAGGGTGCTAGTACTTCTTCGAAATTGTGGCACTGTCGTTTGGGCCACATTTCGAGGGGGAGAATAGAAAGACTTATTAAAAATGACGTACTCCTTCCATTAGACTTTTCCGATGCAGAAAATGTGTCGACTGCATAAAAGGAAAATACGCAAAAACGATTAAGAAAGTGCAGTAAGATCTACGGGAGTCCTAGAACTTATTCATACTGACATATGTGGACCCCTTAATGTTAAGTCTATAGATGGTTTTGATTCGTTCATCACCTTTACAGACGACTTTTCCCGATACGGGTATATTTACCCGATACGTGATCGTTCGGAAGCTTTGGAAAAATTCAAAATATTCAAAGCCGAAGTTGAGAACCAACTGAATGTTAAAATAAAAGTTGTACGATCTGATCGCGGGGGAGAGTATTATGGTAGACATGCTCCTTATGGGCAAATTCCAGGACCTTTTGCCAAGTTCCTTGCTGAGAATGGAATTGTTGCCCAATATTCAATGCCTGGTGAACCTCAGCAGAATGGCGTGGCTGAGCGTCGAAATCGCACACTTATGGACATGGTGCGAAGTATGCTTAGTCATGCAAGTTTGCCAGTAAGCCTATGGATGGAGGCATTAAAGACAGCCGCACATATTTTAAATCTTGCTCCCACTAAGTCAGCACCGAACACACCTTACGAGATGTGGACGGGAAGAAAGCCGAGCTTGAATTATTTGCGTGTGTGGGGTTGTCGCGCTGAGCTAGAGTATTCAATCCACAACTTAAGAAATTAGATCCAAAGACAGTTAGCTGTTTCTTTATTGGATACCCTCATAGGGGAAAGGGATATCGCTTTTATTGTCCAAATCATACCACAAAGTTTGTGGAGACTCGACAAGCGGTATTTTTTGAAGATAATGAAGTCACTGAATTAAGAAAGATCGACCTTGAGGAGAAGCGGGTATGTGTTGCATTCCCGCTTATCCAAGAGCTCGTTCTGCCAATGCGAAGAAAAGTGACTCGTAATGTTGGTTCTGAACCTCACGTTTCAGGTCCTGAACCCAATGGTGATCCCGAAAATAATAATGAAAATCCAGAAGGTGAAGAGGATCACCATACAGATAATGAAGAAGATCATCAAAATGATGATGTTCCTCCACCACCACCTCCTGTGAGAAGATCACAGCGAGATAGAAAGAAAGCCATTTCAGAAGATTATGTCACTTACATGAGTGAGGATGTAAATGATATAGGAAAGGTGGAGGATCCAACCTCATATAAACAAGCCATTAAAAGTATGAATTCGTCCAAATGGCAAGTTGCCATGGAAGACGAGTTAAAATCTATGTGCTCAAATGATGTTTGGGACTTAGTAGAAATTCCCAATGGTGCTAAAAGAGTAGGCTGCAAATGGGTCTACAAAACCAAGTTTGACTCCAAAGGGAATGTCGAAAGGTTCAAAGCAAGACTTGTGGCGAAAGGCTTTACACAGAGAGAAGGAATCGATTATAATGAGACCTTTTCTCCTGTGTCACTAAAGATTCTTTTAGGATCGTCATGGCTCTAGTAGCTCATTTCGACCTAGAATTACACCAAATGGACGTTAAGACGGCATTTCTAAATGGTGACCTTAATGAAGATGTTTACATGACTCAGCCGGAAGGTTTTGTCGTGGAAGGAAAGGAACATTTAGCATGTCGTTTAAAGAAATCCATCTATGGCTTGAAGCAAGCTTCAAGACAGTGGTACCTCAAGTTCGACAAGATTATTCGAGCTTTTGGTTTTACAGAGAATGTAAAGGACAACTGCATTTATGTTAAATTTAAAGGCAGTAGGTTCACGATTTTAGTCCTATATGTGGATGACATATTGTTGGCCTGCAGCGATAAGGATATGCTGCACGAGACCAAGAATTTCTGTCATCCAATTTTGATATGAAGGATCTCGGTGAAGCCTCGTATGTCCTTGGCATTGAGATTTATCGAGATAGGTCAAAGGGGATGTTAGGACTATCCCAAAAAGCATACTTTGAGCGAGTACTGAAGAAATACAATTTGCATAAGTGCTCTCCCTCACCTGCTCCTATAGTCAAGGGCGATAAGTTTGGGACATTTCAATGTCCAAGGAACCAAATAGAAACTGATCAATGAAGTCGGTTCCTTATGCTTCAGCTGTCGGAAGCATCATGTATGCACAAGTCGGTTCCCTGACTTGGCTTTTGTAACGGGAATGCTTGGCAGATTCCAATCAATCCAGGACCGGACCACTGGAAGGCCGCAAAGAAAGTCTTGCGTTATATGCAAGGTACGAAAGATTACATGCTTACGTATAAAACGTCTGAGTAGGTTATTCAGACGCTGATTATGCCGGTTGTGTGGATACTAGGAAATCCACGTCAGGTTATATATTCACACTTGCCGGAGGAGCCATATCGTGGAAAAGCTCCAAACAAACGATAACTGCTTCATCTACGATGCAGGCAGAATTTATAGCATGTTTTGAGGCCACTGGGCAGGCTGTATGGCTAAAGAATTTCATTCCCGGGCTCAAGGTGGTTGACAGCATTTCAAGACCACTTGTGCTATACTGCGACAATGAACCCGCAGTTTTCTATACGAGTAACAACAAGTCAAGTACTGCTGCCAAGCACATTGACATTAAGTTTCGTGTTGTGAAAGATAGAATCCAGGATCAAACAATTGAGGTTAACCATATAAGTACGACACATATGCTTGCGGATCCGCTAACGAAAGGCTTACCACCCAGTACTTTTACAAAGCATGTTGCCGGTATGGGATTACTGGAAGCCTTATGATTCTGGAATAAAAGGACCACAATAAAGAACCACTCCCCATTAAGAAGAATGTTTTCCATTTCGAAATAGGCTGATGTGCTATAAGTGTTGAGGTTCAATGGCATTTCATTGGCTGTTGTAACACCTCACTTTGGTATATTATTCCTATGGAGAACGGACTTAAGAAGTTAAACCTAACGATCTAGGGGAGAATGTTGGTTTTAGATCTGTCAGTTTTAACAGATAATGACAGAGTCAAATAACGTTATGATAGAAAGATAAGAAGAGGCCCACGAACCAACGTTCGGAACCTCTTCGTACGTAACAACCCGCCTGATCGGGGGCACCCTAACCAACTCATGGTTCTGTCTCCCCTGTCGCGTGCGCACATTATAAGAGGGGAGGCTGGCGACTGGTTATTCTACCCTCGTTAGTTTCCAGTCGTGCTACTCCCCAAAATCCCTAGCCCACTCCGATCGTGGCCTACGCATAGCGACGGGAAGAGCTGGAATCTCGGCAAGCCGTTCCGGGGCAGTGCCGGTGGAGACCGGAAGGTATCCGCACCTTCCCGCGATCGTCATCGACCTCTGCGACGACTACTTCCTCTACACCGACCCTCAACCTCGCCTGCACCGAGCAGGCGACTATGTCTACCAATGCTGGATCCTGTAAGGACCTCTAAACCCCTCTGATCTGATCCCGTTTTAGGTGTTCTAGATGGCTGTCACATGTTAATCTAGTTTTACTAGATGTTTTTAGTTCTAACAACCATTTCATTCCATTCCACTTGGTGCTACAACCGAACACGCCCTTATTGACGGTCTTGGATTTCATCCTCGTTTGGAAGTTGGAACCATGTTCACCGAATTCGCGTTGAATTCCCGCTATTTTATTTCTGTATGGTGGCAATGGAAATTTGCTAAAGGACATCGCTGCAAATCCGCCACTATGTGCAGCAAACTCGCAACAGATGAAAAACAGTGAAAAAAAACAGAGATAAGCACTCTCTTGAGATCATCAAACGCCAGTGCCCGTGCTTGGAATTTCTGGTGGTGTTGGATACAGTCGTCAGAGGTGCTTGGCGTTGATGGTACAAAAACTGGGAATGGAGAGGACGAGCTCCTTCAACTTCAAGTCGTTGAACTTGGGCCTCTGACTCTGAGTGGTGATGGCGATGGACACGTCGTTGGGAAACAGGTCCCCGCGCACGAACGCATGGTACGCGGTGGTCACAAGCACACCCGCGACGGTCACGGCGGCAATCCCCGACAGCCCCACCGCCAGCGCCCTCGTCACCAGGTTGTCCACCTCCGACGCGTACAACACCGTCGCCAGCGCGGCGCTGGTCATCGGGAACGTGTAGGCCCACCACGCCAGCGAGAACCTGAACCCTCGAAACAGGTTCACACGCACCGCCAGCGACGCGTACAGGAACATGGACACGAAGTAGAGTACCCTGGCGCCGTCGTTGAACCGCCCGCAGATCCTGGCCCAGGCCATGGAGGCGACGCTGGGCGTGGCGACGAAGAGGAAGAAGACGGGGTGGAGCTCCTTGGGGAGCTGCGCGTTCGTGGGGAGGCGCTGGTAGAGGGTGACGAAGAGCACCGCATAGTGGGCGAGCCCGACGGCGAAGAAGAACACGGGGAGCTCGCGGAGGCCCATCCTGGCGCCGAGCAGCGCGCCCACGAAGTTGCCGACGACAGCGAGGTGGTTGGACGGATTCGCCACCCTCGAGAGGCTGCGCTCGCCGCTTGACATCCACTGGCCGTAGATCTTGAGGTCGAGGAAGAGGATGGGCGCCACGAGGAGGTACCAGACGCCGTCGTGCATCGACTGCGAGACCGGTCCCGGCGCGCCCTTTGCAAGGAAGAGGCAGGCGATCCAGGGCGCGAAGAAGAAGTTGACGCGGACCGGGTGGTGGAACTCGCGGCGGACAGCCTCGAAGTACAAGATGATCTTAAGGAGGTACGTGGTGGAGACTAGGATCATGAGGGCCACGGAGATGCACCAGAGGACGTGGTTGATGGAGGGGTGGATGCGGAGGAAGGAGGTGGACGGCTCCGAGGAGAGGGTTTTGCAGAGCATCGCTTGGCTGCTCACGCCCAGGCACATGCCGAACGCGCTGATCGGGAACCGCAGGAGGAACGGCCACAGCTCGTCCTCGGGCAGCACTGGCACCTCCGTCGCCTGCACGCACGCCGGCCAGCCGGGGTTAGTAAGACTTACTCAAGATAAGAGACGACGACGGACGGACCTGCCGGTGTTATTAACGACATGCGACGCCGGCAACGCATGGTAGCTAGGCACGAACGTTTTGACAAGATCGAAAGGTTATGGACGACGGACGTACACGAAGGGTCTCTAGCTCGGGGCCCTCGAGGGCGGCGAAGTAGAGGTCGGCGGAGGGGACATCGTCTTCTGTGTCCTCGAGGTCAGAGGCCGGCGCCAGACCGCGGAGGGCGGAGAGCTGGCGCTCGAGGCGGCCGGAGAAGGTCTTGAAGCTGTCGAACCGCCGGTCCCGCTCCCGCGTGCTGTCGCTCCGCGGCACTGGTGCCACCTCGCCCGTCGACATCGACGGCGGCATGGAGAGGTGGATCCCCGACGGCGTGGCCGGCACGTTGAACGAGATAGAGTAGAGCGTATCCACATGGCCTGCCCGCGATGGGACACGAACGAGTGGCGCTTCCGGAGATGGAGCGCACCTGGTCTCGCCGGCGCCCGCCCCGGCCTGCTGCACCTGGATGCCGATCATGCTCTCCCTGGACGCCATGGGCATGGCAACTCGATCCATGACCCCTTGCATGAGCGCACCAGCCGCACGTCGCCGTCAGCAGCAGCAGCACCAGCGGTACGCCTCGTAGGTATATGTCTCCACTGACGACTACTCTCGTCGTCGTCGCCGTATTATTCGCGCGCATGTTGAGTATATATATATACTCGTGTGCTTACTCAAAACATGCTGAGTCGCCAAGTGGAATTGCCTCGCTTTTTTTTTTTTTTTGACTGTAACTACGGCGGGCCTTGGCCAGCCTGAACATTTTATTCCTTTGATGAGTTTGTGCGTAGGATTACAAAGATTTACATTGGGAAGGAGGGGAAATACATGGGGGTAGAGGAAAGATCAGGGTGGTTCAAAATACAGACACCAGGCCCTTAGGTGATTCGCAACCGGCGGGGAGTTGCAGCGATATGCCCATAAGCGCACATCCTCGAGACATCTTGTACGAGCGAGAATCGCGGGCTCATCGATTCTGTTGAAAACCTTTGCATTACGCCGTTTCCAAATACTCCATGCTATGGCAGTGCAGATCGTGGACTCGGCATAGCCGTTACCCCGATCACTCCAAAGCTCCTGGACCGTGGAGAGTTGCCTCGTATTGTTGGGGAAGAAATGGCTCCACATTTCCTGCGCCTTGTGGCAGCCGATCAGAAGGTGATCGATGTCTTCAACCTGGGGGCAGAACGGGCAGCTGGGCGACACGCCAAGCTGATGTCGATAACGTCGGTCATTGGTGGGTAGCCGTCGGCGGCGGACCAGCCAGTTAAAGATCCTGCACTTGAGGGGCGCTGCATTTTTCCAAACTTTCGCAGCCAGATCATCAGTTGCAACATGCCTAAAAGAATTAGCATAAAAATCTCTGTTCGTAAAGGGTTTGTGGGAGTGTCGGCAGATCCGGTAATCATTCTCGTGGTGATTAAGGTTAACAGTCGCAAGAATCTCCATCAGAGAGCTCAGTTCAGAGCTAGCACATGACGAGAGGCGGGGGACAAGGGCAAGTGAGACATTGGATCCCAGAACAGCAGCAACCTGCGCGTGAGGTCGCGTAGAGTGCGAGAAGAGGGCAGGGTAACGAGTAGAGAGAGGCGAGTCTCCAATCCAGCAGTCCAGCCAGAAAGCAGTGTGGGCGCCGTTGGCAATGGTGACTGTGGAGTGAAGGCGGAAGGAGGAGAGGCTGTCGACAATGCTTTTCCACATAGGTGTGTCAAGGTGGTGAGAGTCCCCGAAATCTCTGCTGCTGGACCATCCGTACTGTCGGTGGAACCAGAGGTTCCAGGGGGCATCCATGGAGAATGAAGCTTGGAAAGAAATTTAGAGAGAAGGGCAGAGTTTTGAGAGGAAATGGAGAGGACTCCCAGACCGCCAAGCTTCTTAGGTTTGCAGACCTCATCCCACGCCACCTTGCAGTGGCCGCCCGTGCACGTCTCCTCGCCCGTCCACAGGAAAGCGCGACGACGCTTGTCAATGGCTTCAATGACTCCGGCGGGAAGGAGTCCCGCACTCATGGCATGAGCGAATTTAGCGGTAATGACAGAGTTAATAAGAAGGAGACGACCTCCAATGGGGAGGGAGCGCCCGCGCCATCCCGATAGGTGGAGGTCGCATTTTACAATGATAGGAGAGAGGTCAGCGAAGCGGAGTTTGTGGAGGGATAGGGGAAGACCGAGGTAGGTTTGCGGGAAGGAGGAAACCGCGCAACCAAAGGAGGTGGCCATGGCGTCCGCCTCGGAGGGGTCAGTTTTAATGGGCACGAAAGTGCTTTTGTGATAGTTGATGTCAAGGCCAGTGGCATCCGAGAAGGAGTTGAGGAGATTTTTGAGGTGGACAACGTGTTGAGGGACAGCACGGATTATAATTAGGGTGTCGTCAGCATATTGCAGAACGGGGCAAGGTAGGTCGTCCACAAGAGGGTGGAGGAGAAGACCGTTGCGGGAAGCTTGGAGGAGCAGTTGCTGAAGGACATCGGCCACAAAGTCAAAAAGGAAAGGGGAAAGCGGATCTCCTTGACGGAGGCCTCTACGACATTGGATCCATTTTCCAGGGGTTCCATTAAGAAGGACAGCAGTTTGACTAGAGGTATTTATGGCTTTGATAAGGTCCCGCCAGAGCGTGGGGAAGCCTTTTGCCTCAAGGATTCTGTCGAGGGCGTCCCAGCTTATCGAGTCAAAGGCTTTGCGAAAGTCAAGTTTGAAGACGGTTGCCGGGGCATTCCTTTTATGACACGATTGAACAATATCCGCAGCGTAGACAAAGTTTTCCGCAATGGATCGTCCCGAGATGAAGCCAGTTTGATCGGGATGAACCAGTGCGGGGATGAGGGGGCGGAGGCGAAGAGTAAGACACTTAGTGAGGAATTTAAGGCTGAAATTTTGAAGGGAGATAGGGCGAAAAGAGTCGGGTCGGTTCGCCCAAACCTTTTTCGGCAGCAGGACAGTGTGAGCTTTATTTATGGGACGCAGGTCAGCCTGGAGCGAGTGGAAATGCTGCAAGGAGGCGAAAAGAGAATTTTTGACAAGGTCCCAATTTTTCTTGTAGAAAGCCGGGCCGAAACCATCCGGTCCAGGACTCGAGTTGTCGTTCATAGAGAAGACAGCATTGCGTAGCTCGGTAAGGGTGAAGGGTGCCGCAAGTGCAGCAGCCTGGTGAGAGTCCAGGGAGGTCGTATGCACGAGAGCGAGGAGGTCCAGATGGTTGGCAGCCGGCCGTGCCACCCCAAGCAGCTCACGGAAGAAGCGATGAAGGATGTCCGCTTTGGCCTCATGAGAAAAAACCGTGTTCCCGTCATCATCATCGAGAACTTTTATTTGATTTTTTCGGAGTCGCCCGGAGGCGCATAGGTGGAAGTATCTCGTGTTTTCGTCCCCGAGGCTGCAGTGCCGAATTTTGGCTCGTTGACGCCAGTATGTGGCCTTGGAAGCATTGAGACGGCTTAGGGAATGTTTGGCCAGGATTCTTAGGCTAATTTCGGGGGGAGAAAGCAGGCGGCGTTCTTCGAGGACGTCAAAGAGAAGAATGACGGTCCGACAGTTGGCAATGTAGGTGGATGGAAGGCGCCTTGAGCGAGCCCAGCAGCGAGCTTCGGAGCAGACCCGCTTGAGGCGAAGGCAGAGTTGGTTCATGGGCGCAAGATGGCTATGTTGTGCATTGACACTGTCCCAGTTTGACTTTGCAAGGGCAATGAAGGCCTCATGGGATAGCCAGTTGTTTTCAACTCTGAAGATTTTGCTGCGAGGGGCTTTGGTGGAGGCTTCAAGGTGGAGAGGAACATGATCGGAAATGGGACGACTGGAGGATGTGAGAGTGGAGTCGGGAAGAACGAGGCTCCAATTCAAGTTGACGAGAATCCGGTCGAGGCGAGCAAGGATGGGCGGGTTTTGCTGGTTTGACCATGTGAATTGTCTGTCCAGCAGAGGGATGTCGAGCAAGGCATTGTTGTTGATAAAGTCGTTGAAAAGAGCGGCCTCAGTTGTGTTGAAATTGCCATTGGATTTGTCTTTCGGGGTTCGAAGGAGGTTAAAGTCTCCAACGATTGCAAAGGGGCCCTGGAGGTTGGCGACGATCGAGGAGAGAGATTCCAGGAACTCCGCTTTGGCGCCATGGTCACAGGGGCCGTACACATTGATAATGGAGAAGGCGAGGTTGTCGAGCCGCAAAGAGAAAGAAGTGGTGACAGAGAAGTCGTTGATGGATTGGTTAGTAAGTTCCAGGACATTGTCGTTCCAGGCAGCAATAATGCCTCCCGAGGCTCCCCTGGATGGCTTGTACGTGAAGGTGCGGAGAGTGGGTGGAAAGAAGGAGGAAGCCAAATACGAGGAGATGGTTTCCAGCTTTGATTCTTGTATGCATAGGATGGTGGGCAGGAAGGAGTCAATAGCAGCACGAACGTTGTCACGCTTCGGTCTTTGCCCGAGACCGCGCGTGTTCCAGGACGCAAGACTTAACTTAACATGCATTGAGGAGAAAGGAGTGACATGTAGTAACTGAAGGAGCAACGTAAAATAAAGGCCGTCTCAAATTAAACAGGGCATAAGGCCCAGGGAACGAAAGTCTGTTACAGGAGGGGGCAGCAGCCCAATTGAAATGAAAGGAAAAGTAAATAGGACAACAACCGAGACGTCGCATGGCGGCCCAGCCCACAGAGTCAGGCCCAACAGGGACGGGCCCAGAACCAGGGAGCACAGGATAGATACTGGACGCTTGGTGGTCGATGAAGAAGAGCGGGCTGGAGACGGCGAGAGGAGCCCAGCAGGCCCAAAGGCGCAGATTGGGCCTCATCATGGAGAGGCCGAGGTCACCGGTGCCGAGAGTTGAGCCGTGTCAAGCTCACGGGCCGAGATGTCGCAGGCAGCCGCCAGAGCTTCGAGATCCGCAGAGCACAGAGGCGAGTTCGTCTCCACCGCAACCGCAAGCAGATCATCAGAGGGAAGTTCCCCAACCCTGATGGATCCCTTGCTTTTCCTTGAGCCCTCCATGCGGCCCTCCTTCCGCTTCATGGCCTTGTCGATGATGGACTCCTGGTGGTCCTGCTCGATGGCGGCAAGGCGGGGGCTGCGGCGCGACGCACCGCTGGGAGGCGGCGCCGACGCGTCCGCCTCGGCGTCGGCGGCCACCAGCTCTGGGGGAGCGACCTCTTCCGCTTGGGTTTCCATGGCGACCGCGTCAGGAGGAGGCGGCACAGGGTCGGAAGCCATGACCATGGCGGCCGCGGACTCGGCAGAGAGCATGTGCTGGGCGTCGGCAGGCATGCCACGCACGAAGATGTCGGCCGTGACTTGAGGACGGCGGAGGGGCCCGACGGTGGAGATGGAGTCGATGAGACCCACAGATGCAGCAGCAAGGTTGGCAACCATTAGCCCCTTGCATCCGGCGCCCGGCGCCGCCTTGCGCATTGGGAGCCTGAAGAAGAGTTTTTCCCCGTCAGAGCCAAGGATCAGCAGCTCGTAGTAGCCCATGTGCAGCCTGTACTCCACTTTGGCAGGCTTGGAGTGCAAAGGAGCTCCGCACACAACAGGAAGTGGCGGGGCAGCGGAGAGTGCGCGTGTGACGAGGGAGGCCGCAGGAGCAGCTTGGACGCCGCACATAGGGACAGCAGGCGGCGGAGCACCCAAGGCATGGAGCACCTCGGCGAAGCCCATACCCCCTTCAATTTCGACATAGTCTTCTTCAGAGGAATCCGCATCAGGAATAGAGGATGAATCATGATCAGAAGGGTCAGATGGGGGGTCGAAGCCACCCGCCAGAGTCTCATAATCGATAATGGAGACACGACTGATAGTGCCGTCACTGCAATGGTTTTTCATGTTCAGAAGTTTGGGAATGTCAACAATGGATTCGGCCTTGACCGTGACAAGAACAGCAGAAAAGTCTAGACCCATGAGGCAGATAGGATCAATGGCATGCGGATTTGCATACGGGCCAGAAGAGTGGATAATGTGGTCGCGGAACCAGTGTTCAAGGGGGTAGTCTTCGATGGCAAGAGCAGCCATCGCCTCATGCTCAAACAGGAAACGGTTGTCAGTTTCGTCATGACGAACGAAATGAACAGAAGTTTCGCGCCCAATGAAAGGGCCATTGTTGACAGCGTTTTACCTATCGACGGCAGAGGCGAAGACAGCAAGCTTGGTGCCAAGGGATGAAGAGAGGAGAGTGGCACGATTTGGGCCACAGCCAAGAGCTATGGCCTCGTGGATGAAGGGAGCAGGAGCAACGACAGGAGGGTTGACAAAGACGTACGCAAGGTGATCGAAATGTGGCATGACAACGTGCGGCATGAAGACGTCGGTGTAGTCAGGACGTTCGGCGTCGAGAAGGTCCTCTGCATCAGGCGGAGGCGAGTCTGGTTCAGAGGCAGCAGACGACGCGTCAGGGGCGGGGAGGTAGTCAGCAGCGTCGGAGATGGGGATGTAGTAGCCATCAGACAGCTCCACATCATCGCCGGCATCAGCCTGAATCTCGCCATCCTCCAGTGGCTGCTCCACCGGGTCCGCATCCTCCTCGAAGGGTGGCTCCTCTGGGTCCTCCCCTTCCTCAAAGGGCGGTTCCTCCGGGTCCTCCTCTTCGTCCGCCACGGCAGGGACGGCGGCAGGGAGAGCCAGCGGGCAGATGGCGCGCACGTGGTCGTGGGAGAAGCAAATGGTGCAGAAGAGCGGCGTCGGCACCCGGAAGCCAGCCGCGGCGGCAGGAGCGTCGTTGTCGGCCATGTCGGGGCTGGGACCGAAAAAAGAGAAATTAGGACGAGAAGGTGGGGGAGCAGAAAGGGAACCGTAAGGGGGGAACTTACAAGTTCGCTCACGGTGGCCAGAGTACCGGCAACGACGGCAGCGAATCGGATCCCGGCAGGCGGCCACGAGGTGGTCAGTAGCCAGGCACCGGTGGCAGCGACGGATAGCGGGGTTGAGCGGTGGTGGGGTTTGGCGAGGGCGGGGGGAGGGAGCCTTTGAAGGGGATGCAGCAACCTGCAAGTAGGAGAGAGGGGAGCCTCCATCGGTGGCGCGGACCTCAACATTGCCGGAGGAGGAAAGTTGACCAGCAGGGGGAGCGGGGGGAGAAAGAGGAAAGGATGAAGAGGCATGGCCGGCGTTCGGGGGCGGAGCCGTACCTGAAGGGGAAGAAATGCAGAGGGGATCACGGGGTGGGTGCACAGGCCACGGCAAAGGGCCATGGGGAGAGGGCAGGATTCCCGGAGCCAAGAGAGAGATGCAAGTGGGGCGCGAGCGGCGAGGGCGAAGCGCAGCAGGTCTAGCAGGGAAGGAGGGGATAGGTGTGGTAGAGGCCAGCTCGGTCACGCGTCTGCGTGGAGGCAGGGGAGCAGCGTTCACGGGCACGTCTGTGTTCTCAGTGTGACCGTTGTCTCGTTCGCAGATGGGGCCCACCTCGTCTGATGTGGCAAGAGAGCGCGAAAGGGAGAAGCGAGCAAGAACACGGCCATGGCGCAGACCACCAAGGGAGACAATGAAGGCAGCTAATTTTGGAGAGGACACCAAGAATCTGAACCGATTACTACCTACACACTCCACAAGCACCTTTTCGAACTCGGATCCTAGCCAGAAATTAAGCATGTCGCAAACTGAAGAAAAGGAAGGAGAAGGTTGGTCGCCGGGATCCACCACCATATGCACCGGGGACGGCACAAACAGTTTGGAGCCAGGGGGCGATTGGAGAGCATACCAGAGAGCTGAAGTTCTCGAGGGCGAATTGCAGGAAGGCGTCGCCGGGCGAGTTGAACGGCAGGGCCAGCGCCTCTGGCTCCCAGATCAGAGCCCCAGGGATCTTGGTGGCGAGGAAGCCTTGCTTGGGTGCCGCAGTCGCCGCGCCCGTCGCGGAGTCGCCAGGCACCGTTGCTGCAAGGGGCGGCAGCAGAGAGGCAGCAGGGGATGCGGGGGCAGCTCCAGCAGCCTGGGGTGCCGCCGGAACAGAGTCGGAGGTAGCGTCCTGCGTGGCTCCGGTCAGGGGAACTGTGGGCGAAGCAGCACCAGGGAACGGAGAGGGCAGCGGCGGCGATTGGTGGCTAATCCTAGGGCTGAGTGGGTGGTCGCCGGCCGCCGGAGTGGCGGCAGGCGCTGGGTTTTCCGCATCGCCCGGCACGTCGCCAGGAGAGAGGAGAGCCAATATCTAACCGGCATGGAGTAATTGCCTCGCTTATTCGATTGCTGGGGTTTTGATATGAATACTGACTACTTGTAATATAACTGATTTCATTAAAGATTGTGAAACACAGTTGGGCACATGTAGGATCGATCCAGCTCCTGCTCAAACGAGTAACATATTTAAGAAAATAAACCATATTTATACTTTCTTTTATTTTTGGGAGAACCAGAGAACCATATATGCAATTTGTTAAAGTTCTTTCCAAAAACGGTGCATAGGGTATATAATCATGATCTGAAAAGGTATGCTCATAAGTTTAAAAGGATATATAATCATCATAAAAGGATATTCTATCTAGACTCACTCGCTCGATCTGCTCCGCATGCCTCCTCTTTGTTCCCTGCAGGTCTCTCTACTCTACCTCTCATATCCAAACCCTCCTGGTGTACCTCCTCATCCCGAGTGTCTCCCCCTCCCCTCTAATCTTCCTTCTCAGGTGCTCATCATATTCTCCGCTCTAAAAAATCACTCAAACCCATAGATTTAGTTTCTTTTGTTTAGCTTGGTGTATTGAATATTACTCGATACTATTTTTGTTGGTTCTAGCCCAATAGAATTTAAGTGTACGTAGCATTTCAATCCCAGAGCTTGCATATATGTGGTCTAGGAAATCTTACAAATAAAAGAGGCCCTAAGAGTGACTTCTTTTGGGCTTATAACCCAGCTTCTAGGTTCCCCACGGCAGAAGCCTAAAAGAAGTCTCCTGCTTATTTCCACCGAGAAACTCCCTAGAAGCCACCTCCAGTGCAATTTGGAGAAACTCCTCCCGAGCAGTTTCTGGGGCGTTTCCCGAGCTTCTGCCCCAAATCCCGAATCGGTATAAGCTTTTGGGCCCGTTTCCAGCTCTATTTACATCAAACTGCCACTCCGCAATGATTTGTCTCGCTCGCACCCCGTCGCTCGCTCGCTTCGTTGCGTACGTGCGTACGTCGCTCCCTCCGTCCCTCGTCCAACCTTTCACGAGCGGGTAGGCAGACCCACTGACCCACACATGCGTACAAATCGGTTGATTTTAACTTAGATGGAACGATCACTTTCCTAACCGAACATGGATCGATCACATAGTGCCCTCAGCACATGCCATGGTCACTGTCAAAAAACAAAAGGCACATATCATATATTCATATACCAGAGTCAAATGATGTGGCGCGGATGCACGACTCAACTTTTGCCTAGCCTAAAGTGTTATATGATTTTCCTTTTTCTTTTTTAATTTTGGATATTATTTTTTGCTCATTCTCACACTAAACACAGCAAATAAGCATGCATAACATTATATATCAAATCCAGGGGTGTTTCAGACATCTCACCACTCAACACAACAAATAAGCCAAACCTTTAGAAGCTCAAAAAGCTTAAAAGAAGTCTCCTGGGGAGTTTCTACCCACCACAATTTCTCCCCACCAAAATCTATAAGCTGGCTTATGTATAAGCAGAAGCCCAAAAGAAGTCACCCTAAGCGTATCACCCAAAGTACTTAATCAATACATGATCACATAGCATAGAAAAACTACCTTAGTATACACGTGATGTAGAATAAATAGTATAAGAAGGGAGCGACTATGATTCAGTTGACATATGAATGTTTATTTCTCGGTTTATTTTGTGGCGGAAAGAGTTTCAGTGATTAATCAATATGGTTACAATCTGACTTGACAACTAGTTTTTGCTCCTCAGGAAGATCCCCAAGCCAGCACATACCATTCTGTTGGCCACATTACGATCATGCTATATGAGTTTCAGTGATTAATCAATATGATTACAATCTGACTTGACAACTAGTTTTTGCTCCTCACGAGGGTACACCCCTCTTTTTTATTTGCAAACTGATTTCATTAACTATATGAGTGAACCTCGATCTATCTTTCCGGGCATACTTAATCAAACTAACGGCCTCCAGCGGCCGCATAGTTGTACTGGATTTAATTATCACTTGTTTAAATCGTGAAGTCTAAGACACGGTTACAACGATGACTTGCAAAACGTTATTTCTCTGTCATCGTAGGAATATCAATACTGACAATATAAGTTTTTGATTTTGTTTTAAAAATGTTCTATAGTACTAGGGGTTAAATCATGCCCAGAATTACTTTTTTTACCAAACAAAAAGACACGCAAAAAGAACTTGGGCTGGAGTCCTTTTCTTCAATCGGTGGCTTGCCTATTGAGGCCTAGTTTCAATAATTTTGTACATTTTACTGCTACTCTTCCGTGTTTGCTATAGTAACCACTAACCAGTACTAGTAATCATGTGCATATGTGAAACACATGCGCATATGTACACGGAAAATGCATATAGAGAGTAATCGTAATTAAACTTAATTATACCTGAGGGGGAATTAATTAGTTAGCTCCGTCGTGCTGAGCACGACTGCGAGAGTTAACAGTATAGCTAGTCATATATGACTTTTCATACACAACGATCCAACAATAATTAATAACATGCACGTTTCAAAAAGAAAAAAAAAACAGGAATAGCCTACTGCAAAATTACTCATCAACAAGCATAGCAGCATATTGCAGGATTACTAATATAAAACTATCGAATTAGATCATCGAAATGACTAATATAACAAGAATACTCGTGGAACTTCTCACAAGAAAGAAGCCAATATTTAGTGGTAATGAAGGTATAAAACAAAGTTTGTCCCAGTATTTCGTTGAAGGACTTCAAGAAGGAATGCTCGTGGAAATAATTGACCCTCAAGTTGTGGAAGAGGCAAATTAGGAAGATATTGATGAAATCGCCTTGCTTTGCGGCACAAAGGAGGAGAAAGACCTAATATTAAAGAAGTAGATATGAGGTTGCAATTCATAAGGAATATGAGGCTAAGGAAGTTCCAAGTTTGCCGAGATGACGGAGAAATCAATAGTTATTGTTATCAGCCAGTTTAAACCTGAAACAATCGAATGCTTGTGATTTGGATTATTCTAAGAATGAAATGTACTACTACCAAAGAACTTGGCAGGTCGTGATTCAGTTGGGATCAAAGTATGTCATGTATCTTTTTCTGATTCATAGTTGTGTACTGTTAGAATAACGAAAATAATTGGTTGCGCTCTCCGTCGTTGGATTTGTACACGACAAAGGCGATTGGCTATAGCTGAGATAACACTTTTGTTGATGTAGACCTCTATAGAAAATGTGAGTGCCAGCATTTGAACCCTTGTCGGTCGAATCCTACACACACCACACTGAAAGATGGTTCTCCTTGCTGATCGGGTGCCAAAGGCTTGAAAGCTTGTTGCCTGAGTATGGGTTGTGTTTTCTTTTTTGGCTACTCTAAAGTCTAAACAGAGTGTATGTAGGCATGTTTCTGAACACAAGGTACAATAAAAACACAATTACCAAGGCTGGTGTTCATTGCAACAGTCATCTCTAGTGCTTCAGGAGTCCTCTTCTCCACATACAGTAAAACCAGATAATAATTTACACACCTCAAAATTCTGCCAACTCATGCATTTTGGCAATGTACCTAATCTTTGAATTTCACTTTAAATCTAGGATTTTTGCCGACTCTGAAGCTCAGCACTCTGAAAATATGCACAAGCAGATTTTTTATTTTTTCAGGAAATCCGACGGCTGCATAAATGTGTCTTTCTCTGGTCTATGTGTCTTCTCAAGAAATTCTTCTTAGCAGCTCACTCCAAAATTGTGAATGGAAATGAAGTGGCCTGTCACAAATTTTTAGGCCAACGACCCCATAAGCGCCACACTGACATCAAGTACTACAAGCAATACTGTATACATCTTCAGAGAAACCTCACGCACACAGTTCTGTCCGCGAGTGGCTGACTGAGTGCTGTTACCAGCCAAGAGACTATAAGAAGTCATCCCTCTACACCCTAAAACATCGCAAAATAACACCGGCGCATGCTAAACCAGCGTTTCTAGTTAGATGTCTACCTCTGCTCTAACTAATATCAGCATAATCCCGCACTTCACTGCTACACAAAACAGAACCAATCTCGTAACATACTCAGCAGGCTGGAGGAATGTCACCGCTGGCAAAGATCCATCCTAAGCATCTCGATCACCACGAGAGAGGAGGTGCAGACGAAGGCGGGAAGATTTCAAGATGCCATGGTTCACCAGGGTACAGCTGTTCTCCAGCAGCGGCTCACTGCGGAACGAGAGTAGTTGCTGCTCCAGGGTATGCCAAATTCAAGGAGAATCATCGCCTTGATATAGCCGATGGTCTGTGAACACATGACCTCATGTTTGATGACGATTCGGCCAGTCATCGTCCTGACACTGATACACACTGTATCACTCCGGTTCCTCAGGCGTATCACGAGATGAAGGATAGAACCATCTTGTACGTTGTACTCAGCTAAGGTGCGGCCTTCCTCCAGCTGCTTGCCGGCAAAAATCAGGCGCTGCTCGTCTGAGAGAATACAGGTCTCATCGAAAATCTTCGCCTGGACACTGTAGATGGTTTCTGAGCTCTCCACCTCCAGTGTTATGATGCTGCCAGCGATGGTGTTGACAAAGATATGCATCCTGAGAACAAGGTGAACACTGGAGTTCTTCTGGATATTGTATCACCTTTCAGGAGAAGAACACAAGCCAACATCAGGCGCAAGAAGCCCAAGAGAAACACTTTAAGGGCAGTCCGATGAATCACCTGGTGGAGGCGGGCCTGATTGATCTTGTCGCGGGCGTCCCAGAAGTCATGCAGGATTCCATGGAGCACCTCCAGTCATGCACGGCTAGTGGAAAGCACCTCCACCTGCGCTTCGACCCGGTCGAAGATGCGCCTCCACTTGACCAAGGTCTGCATCAGTTAAAACAAGCAAACCAAACTTCTGCACTTTAGACAACAGAATTTTGATATAGCCACCAAACAGAAAATGTAAAGAGCAGTAACAGTTGCAACTATAGTAGAATGAAGAACAGAAATCTACATGTTAGCCACAAGCCCACAGAACAGATCAACATGTTCCATGAGGAAAACAGATAGTGTTGCACGGGATACAACATCTTGGTCAGATCAGAACGAATATGAAGTATACACTACTACACATGGCAGTAGAATGAAATATAAACATTAGGACTATCTTTGTGTCATGCTCTGAGTCTTTCATAGATTTTAGCAATAATATTGAGAAAATCAACTATCTAACACAAATTTGATAGATACACTGGAGGACGACATTATTAATACTACTCAAGAATCCTAAGATTCTTTAGATAGGAATGAAACTTGATAGTATACTTTAAAAATATTTTAAATGTGACCAACCCTAAGATCTCATAAATCTTATGAGATCAGGCACTTACATTATACACCACCCCTTAAATTAATCTACGGGTGCTAAAAACATGAATTTAATCACCACCTCATAAATATATTCTAAAGATCACCCATGTCATGGTCATGGATATGTATGGCAGACTTTACTCAAAATTCTTATAAGGATCCATTTGGACGAAAAACATAAACTAGATTGTAAAAAAGAAACCCTAGAATAGCGTATAAGGGTCATCAATACCTACATCTAGCCAAAATTCTTATAAGGATGACACTACAATTTTTTTAACAGCAAAACTGACTACAGGTTGAGGAGATTAGTAACGGGAACAGTGGATTTAGGATGGCCGAGCAAAGATGCAGTGGGGAGTAAGAAGGTGAGCCTAGGGCGACTCACTTTGGACTTGAGTCGCTTGTTAGATTGTTTATGTATCTCACTGGAATCCTTCTTACGCTTTTGACTGGTCTCCTGTTACAAAACAAACTCTCATTCATTAGCACTCCTCAGAAGCAGATGGTCCTATATTGATGGCAGAGAAAGCAAGCCTAGTTCCTAACATTATTATTGGTCCTTTTTCCAGTAACACATGACTCATGTGCACAGCCCATCAAGAATCAGGTTAATTTGACCTTCTGAGGAAAAAAAAAATACATCGGCAAACAGGGAAAGCATGTCAGTAAAACTAGACTATTTACCCATGCATGTCAGTAAAATCCTATTATCACACGTCATGAGGTGATCAATGAAATTTTTAGCAGTGAAAGCATTTAATTATTGTTACAATTGATCAAGGAGTTTACTTATAAGCACGACATTGTCCATTGACTATATATGTATGTAAGTATGTATGACAAGACACTGTAACTAAACATACACTACAGAAAAGAAAACACGGTTTACTACGAGTTGGCTATATACAGGGACTCATAAATACATTTTAGATCTCCCCCGATACATGTGGTGGACTCTGCAAGAGATTGGGAACCAACGGGTACATTGTGACTATAATATTGTCCCATAAATTCATCTTGGCAAGAAAAGTGTCGACAACTTGTAAATTAGATGAGCTGCTGACAAGAAACAAGTATGGAGCAATGTTAAGTCCTGAAAAAGACTACAAGAGCAGGAAGATCAGATGCTATAATAATGAAGGCTGATCACAACCACAATTTTCATGGACAAGATCAATTCATCATCATGATTCAACAATGTTGAATCAGTTGGATGAAAAATAAAAATAAAAACTGGAGTATCATATAGGGAACATGAACACTTAGACCTGCTCCATTTCAAGAAAAGATGACACTACAAAATTGTTTAACATCAAATTAACCAGCAAAAAAACCTAGATCTTGACGAGATCAGTAAATGAGAATGTGGGATCTAGTATGTACAGAGCAAAGATGGAGTGGGGAGTGAAAAAAGGTGAGCATAGGGAGACTAACTGTGCACTTGTGGCTCTGCTAAGATTGTTTATGCATCACACTGGTATCCTTCCTGCGCTCTTGAATAGTCTCCTGTTACGAAACAAACTCTGGTCTATTAGCACTCCCCATAAGCAGTCCTATATAGATATCAGATATCATAGAAAGCAAACATAACGCCTAGCTTTAGGTTTGTATTTCGAGTATCGCAGTACTCATGTGTGCAACCTATTGATAATCATGATGCTTATACCACTTGAGCAAAAAAGTAATACAGTGGCGCACAGGGAGATACTGATTCTTGATTAAGAAAGAAAAACTAGATAATTCACCTAGGCACATCAGTAACAGCACATGATCACGCCCTAAAAAGACACTTAGGGAAATAAAACAGGGTTTAGTATGAGCTGGCCATATACTTTGAATGAAATGCTTACATTTAATATAGAAGAGGCACATCTGCACTTCAAGCCCTCAGGTTGCCCATCTTTGAGTTTTCAGATATCGTCATTTTTCTCCTTAGCCGAGGAATGCATCTCCAATAGCCTACCCTCAAGAATCAGTTCCCTATTTTTTGCATTAACAGTTTCTGCTCGCAATCTGCCAATCTCATCATCCTTACTGCGGGCTGCCACTTGCAGTTCCTCTACATTCTGATGAAGCTTCTGTGCTACTTCATCAGCTTGTGCTACCTCCACTTCTTTTATCCGAAGGAGTACCGCATTGTCCTTGTCCATTGTCGTCAATAGGTTCAACAGAAAATCCTTCTCTGCAAGTAATACAGAAACTTCCATGTCCTTTTTTGAGCCCAGACTCTCATAAGCCTGCTTCAGTTTTCTTAGCTCTTCTCTCAAGTCTCTTGCAATATCCACACCATCCTCGTTGTTTTGGCTAGGCTCTACGCAATTCCTGGCTTCCTTTTGTTGTATCTAGTATTTACAACCGAACAAGTGCAAAAACATTGATTAACAAAATGAATGGCAGGCACAAGTAGGACTGACTGCTTTTATATTATAAAAGTGATGTTTTGGTGAGTACCTCGTGTTCGGAGATACAGTCGTTATAAAGAGCACCAGACGTTCTTGAATCATTCAAGTCATTCTCTTGGAGTTCTGCATTGAGGATAAGAGATTAGGAGCTTCGTTTGAGAAGAAAACATCTCCAAATTATCCAAAATGAGCCAAGTGAACAGAGAGACTACAGATTACCACCAGGAAACAAGGAAGGGGAGGTGTCGTCTTACCTGTGAGCTTGGGATTACCACCGGGAGGCAGCTCCGTGTAGGCCGCCATCCACCTCCTCCTGCTCGACTCCGCCTGCCGCCCGGCCCGAAACATGAGACGCGAAGAAGCCGGAAAAAAAGATCAAAAACCCTAGAAGGAACTCGCGGTTCAGCGAATCACCTGGAGGAGGCGGGCATGGAGAGTGTTCTCGCGGGCTTCCGACAGCTCGTGGCGTATCCTGTTGAGCGCCTCCAGGCGCGCGCGGTCGGCGGCGAGCTCCTGGACCTGCGGCAGCAACGCCTCGACCCGGTCGTAGGTACGCCGCCACTCGGCGCTGTGGCTCTCCCCGGAGGGTCCCGCCGGCGAGTCCGGCCCGGAACCGCCGCCGTCGCTGCTGCTCATGGAATCGAACCGGAGATTAGGGAGAGAGAATGGAGACGGGACGGCTGCTTCGCACACTCTCGCGGGAATAGAGAAGTAAAGTGACTATATCTCCGCACACCTCGGAATCGATCGGAAACGAGCGAACCGCTTCGCTCGCTCCTTCCCCGCCTCGCTCCCGTGTTCCCCTCCCTCTATCTCTTCCCCGAGCTCCCTCCCGTCTCCGGCCCGCCGCCGTTGCGTGCCCCGCCTCTGCCGCCCTCCGCCATGCTCGAGCGCGAGACCGACGGCGGCGAGTGCTCTCCCCCCGTTCCCCGTCATGCTCTCCCTCTCCTTGTCCCTGTCCTCCATGGATTCCCGGCCCTAACCCTAGGTCCAGCATGGCGGCCATGGCAAGGCTCCTCCTCCTGCAGCGGAGGACCCGTCGGCGCGCGGAGAGGACCCCACAGTGGCGGCGCGCGGAGAGGTCCCGCCGGCGCGCGGAGAGGACCCCGTCGGTGGGCAGCGCGGAGAGCACCCCGTCGGCGGCGGCGCGGGTAAGGCCTCCGGCGACGGGCAGCGCGGAGAGGTCAACCTTTGATTCCAACAACAAATTTCATGCACTCCCAAACAACAGAATTGGAATTGGGGGCCAATTCATTTCCATCTTGTATTTGGAATTCAACCCAATTCCAATTCCTAGGTCCAATTCCCTGCAACCAAACGCAGTGTTTGGGATAACTTGGTTTTAATGGTTTTGGATGCACGAGCAACATTCCCGCTCAGTACGAGTGAAGGCTAGCAATAGACTGGGAAGTGATACGTCTCAAACGTATATATAATTTTTGAGATTCCATGCTAATATTATACCAATTGCTACATGTTTTGCATCTACTTTATATCACTTTTATACATTTTTTGGGACTAACCTATTAACAAGATGCCGAAGTGCCAGTTCCTGTTTTCTGCTGTTTTTATATTCCAGAAAAGATAGTCTGGAAATATTCTCGGAATTGGACGAAACTTCACGGAGCGACCTATTTTACCAGAACACACCTGAAGGACCAAAGGAGCAACGGGGGAGAGCCACCAGGTGGCCACACGCACCCAGGGCGCGGCCAAGGAGCCAGGCGCGCCCTAGGGTGGTGTGGGCCCCTCGGGGGTCGTCAGCTGCCGCCCTTTCGCCTACTTATTCCCCCCGATGCAAAAACCCTAGATACCCGAGCCATTATCCACGAAAAGTTCCAGAGACGCCGCCGCCATCAACCCTAGCTCTTCCCGGCACCCTGCCGGAGAGGGGAATCGTCACCGGAGGCTTCTACATCGCCATGCCTGCCTCCGGAGTGATGCATGAGTAGTTCATCCTTGGGCTACGGGTCCATAGCAGTAGCTAGATGGTTGTCTCTACACTTTGTGCCATCATGTTTAGATCTTGTGAGCTGCCCTACATGATCAAGATCATCTTATTGTAATGCTACATGTTGTGTTTGCTGGGATCCGATGAATATTGAATATTATGTCAAGTTTATTATCAATCTATCTTATATGTTATTTATGATCTTGCATGCTTTCCGTTACTAGTAGATGCTTTGGCCAAGTAGATGCTTGTAACTCCAAGAGGGGGTATTTATGCTATATAGTGGGTTCATGCCTCCGGTAATCTGGGACAGTGACAGCAACTTCTAAGATTGCGGATGTGCTGTTGCTACTAGGGGTAACCTAACAATGCTATGTCCACGGTCATATGTATTTATTTACATTACGCACTTTACTTAATACGATTATCCGTTACTTGCAACTTAATACCAACGGGGGACTCGGATGACAACCCGGCGGTAGATTATTAGTCATAGACGCTGTTGGATAACGGTCTATGTATTTTGTCGTAATGTCCAATTAAATATCATAGTAGTCATCATGTCATATATATGCATTGTCATGCGCTCACTATTTGTCAATTGCCCAGCTGTAATTTGTTCACCCAGCATGTTAGTTATCTTTTATGGAGAGACACCACTAGTGAATTGTGGACCCCGGTCCATTCTTTTACACTGATTAAACCACAAACTGCAAATATTGTTCATTTTCATTCTCTGCAATTAAACATCATTTTCCACACCATACGTTTAATCATTTGTTTTCAGCAAGCCGGTGAGATTGACAACCTCACTGTTTCGTTGGGGCAAAGTAGTTTGATTGTATTGTGTGCAGGTTCCACGTCAGCGCCGGAATCCCTGGTGTTGCGCCGCATCATATTACGCCATTGACAACCTTCAGAAACGCTACTGCTCCTACTGGTCGATTAAACCTTGGTCTCATACTGAGGGAAAACTTGCTGCTAGACTGCATCATACCTTCCTCTTGGGGTCTCCCAACGAACGCGCACGCCTAGCAATCAGGAAGCGACAACCAAGAGAGCTATAACGGTCATAATCATGCTTGCGACAAAATAAAATTAACAGAGGCATAAAGATGATACTAAAACTCTGAGGCAAAATAGATCATCAAGGCTTAATTGACTTTTATTTTTCAGTCATAAACATGTGTGAGCATGTGCCAAGTCGATTCAAATAAATTATTCAGAGGACGATACCACCTGCCATACCGTTTTACGAATAGAACAATGCATGCAAATATCTATATGACATGTTATTTAATATTAGCAATTTGGTACTGATCATAAGAAGACATGAACTACTAAGCAATCATTAAATAACATAACCACTATCATGATAGCTAAGCATGTTCACATGAGTAGGTATATGAAAGGATCGAGTAGGTTGACTAGAGGGGGGTGAATAGGCAACTACCAATTTTAATTTTATTTTCAACAAGTTAAGGAATTGCTCAAATATAAGTTCTCTAGATATGCAACTAGGTGAACAATCCTATATGATGAGCAAGAAGCTAGCTAACAAGATATACTAAACAAGGTAAGCTAGCAATACAAGTAAAGGTATATATAAAAAGGATAAGCACACGGTGACACGGAGATGATTCCCGAAGTTCACTTCCCAATGGAAGCTACGTCTTCGTTGGAGCGGTGCGGGGTCACAAGTGATCCCCGAATAGCCGTGATATGGCACACCGTATCTCCTCCACTATATGATGCCCTCGAGGTCGGCAACAAACCTTTACAAGGATGAGGCACACTCCACAACCGAATTGGAGGCTCTCACCAATTCCCACGGCTTCCAAAGCCGCAAGAATCACAAGGCCGGGGCACGTCTCCACAACCGAATTGGAGGCTCCCGGCTAGTCCCCGCGGCTCCCAAAGCCACAAGAACGACCAACGACCGTCTCGGGTTCCAATGAACCCAAGATGCACAAGTTCCTCTAAGGAATGGATATGGAAATCAAATCGCTTTGGTGGAAGGGTAGATCTAGGTCAACTCTCCCAAGTCCTAGAAGGACAAGGTGTTTGAGTGGCTAGGGAGAGAGATCTACCAAGTTTAAGCTTGCAACAATGGTGGGGGAGATATTTCTGGTCGTGGTAACCTTTCCAATGTAGGAGAAGGTCTTTATATACTGCCCCCAGATTCTAGCCGTTGCAGACAGGAAAATCGGATAATCCGATTCAAGTCATCATCGGATTATCCGATGGAATCGGATAATCCGATCAGACAATCATCGGATAATCCGAACAGCGTCAGTGAAGATTTCTTTCAGTCCTTGGCAGAATTCCAGCGAAATCTTGATCATCGGATAATCCGATTATTTCCAACTCGGATAATCCGAACATCTTCAGTGTAACATTTCTTCTAGTCCTTAGCAGAATTCCAGCGAAATCTTGATCATCGGATAATCCGATATTTTGCAACTCGGATAATCCGAACAACTTCAGTGTGAGATTTCTTCTAGTCCTTAGCAGAATTCCAGCGAAATCTGCAGATCGGATAATCCGATATTTCAACATCGGATAATCCGGTTTACTTCAGCAACAAAACTGGCTCTTTTCAACTCCCTTTTTGGTTTCGATGCAAAGATGTTTTACACACTTAAAACCTGCATCACTTGATTCACATGTTAAATTGTCACTAGTGTTGTTGCCTAACACACAAAACACAAGGGATTAATAAATGTCCTTTCAATCTCCCCCTTTTTGGTGTTAGATGACAACACTAGGATTTGCAAGGAAAGCATAGTTATATATTATCTAGATTCCCGAGCTTAAGTCATGAGAAGCTCCCCCTGAATGTGTGCATATAATTAAATTGCATTGGAATACAAATGCAATACATATAGGAGGAGGACACTTCCAAATATTGAGGAAACTAGATGGAGACATATCAAAATAGGTTGAGTTTCGATAGTGGACTATACCTTGTGCATAATAGAGTAGAAATGAACCTTAGCACAAGAATACAACTCATAACCATATTAGAAATCCATATGTCTCATAACTTAAAGGTTCACACACATAAGTTCCACATGAAAACACAACACAAATAAGTTCACGAATAAGTTCGACATAAATGGACACAAGCGCAACAAGAATGGTAAAAGCATATGCTTGTGCCCGAAACCCATGCAAATCCCACACGGAGACCTAATAGAACTACTTCTCCCCCTTTGGCATCGAAACGCCAAAAAGGGAAAAGAGCGATGCTACGACCCAAGTAGATCACTCCGTCGCAGAGGCATCATCATCATCATCATCATCACATCCTCTTCTGAAGACTCATAAGTACGGGCACGAGTGTAGGATGGCGGGAAGGGCCGGCAGACGCTGTCTCTAGCAGATGAGACTCAAGCTGAGTCCATGGAAACTGAGAGCCCTCGTTCCACTGAGCAAAAGAGAGAGGAGCAGACTCTGGAGGATCATTGGGAGGCGAGGAAGGTGCTTGAGAATGTTCTCCTGCCTAAGATAAGTGTCATATTGTCCCCTCCGGATGTCAGCATTCATGCACAGGATGTTCCGCTGGAACCAGTTGAGTTTCTTGGGCGGATCAAAGGAAGGAACCGAGACGGACGAGTGGCACCACGACGAGCATCACCCATGAAGGAACCACGGGCAGGAGCTGCAGCAGCAGAAGATGGAATGACCTCTTTCCTCTTCTGATAAACCTTCTTGTACGTATGGGGCTCCATATCATACCGGCTGAAGTTGTGGTTCTTCAGAGTGTCCTTGATGAGCATCATGATGTAAGGAGCATACGGAATAGTGACCCACTGACCAAAGAGTCATACAACTCACGAAAGATAAAATGCATCACATCCACTGTAAAATCCTCTTCAGGGTTTTCATTCTCAACAATTTTCTTAGCAAGGCAAAGCAGATTTGCAAGAGGAGCAACTATATTGTCATTGTTACCTCCACTGGGAGCAATAGTTGAGCGGAAGATGATCGCAAGCTGGTCATAGAGGGGCAGGAGGCCCTTTTTTCACCAATAATTGCACCAGCCCCATACATATCCTTCATTATGTTTTTGTTGAACTTCTCAACAGTGTGCATAGTGTAACCACTGGGAGGAGGTTGCTCTGGTAGGGTGCATAGCCAAGAAGAGTAGACAACCGAGCAAAGGAGGATGTGCACTGAGTGCGACCCGTCATCCACTTCATGGTCTTTATGTGGTCAGTCTCGATCACCAAGGTGGAGAAAAACTGCAGAATCATTTCCACATTGTAGGGGCATTGCTTCTCAATGAGTGAAACCAAGCCCATCTGTTCAATCACATCTGCAGCTTGAGCATAACTGGCTTGGCCTTGATATCTCGCATTCTGTAGGGCTGCATCGGGCGAATAGGATGGTTATAGTGCTTATAGATGTCATTGTATATATATCTGCTCCATGCACCAGAAGTTGGGATCTTCAATATCATCATCTCTTGGCATACTCGTATACCAGTTGGACTGACGGACTCGGGCATAGTCAATTGGGTTCATGGTCAAATAGTTGGGGCGAGTTTCCTTGAGCTTCTTGGTTCTATGAGCAACTTGCTTCTTCTTCATGGGTTGCTTGCCTTTTCTAGCATGTTTCTGTGGAGGACTACCCGAATCACGACTGCCGGAACCACCTGTGAGATAGAATAATAGATGGATAGCATAGATGAGTACACACAAGTCACAGAGCAAGGAATGGTACAATGTACACTAGAAGAGCATCCCTAAGTTGAGTCTACTAAGTCCTGGACAAATCAAGATGTGGCTGAAAAATAGCACTGAGCAATTTCGGATAATCCGATTCAGTATGAATCGGATAATCCGACTGGTCGGAATATCCGGTTCAGACTGATCGGAAAATCCGATCTGGATCTGGCAGCAACAAAGTGATTCAAGTCCTAGGTCTAGCAGTAGATCGACAATAAGGGGGGCTAGCCTAGTGTTCTAAGTACCAAGGGGAACCACAACACCAGCCAAAACAACTTCTTCCAAAGATTTAGGTGAGGAACACCTAGGAGATGAGAGAGAAGAAGTTACCCTCGTCCATTGAGGAAAAAGCTTCGGTGAATGGTTCCCGGGGAGGAGGAGCACCAAATCCGGCCAAATGCCGGAGTTGGGGCGGCCGGAGATGCGGGGAGGAGCCGGGAGAGTAGGGGCGGCGTGGTGGAGAGAGGGGGTCGGGGGTGGAGAAAGATGCTCGAATGAGCCCTTCACCCCGACCCCTGTTCTATTTGGAGACAAACCGCCAAATCGGATAATCCGATTTTGACTTGGATCGGATATTCCGATAGTCGGATAATCCGAGCAAGTCAGAATCGGATAATCCGATTTTCAGGATTTCGTTAGAAATTCTGGCCTGCTACACCCTTTCTCCTCAGTTTCAAAATAGGACTTGTGTGCATAAGATGAAGTGTTTTTAGGAAGATAGGCTTGGGATAAGATTGTCAAACTGACATTGGTACTCCACACTCAAACTTGCAAAAATCGAACACGGAAATGCCAAGATGAGTGGGTTTCCCATAAAACCAACAATAGGACCAAAATTCCAAATGATTTTCAATTAAGACCGAAAAGAACCAACTCTTCATAAAGAAGAGGGCGGTGGCCAAGGCCACCATGTATGAGTTTGTGGTGTGACACCGCGAAGATGTATCTCGGGTTCACGGCCACTACTCGTCATTTAAGCTCACAATTCATGAAATGAAAATATAGAGACAAAATGAGTTCTTACTATCGGCATAATGGGGGGAGGGATAGCCCAATGGATTAGGACCGCACTCCCCCTATGTCCATGCCTACACCTAAACCAAATAAGTATCGTCTAATATGGGTAGGTATGCAAGAAATCCACTAAATCCAATTGGATATGTCCACCACATTGAGTTCTCCTCTCAACTCCTTGAATCTTGCTTCACCAAGAGGCTTCGTGAACATATCGGCGAGTTGATGCTTGGTGTTGACATACTTGATTGCAATATCACCCTTCTCAACATGGTCTCGAATAAAATGATACCGAATCTCAATGTGCTTGGTCTTGCCATGAAGAACCGGGTTGTGTGCAATTTTAATAGCACTTTCATTGTCACATAAAAGAGGCACTTTGTCACAAATGACACCATAATCCTTTAAAGTTTGCCTCATCCATAATAATTGTGCACAACAACTACCGGCGGCGATGTATTCGGCTTCGGTGGATGACGAGGCCACACAATTTTGCTTCTTGGAAGACCAACTCACAAGGGACCTACCAAGGAATTGGCATGTACCCGAAGTTGATTTTCTATCCATTTTGCAACCCGCCCAATCCGCATCCGAATAACCAACAAGATCAAAGCTTGTACCATGGGGATACCAAAGACCATAGTTGGGAGTATCCAACAAATATCTTAGAATCCTTTTGACCGCGGTTTCATGACTTTCCCTAGGACTTGATTGGAATCTTGCACACATACCCACACTAAACATAATATCCGGTCTAGATGCACAAAGGTAAAGCAAAGATCCAATCATAGAACGATAAAGCTTTTGATCAACTTCCTTACCATCCGGATCTAAGTGAAGATCCGCCTTGGAGTCCATGGGAAACTTATATGGCTTGGCATTGTTCATATCAAATTTCTTGAGCATGTCCTTAATATACTTGGCTTGACATAAGAATGTTCCTTCTCGAAATTGGTGGATTTCAAAGCCAAGAAAATAATTCAATTTTCCCATCATGGACATCTCAAATTCCTTGGTCATTAGCTTGCCAAATTGATCACTAAATTCACGGTTAGTGGAACCAAAGATAATATCATCAACATATATTTGGCATACGAAAAAATCTCCATTTACCCTTTTTGTAAAAAGAGTGGGATCTATTACCCCAATTTCAAAGCCACGGTCTACTAAGAACTCCTTGAGATGATCATACCAAGCACGTGGAGCTTGCTTGAGCCCATAAAGAGCCTTATGTAGTAAGTAGACGTGGTTAGGAAATTTAGGGTCTTCGAAACCCGGTGGTTGTTTAACATACACCAATTCATTTAGTGGACCATTTAAGAAAGCACTTTTAACATCCATTTGATATAAGACAATATTATGAGTAGATGCATAAGCAATTAGTAAGCGAATGGATTCAAGTCTAGCAACGGGGGCATAGGTTTCACCGTAGTCGACTCCTTCGATTTGGGTGTAGCCTTGTGCAACCAATCTTGCTTTGTTGCGAATGACTTGACCATGTGAGTCTTGCTTGTTCTTAAATATCCACTTGGTTCCAATGACATTATGGGAGGAGTCATTGGGTCTTTCCACTAATGACCATACTTTGTTGCGCTCGAAGTTGTTCAACTCTTCATGCATAGCCGCAACCCAATCCATGTCTTCAAGAGCATCATATACCTTGAGAGGTTCTAAGCTAGACAAACAAGAGACATGACCACAAAAGTTAGATAATTGATTGCGTGTGGACACACCTCTACGGATACTCCCAAGGATATTTTCTTTGAAGTGTTGTTGGTAATCCAATTTTGATGCACGCCGGATGACCCGGCGTTCCGAGGCTTGACCAATTGTTTCACCAACACAAATATCTTCATCATTGCCTTTATCTTGCTCATGGTCAACCGAAGTGGAGTTCTTGGAGTTGTGGGTTCATTATGTTCTTGTTCACCACTAGAGTTGGGTGGGTCTTGACCATCTTCTTGATCAATATTTGAGGTGGATGGCTCAACTTGAGTAGAACTTGTTCCTTCTTCTTGAGTATCATCAATAGGTCCTTCAATAGGAATTAGTTCTCCAATCCCCATAGTTCTTATGGCTTGAGATGGAGATCATCACCTACATCATCATGATCAATATGCTCCGCTTGGGAGCCATTATCCTCGACAAACTCCACGTTCATAGATTCTTCAACACACCCGGTGGATATGTTGTAGACCCTATAAGCATGAGACTTTGCGGCATATCCAACAAATATACCATCAAAAGATCTAGATTCAAATTTAGCAATTTTGCAACCTTTAATGTAAACATGGCATTTGCATCCAAAGACTCGAAAGTAAGATACATTTGGCTTTTTACCGGTGAGGAGTTCATATGGTGTCATGTCCTTGAGAGGACGGAAGAAGAGCCGGTTTGAGTAATGACAAGCGGTGTTGATGGCTTCGGCCCAAAAGTTGTATGGGGAATTAAATTCGGCCATCATAGTTCTTGCCATATCAATAAGAGTGCGGTTCTTCCTTTCGGCAACACCATTTTGTTGGGGAGTATATGCAGCGGAATATTGGTGTTGAATGCCCTCCCCACTTAGGAAATCATCCATAGTGTAATTCTTGAACTCCGTACCATTGTCACTTCTAATTGCCAAAATCTTGGAGTCATATTGGCGTTGAACTAGGGTTGCAAAGTCAATGAATATCTTTTGAGTTTCACTCTTCTTCTTGATGTAGAAAGTCCAACAATATCTTGAATAATCATCCACAATCACCAAACAATATTTCTTGCCACCAAGACTATCATATGTGGGAGGCCCAAAAAGATCCATATGAAGGAGCTCCAAAGGCCTCTTAGTGGAGATAATGGTCTTCTTGGGGTGATTCTTCTCATGCATCTTTCCGGCTATGCAAGCACTACAAGGACGATCTTTGGAAAAATTAACATCGGTTAGTCCTACCACGTGTCCACCCTTTACAAGAGTTTGTAAATTTCTCATACCGACATGGCCAAGTCGGCGATGCCAAAGCCACCCCTTGTCGCCTTTAGCCATTAAACATGTAGCGATTTGAGTGGTCTCTTTTGAGAAATCAACCACATACAAACCGTTTTCACGAAATCCAACAAAGGCGACATTGAGTGTTTGAGTGAAAAGGATGGTCACGTGGTATTTATTAAAAATAACGGTGTAACCGGCATTGCATAATTGACCAACGGAAAGTAAATTGTATGAAAGAGATTCGACAAGGAGGACCTTCTCAATGGATAACTCCGGAGTGATCACCACCTTACCAACTCCCACTACCTTGAGTCTTGCATTGTTGCCAACGGTGACATGAGAGAATGAGAGTAGTTGTTTCAATAAGTCCTTTACTAGTTCTTTGCTTCCGGTCATATGGGATGAGCATCCACTATCAATGAGCCATGAAGATCCACCGGAAGAGAAACCCTACAATAATCAAGTCTTTGATTTAGGTACCCATTTTGGAATGGGTCCTCTTTTGTTAGTCACAAGGGTCTTTGGAACCCAAATAGCATAGTGATAATCATCTCCATATGAAGAGCCAACATATTTAGCAAAAACACAACCATTTGTAGATTTCAAAAGAACATATGAGGGGTTGTATTTTCCCGCAAAGTTATTGTGAGTGGCATTGCCCCTAGTGACATTACCACTCCCAATAGAGTTGTCATTTGCTTTGGCTAACTCCCCCTCCTTCACAAAAACAATATCTTTGGAAGGGGGAGTCGCCTTCTTCTTCTTGTTGTTGACCTTCTTAGAGTTGGGTGTGAACCCAATTCCTTCTTTGCCAACCACTCCCTTTTGATTGCTCAAAAGATCATTGAGGTTCTTTTCCCCTTGGATACAAGTGGCTAGGCCCTTCTCAAGTTGGGCCTTCAACTAGTGTTTTCCTCAATAAGAGATGCCTTGACACATAAAGGGTTAGTGGAACAAGCATTTGCATCTTTATCATTATGAGAAGTGGTGAAGCTAGCATAGATAAATTGAGCTTGTAGTTTGGCATATGACTCCTTGAGTGTAGTGAGCTCACTTGAGGTCACCTTGTGGGTTTCCCTAAGTTGCTCAAAACCCTCAAAGAGCTTGTCATGACTCACTACAAGTTCCTCATTTTTACTTTTTAGATCAATAGCAATTTGAATAGAGGTTTCACGAGTTTCTTTTGCCTTGGAAAGATCCATGGCATGTGTCTCCTCAAGTTGCTCACGGAGCAATTGTTCCTCAACAAGTTGATCTTCTAGCTCACCAATTTTGTCGGCATGATCACATGCATGCCCTTCGAGCTCACAAATCCTAACATCCTTCTCATTAAGAAGATGCTTGGCTTCTCCATATTGATACATGAGGGCCTCAACCATTTTCTTGGTTGGACCTTGGAGCTTGCTAATGAAGATAGAAATTTTATCCTCTTCTTCAATTTTCCCTACATCCTCAACACAATCCAATAGTGATGGGTTAGAGGAGATAGTAATTTTTGGTGGGGAATTCACCTTTGTTTCCTTGGCCATGAGGCACATAGGCTTGGAGATCTTGTCGTCGTTTGGAGATGAGAAGAGGTTGGCCAATGATGGAGGAAGGGTGCCCATTGCAAGAGCCGCCATTCCTACTTCTTCACTTGGTTCTTTATCCTCCTCACCTCCGGACTCGTATTCCTCTTGATGGGATGCCACAAGAGCCTTTTGAGGTGATCTCTTCATGTAGGTAGGCTTGGGGTGGTACTTGTTCTTCTTTAGAATGAGTTGACCACCATTATCCTCTCTTCTTTCATAGGGGCAATCCTTCACAAGATGAGTGTCCTTTCCACAATTGAAGCACATTCTTTTTATTGGTGGAGGGTTGACGCTCTTGTTCTTCTTGTTCCAAAACCGGGTGGCGGCAAGTGCAAGAACTTCATTGAGCTCACCCTCCAAGTCTTCTTCACCTTCATAGACCGGGCTTTCTTCATATCTTGGATGGTCTACCACACGAGCCTTCAAAGCAAGAGTCTTTGGGCCACGGACTTGGTTGAAAGACTTGGATGTGGACTTCAATGTATCATGTGACAAATTGAGCCAAGATGTCATTGGGAGTCATTGTTGTGTAATCCGCTCTTGCATGGAGGTTCATCACCATAGTTTCACTATATGGCATAATTGCTTGAAGGAACTTGGCCTTGACCCATTCATCATCCATATCCTTCTTTCCATTTTCCCTACATGTCACCACAAGCTTGTAGAGTCTTCGGTAAAGTTCGGTCGGAGTCTCTTCGTCTAGCATGATGAAGTTGTCAACTTGATGTTGAAGGACGGCCGCATTGGAGCGTTGAATGCCCTCATTTCCTTCATACACGGTTTCAAGATAGAGCCAAGCCTCATTGCAAGTTTTGAGATTCCGCACATGATCTTCATCATTTGCGGTCATAGCACTCTCAAGAATGTACTTGGCATTTGCATCAAGTTGCTCATCAATCTCTTCTTGCTTGGTCAAGTTGTTGGGATCAACTGGGTTGAAACCATGTAGAACCACCCTCCAAAGATGCACCGATGAGCTGCGAAAATAAGACTCCATAGATTTCTTCCAAGTGAAATAACGAGTATTATCAAGCTTAGGAGGGGGTCTACCAAGGTTGGTTATATGAGGTTGAGTGAGTGAAACTTGAGTGAGATAAGAGCTAGGTGGAGCAAAGTTAAGAGAAGGCTTCTCATTAGGTTTATCATTTTTATCCTTGTCACTAGCACCCTTAATAGGGCTAGCGGATGATGAGGAGCCATTTTGATTAGATACCCGAGTATACACCTCATCCACCATTTTGCCTTTCATGAACCCAAAAAGTTCAATCATGGACTTCATGGTGATTGGGGCATCACCCTCGGGAGGGATTATTCCCGCTTCGATTAGTTCTATCAAGTTGTTCTCTATCAAATTTTTCTTGTTCCTTAGCAAGTCTTAACTCCTCATCTTTAGCACGTTGTACATCCTCCGCACTAGCCATCCTCCTCTTTAGGCGATTAAGCCCTTAATAAAGAGACCTTGCTCTGATACCAATTGAAAGGATCGAGTAGGTTGACTAGAGGGGGGGGGTGAATAGGCAACTACCAATTTTAATTTTCTTTTCAACAAGTTAAGGAATTGCTCAAATATAAGTTCTCTAGATATGCAACTAGGTGAACAATCCTATATGATGAGCAAGAAGCTAGCTAACAAGATATACTAAACAAGGTAAGCTAGCAATACAAGTAAAGGTATATATAAAAAGGATAAGCACACGGTGACACGGAGATGATTCCCGAAGTTCACTTCCCAATGGAAGCTACGTCTTCGTTGGAGCGGTGCGGGGTCACAAGTGATCCCCGAATAGCCGTGATATGGCACACCGTATCTCCTCCACTATATGATGCCCTCGAGGTCGGCAACAAACCTTTACAAGGATGAGGCACACTCCACAACCGAATTGGAGGCTCTCACCAATTCCCACGGCTTCCAAAGCCGCAAGAATCACAAGGCCGGGGCACGTCTCCACAACCGAATTGGAGGCTCCCGGCTAGTCCCCGCGGCTCCCAAAGCCACAAGAACGACCAACGACCGTCTCGGGTTCCAATGAACCCAAGATGCACAAGTTCCTCTAAGGAATGGATATGGAAATCAAATCGCTTTGGTGGAAGGGTAGATCTAGGTCAACTCTCCCAAGTCCTAGAAGGACAAGGTGTTTGAGTGGCTAGGGAGAGAGATCTACCAAGTTTAAGCTTGCAACAATGGTGGGGAGATATTTCTGGTCGTGGTACCTCTCCAATGTAGGAGAAGGCCTTTATATACTGCCCCCAGATTCTAGCCGTTGCAGACAGGTAAATCGGATAATCCGATTCAAGTCATCATCGGATTATCCGATGGAATCGGATAATCCGATCAGACAATCATCGGATAATCCGAACAGCGTCAGTGAAGATTTCTTTCAGTCCTTGGCAGAATTCCAGCGAAATCTTGATCATCGGATAATCCGATTATTTCCAACTCGGATAATCCGAACATCTTCAGTGTAACATTTCTTCTAGTCCTTAGCAGAATTCCAGCGAAATCTTGATCATCGGATAATCCGATATTTTGCAACTCGGATAATCCGAACAACTTCAGTGTGAGATTTCTTCTAGTCCTTAGCAGAATTCCAGCGAAATCTGCAGATCGGATAATCCGATTTTCAACATCGGATAATCCGGTTTACTTCAGCAACAAAACTGGCTCTTTTCAACTCCCTTTTTGGTTTCGATGCAAAGATGTTTTACACACTTAAAACCTGCATCACTTGATTCACATGTTAAATTGTCACTAGTGTTGTTGCCTAACACACAAAACACAAGGGATTAATAAATGTCCTTTCAGTATATTTACAAAAATGAAAAAAAATAGAGTTCATACCAGCCTTTTACCACATCTGGATTGTCGTAAATCGTCATTATTGCTTTTCACTTGTGTGGCTTGAATGATGTGAAATGATAACCAAGCCCAAAGTGGAACCACGGAAATTTTCGAACTCTGAAACAACTATACAAAACAGAAGAAGAACAACAAATATTTTTGGGTTTTCGATTTAAAGCAAGCATAGAAAGGAAACAAGCAAACAAAGTAAATCTTTTTGGATTTTTGAATAACAAACCGAAATGAAAAACTAAAGTAAACTAGCGCTACAAATTCAAAGGAAGAGAAATAAGAAAATATTTTTGGTCTTTTGGTGTTTGCGAAATATAAATGGATACAAGAAACAAAAGTGAAAAAGAAAAGGAACAAACTAAAGCATGGATATACAAAGTACCGACATGATATGAATATGATAAAATGAGTGAGCTGTCGGTGAGTCGCCATACGTCCCCCAAGCTTAGGCTTTTGGCCTAAGTGGGAGACAAATCATCCCCATGCCCAGAACTCCATCCAGGCGAATCATACCTAGCGTGATCATAATCAGGGTCCTGTGAAGAAGAAGGGCCTGAAGCTCCATAATCAGGATACTGGTATGAAGAGCTCGTAGTGTCGAAGGGCTGAATGAAGTCCTCCTCAGGATCCCTTCCCTCGCTATCCGCATGAAGGCCGTGCTCCTCCATGTATGCATCAGGTTACCCTCTGAGAATGACCATCCTTGCCTGACATCAAGGTTAAACAAAAGAGGCGCAGGCAAACAGACTATGCGTTCAGAGTTTTTTAGTTCTCCACCTAGACTTCTTAACAAAAACCAATTCATAGGATAGATTATCAATGGTGGACCAGCGGGAAACAAAATGGTGGCTTATCATAGAGTTACAATCAAGTCTTTCCATAGGAAGCTGAATATCAAGATGATGTGGTCCTACACCATGCATGGCTAATAAACGAGAAGCAACGAGACCACCACAAACCCCTCCTCTTTCATGGTTAGTGGAAAGACGAAAAGCAATCATGGCTCCCAAGTTATAAGTTCTATCACATTTTAGAGCAGCAGAAAGAAATACCAAATCATAAACAGATAATTTACTTGCATTCTTCCTAGGTAGAACACATTTACTAATGTAGTAGGCAAAATATCGAATAGATGGAGTTGGATGTTTCGAATTTTACCATCTTCGGTTGTAAAACCTCTCCCTTGGCAAATCTCTGAGTAAAGGTCTTGTAAATGCTTTGGTTGACCTCTAATCCTCTCATGAGATCCCCAGTGTGGTACCTTAATCGCTGCACAAAAATCATGAAGAGACAAATCTACAGCTTTATTGTAGATATATAATGAACCATGGGGGTAGGCAAGTTCCAACTAAATCTAAAACTTTAACCACTGACATAGTCAGCTTTACATATTGGTGTGATTCATCAGCAACAAAGTGTTCTAACCCTGCATTAGAGATTAGAGTGTTGAAATCTCGCAAGATTCCTGCAGCATTCATAAAATCATAGCATGGATAAATGGAGGGGAACACAGAGTCTTCACGGTTGACTCCCATGACCTCTGATACTTCCAATTCTTCATAATTAAGTTGGTTTCCATCCATCTTCCTTTTCTGAAATTTTAAACAAACCTCATAAAAAGTGATTTTGGAGTGATTAATTCAAGGGGAACACTATGGGGACTTGCTAGAGGACTAAGCATGCATCAAAACTATTTAATCTAAACAAGAACAAGCATGCAAGCTCTCATAACATGTCACCTACAGTACCAAAATGCTTAAGATATACACAACTAAACAAAATTCTACTTGGATAATTGGAGGAGTCACATACCGGAGAGCAAATGATCCAAATATCAGCAGCAAAGATGGGCTGAGCAAGTAGATCGAAAAATCTTGAGCAAGAGCAGCAAGAACACGAGTTTGAGCAATGGTGGTGTGTATGGTCGGGAGAGAGAAAGGAGTGGGAGAAAGATGAGTGAGTGGAGGGCCAGGTGGACCCCACACCAGGGCAGGGCGCGGCCTGGCCACTGCCTCGCCGTGGTGGCGTGTGGTGGCCTAGTGGGTCCCCCTGGTCACTCTCTGGTACTCCACGTTCCTCTTTAAAAACTAGGACTTGTAGAATTTTTTCAGAATTTTTTGAAAACATTTATTTCTGACATTTTCTGGATGTTTAAACAATGAAAACTAGGCAAAAATGAATTTATGTAAAGACTAAACATTGCTTAACTTGCAAATTACAGTAGTAAACAGTAGGTAAAACAAGAGGAGAAGGAAAATGTTGTTTAGCAATTTTATGCATGTAAAACATATTTGTTAACAAGGTTGATCAAGTCTTGCCACCAAATACATTTATATGACATAAAAGAATTAAACCACATTGAACAATCATTTTACCTTAAAATGTATAGCTATAGATCCAATCATAATATATTGAAATTCCCATGAGGTTCATGTATAGGGCAATCAATACTTCCCACTTTGATACTTTTAAGATTAGTAATTGTATTAACTCCAATATCTTGTCCAGCTTCTTGGGAAAATAAACAGTATGCTCTTTGTCATTAACATGGAAAGTCACTTTTCCTTTGTTGCAATCCATAACAGCCCCTGCAGTGTTAAGAAAAGGTCTCCCAAGAATAATAGACATATTATCATCTTCAGGCATTTCAAGCACAACAAAATCAGTTAGTATTAAGCAATTATTAGCCACTTGAACAGGAACATCTTCACATATACCGACAGGAACAACAGTAGATTTATCAGCCATTTGTAAAGATATATTAGTTGGTGTCAATTTTTTCCAAATAAAACCTCTTGTAAAGAGAAAAAAGCATGACACTTACTCCCGCCCCTAAATCACATAGGGCAGTTCTAACATAATTATTTTGATAGAGCAAGAAATAGTTGGTATAGCTGGATCTCCAAGCTTCTTTGGAACCTTACCTTTGAAAGAATAATTAGCAAGCATGATAGAAATCTCTTCATTAGGAATTTTTCTCTTGTTAGAGACAATATCTTTCATGTACTTTGAATAAGGAGGTAACTTAATAGCATCAGTCAAAGGAATTGCAAAAACAAAGGTTTCATCCATTCACAAAATTTATTATAATGTTCTTCTTCCTTGGATTTATGTTTCTTATTAGGAAAAGGCATTTGCTTTTGCTCCCAAGGTTCTCTTTCACTACCATGTTTCTTAGCAAGAAAATCTTCTTTAGTGTACCTTTTGTTTTTAGAATGCTTCTCAGGTTCCTCTTCACTTTCCTCTTTATCAGAAACATCGTTCTTATCTTTATCATTAGCATGTTCATTCCCACTTTCAGTTTCAGCATCAGAGATAGATATACTATTTGGATCATTAACATGCTCATTGTCTTTAATAGGTTCAGGAGATTTCTCAACATATTTATGTTTCTTCTTCTTCTTTTTCTTAGAAGTAGTAGTAGTTTCATTAACTAGTTGAGAATCTTGCTCAATTCTTTTAGGATGTCCCTCGGGTACAAAGGATCCTGAGTGGAAGCACCTCCTCTAGTTGCTATACCATAAGCATGTTTATTATTTTCTCTAGAAGCATTATCTAGCAAATCTTTTTGCAATTTAGTCAATTGTTCAATTTGAGTTTGAACCATATGAAAATGTTTAAGAAGTATTTTAACATCATTAGAAGTCCTTTCCAAAACATCATGCAAATGATTAATGACATGAGAATTCTTTATGAAGCTATTTCTATTCTCATATTGAAATTATTTTGCTTAACAATAAAATTATCAAACTCATCTAAGCATTGATCAGGAGGTTTAGAATAAGGGATATCTCTATCATCAAAGCGTTAGAGAGAGTGTACCTCAACCGTGGATGAGTGAGGAATTGGCTTACACAATTCTTCTATAGGTGGAAGATTTTTCACATCTTCAGATTTAATACCTTTCTCCTTAAGAGATTTCTTGGCCTCTCTCATTTCTTCATCATTTAATTCAATCATTCCTCTTTTCCTCGGTGTAGGCACCGGAGTTGGTTCAGGCAGGGTCCAATCATCATGATTTTGGCTTATCTTAGCCAGTAATTCCTCGGCTTCATCTGGAGTTCTTTTCCTGAAAACACAACCAGCACAACTATCCAGGTATGTCCTAGATTGAACAGTTAGTCCATTATAAAATATATCAAGAAGTTCATTTTTAGCTAGTTGATGTCCAGGCCGAGCTCTAATTAAGGAACAAAACCTTGCCCAAGCTTCAAGCATTTTCTCTTCCTCATTTTGCTTAAAGTTAAAGATTTTCTGTAAAGCAGCATGTTGAGCACTAGAAGGAAAATATTTCTGAAAGAAAACATTGACCAAACCCATAGGACTCTCAATAGATCCAGGAGATAAATCATTAAACCAAGTTTTAGCTTCATCTTTCAGTGAGAAAGGGAAAATTTTAGTAACAAAGTAACTGCGTTTCTTAATATCATCAGAAAACAAACTACTTAAAGTAGAAAGAACATTCATATGTTCTACAGCACTTTCATTTTCAGTACCTCGGAAAGGTTCTTTCTCGACAATAGATATAAAAGACAAATCCACAGAGAAATCATAATCTTATCTTTTATATTTATGGGAGATGTAGCAAACTTAGCATCAGGAGAAAGTTTATAATTAACAGCACGTCTTTGAAGAAGATTTTTAATAGCATTAACATCTTTAGAGGTGTCACAATTCATGCATTCATCAATAAATTCATCATCAAGTTCAACATAAGTTTCCTAAAGATCATTACTAGCATTTTCTCTTGTTTCAGGAGAATAAGCAGGTGTAACAGGAGTTTCATTAGGTGTTTCAGTATTTTCAATTTGTCTAGATTTAGCAATTGTAGCATCTAGAAAAGGACCTAGTGAACCTCTTTCATCAAGCACAGTAGAAGCATCATCAAATTCATCAGAAATATTCTCAGATTCAGCAGAAGTAGCAGCACGTCAAGCATGTGTATGTGGTGGTGTGACAAGTTGACTTATAACAGATGGCGAATCAAGAGCAGCAGAAGTGTTCAGAGTTGTACCTCTCCTTTTAGTGGATGGCAATATGTGAAGCTTCTCATCACGAGGTTTACCCATGATGAATGAATTGCAGCAAACAGTATGACTCCCTGGTGAGTTTATAAATAGAGCTATGCTCCCCGGCAACGGCGCAGAAAATAGTCTTGATGATCCACAAGTATAGGGGATCGCAACAATCTTCGAGGTAAGTAAAACCCAAATTTATTGATTCGACACAAGGGGAGACAAAGAATATTTATAAGGCTTGACAGATGAATTGTCAGTTCAGCTTCACCTGAGAGTAGACTTGCTCGACACAGTATATCAGTAGCAACAGTTTATGACAGTAGCAGTAATGAAATAATAGCAGCAGTGAAATAAAGAGAGCAGTAATTATTGCAGTAGACAGCAGGATTAAAAATACTGTAGGCATAGGGATGGATGAACGGCGTTGCATGGATAAGATAATTCATAAAATAGTCATACATAGGGCAATTGCAAGTAAATAATGATAAAGTATCCAAGTAACAATCAATCATAGGCATGTGTTCCGTATTTAGTCGTACGTGCTCGCAATGAGAAACTTGCACAACATCTTTTGTCTTACCAGCCCGTTTGCAGCGGGCCTCAAGGGAAACTACTGGTAATTAAGGTGCTCCTTTTAATAAAGCACCGGAGCAAAGCATTAACACTCCGTGAACACATGTGATTCTTGATAACCCACAAGTATAGGGGGTGTATCGTAGTACTTTCGATAAATAAGAGTGTCGAACCCAACGAGGAGCAGAAGGTGTTGACAAGCGGTTTTGATGAAGGATTCACTGTAAATGCTCACAGACAAGTTTTTAGGAGTTTTTGATATGACAGATAAATAAAGTACAAGTAAATAAAATGCAGTAGTAATAGTTGCAGCGAGTGGCCCAATCCTTTCTACAGCAAAGGACAAGCCGGTTGTTGTACTTATAATGACCAAACGTTCTTGAGGACACACGGGTATTGTCAAGTGCTTTCGCTTCATATAGTTGATTAATCTTCATTGTTTTGATAAGTGTTGTGTGGGTGAACCTATGCTAATGCACCGCCCTTCCTAGGACTAATACATACTTGTGATTATACCCCTTGCAAGCATCCGCAAATACAAGAAAGTAATTAAGTTAAACTAACCACAGCCTTAAACTTTGAGATCCTGCTATCCCTCATGCATCGATATACCAACGGGTGTTCAGGTTTCTGTCACTCCGGCAACCCCACAATTGGCAAACGAATACACAATGCATTCCCCTAGGCCCATAAAGGTGAAGTATCATGTAGTCGACGTTCACATGACACCACTAGAAGAATAACACCACAACTTAAGCATCAAACCATTAAATATTACTCAACATAGTTCACTACTAACATCAAGACTTCTCCCATGTCCTCAAGAACTAAACGAACTACTCACAAGACATCATACGGAACATGATCAGAGGTGATATGATGATGAATAACAATCTGAACATAAACCTTAGTCCAATGGTTTCACCCAATAGCATCAATAACAAGAGTAATCAACACCGGGAGAGTTTCCCCTATGAAATAGACAAGATTCAGCCCTAGATGTTACAACGGAGACGGGTGCAGCGGCGGTGATGATGGTGTTGGCGGTGGAGATGATGATGATGATGATCCCGATGAAGTCCAGCTCGATGACGGTGATGATGGCGACGATTTCCCCCTCCGGGAGGGAATTTCCCCCGGCAGATTTCTTCCTGCAGGGGAGCTTTTCGCTCTCTGGTGTTTTCCGCCTCGTGGAGGCGGCGGAATATTTCGATGGCCTCTCCTGTGTTAGGGTTCCGAGGGGGTCAAGTACGCGAAGGGGGAACGGCTGAGGTGGGCCAGGGCCCCCAAACCACCTCTCGGCGCGGCAGGGGGCCCCACCGCGCCAAGGGTGAGGAGGGCCCACCATGGCCCATCTCAGCTCCCCTTTTGGCCTCCTCCATCTTCTGGTAAAATAGGAACTTCCATATGTCTCCTTCGATTTATTGATCTTCAGAAATAGTGCATCTCGACGGTGCTTTTTCCAGCAGAATCCTGACTCCGGTGTCCAATTCTCCATTATTCATCAAACATGCAAAATAGGTAAAATAACATAAGTAACACTTCTAAATATGAAATATATCGATGAATAGCAGTAAATTATGATATAAAATAGTGATGCAAAATGGACGTATCAACCCCCCCAAGCTTAGACCTCGCTTGTCCCCAAGCGAAAACTGAGCTCAGTAAACATGACCACAAGTTTATGGAGCAAAGTGTCGATAAATAAAATACGGACAAGAAGCATCACATTCATTGATACACAAGTCATTCTAGACAGCAACTTCCCTTCATATAATCTAACTTGAAATAAGTAAAGGGAACCACGATGAAGTGCATAAAGAGAACCATGATTGGTGAAGGCAAACTTAAACTCTTGGTCAGAGAACAATTAACAGATCATACTTATCTTTCGAGAAGAGTCTTTATATCAGAGCTTATATAGCAGAACTTACATGCCTTAATCATAACAGTCTCCTTACAGTCATTGATAACTTTCAAAGTTATATTCATTCGGATAAAAGCTATTGTGCGAAACAAGGAAATGAGAGATATGATTAGAAGTATCAACACATATAACTAATTGGATCTCAACAACTCAAATGCTTGCTTGAGATAGAGAGGAATGGGTTTACTGACTCAACAATAATGTAAAAGATAGGCCCTTCGCAGAGGGAAGCAGGGATTAAATCATGTGCTAGAGCTTTTAAGTTTTGCAAAGCATATAGAGAGTATGAAAATAGTTGTTTGAGCTATGTATGTCGTTGTCAACGAATCGTAGTAAAGTGAACACTAACCCCTTGTCAACCAGACTTTCAAGAGCGGCTCCCATGAAGGACGTTATCTCTACCAGCAAGGTAGATCATCCCTCTTCTCTTTTGTTTACACATGTATTTTAGTTTCTTTATAGTTGACACTCCTCCCAACCTTTTGCTTACACAAGCCATGGCTAACCGAATCCTCGGGTGCCTTCCAACATTCACATACCATGGAGGAGTGTCTATTTGCAAATTAAGTTGCTTACTGATAAATCAGGGCAAAACATGTGAAGAGAATTATTAATGAAAGTTGTAGTTAATTGGGACTGGGCACCCCATTTGCCAGCTCTTTTTGCAAATTGTTGGATAAGCGGTGTATATGCCACTAGTCCATTGGTGAAAGTCTGTTTGACAAAAGTGCTAGAGAAACTCTACAGAACCCTCATGAGCTAATAAACAGTGACACAAAACTAGGAGTAATAAGTTTTGAATAATTTAAAGGTAGCACATGAAGTATTTACTTGGAATGGCGCAAAATACCATATAGTAGGAAGTTATGGTGGACTCGAATGGCAATGGTTTGGCTCAAGGTTTGGATGTATGAGAAGCATTCCCTCTCGATACAGGTCTTTGGCTAGCAAGGTTATGTAGCAAGCATAAGAGTTGAGGGATACAAACAATTATACAAGTGATAAGAATAATCATGCAATCTTCCTTAGAAGCACAAATAGTTTAACTTAAGAATACTAAGCTTATGAGCTACAAAGAAAGAAAGATCATGGAATAATATATTTGCATGCACTCCCTCTTCTACTTAAGTCTCAAAGTATTGTCTACTACTGACCAATGCTAAGTTTGCCAAAACCAAAAAGATTAACTTGGTGCTCTAAAAAGTGATCCCTATACTAACAACAAGGTTATCAATATGAAAGAGAATTGCAAGCTAAAATAAAGTATGCAGAAAGTAAATGATAAAACTTCTCATTAATATTTCATAACGGCAACTCACACCAAGGGATACATAGATAACCAACTAAAAGAGAGATACTTCCACATTGCAAACCATCATATAAGATAACTTCCCTACTCACGATATGACTTTATGGAAAAGTAAAAGGTAAAGATAATGATGTGATACCGCGGCACTCCCCCAAGCTTGGAACAAACCAAGGGGATGCCAATACTTATGATGAATTACTCCTTCGGTGGTGGTGGTGAATTGTCCTCATCATCAGACTTCCAGGGAAGGGGTTTCCCATCAACAAAGGACGACTTGGATTCGATTATCCTGAAACTAGCGCAGCGCTTATGTTTTTAAACCGAGTTTCATACTCACAGTTTTGATTCTGGACATCATAGAGTTGCGCCTGCAGTTTGTTGGTGGTGTTGATGAGGTGAAATATGTCTTCCCAGAGTTGTGCAGTCTCCTTCTTATGTTCAGCGACCAGCGCGGACACCATTGAGTGGAAGACTCCCACTTCACGTTCCGCCAGCTTTTTGTATGTGAAGACCTCTTGCTCCAGCTTCTCCATCCTGGCTTCCAGGCTCCCTTCTCCTTTGGGTCCTCGCACGTCTTCCGTCTGCAGCTTTCCATCAACCATCTGCGACTCCTTGGGATGCATCTTCAGCTCATCCATGTATGGGGTGACGACGTTCACAAAGAAACTGTCCTTTGGAGGCTTCGATGAAGACATGGCAGCTCTAGATCTGAAAACAATATCTGGACAGAAACAGCTCGAAACGAAACACGATGAAAAGGCGAGATACGAACCTCGGGGGTTCGGGTGAGTTATATAGCAAAAAGTTTTACAACATAAGGAAGGTACAGGAGGAAACCTGATCGGAGACGAGCTCCGGGGTGCTCAAACCACCAGGCGGCGCGGCTGGGGGCCCACCGCGCCGACCTATGGTTTGGGCACCACGGGTGCCGTCTCCCATCCGGTTCGGTCTCTTATTTTTCCATATTTAATAAAAACGACGAAAATATCTTCTAGAAAGTTATTCGCGAAACTTTTCTTACCGAAACTGTTACCTATTCGAATCGAATTCTGCAGTCCCAGAAAAATGTTCTTCAATGAAAGTTTCCGGAGTCACCACTTTAATTGTATCAACCTCTTCATTAATAGAATCTCCAGAAATATAATGCTTGAGTCTTTGACCATTTACCACTTGTGTAGAGTTATCTTTCAATGAAGCAATTTTTATTGCACCTGAACGATACACCTCCACAATAACAAATGGTCCTTCCCATTTTGAGAGTAACTTTCCTGCAAAAAATCTGAGACGAGACCTATACAATAGAACTTTCTCACCAACATTAAATTCTCTTTTAAGAATTCTCCTATCATGCCATCTCTTAACTTTTTCTTTAAAGAGTCTAGCATTTTCATAAGCCTCACTTCTCCATTCATCTAAAGAACTTAAATGCAACAACCTTTTCTCACCGGCAAGTTTAAAATCTCTATTAAGTTCTCTCACTGCCCAATAAGCTTTGTGTTCTAATTCTAAAGGCAAGTGACAAGCTTTACCATAAACCATTTTATAAGGAGACATGCCCATGGGGTTCTTATAAGCAGTTCTATAAGCCCATAAAGCATCATTTAACTTACTAGCCCAATTTTTTCTAGATTTATTAACAGTCTTTTGCAAGATAGATTTAATCTCCCTATTTGACAATTCTACTTGTCCACTAGTTTGAGGATGATAGGCTGAAGCAATTCTATGATTAACACCATATTTAGCAAGAGTCTTTCTAAAACCACCATGGATAAAATGAGAACCTCCATCAGTCATAAGATATCTAGGTACACCAAACCTAGGAAAAATGACATCTTGAAGCATTTTTAAAGAGGTCTCACCATCAGCACTTTTAGTAGGTATAGCTTCTACCCATTTAGTGACATAATCAACAGCAACAAGTATATGAGTATTACCTTGTGAAGAAGGAAAAGGACCCATGAAGTCGAATCCCCAACAATCAAATGGTTCAATAACAAGAGAATAACTCATAGGCATTTCATTGCGTCTAGAGATATTACCAACCCTTTGACATTCATCACAAGATAAAATAAACTTTCTTGCATCCTTAAAGAGGGTAGGCCAATAAAAACCTGATTGTAGAACTTTCTGCGCAGTTCTATCTCCAGCGTGATGCCCTCCATAAGCACTTCCATGGCATTTCCTCAGTATTTCCTGTTGTTCATATTCAGGAACACATCTTCGCATAATACCATCGACTCCTTCTTTATATAAGTGTGGGTCATCCCAAAAGTAATGCCGCAAGTCATAAAAGAATTTCCTTCTTTGCTGAGCTGAAAAGGTTGGAGGCAAGTACTTGGAAACAATAAAGTTAGCATAATCAGCATACCAAGGACTATCTCGCGAACTTACACTTATTGCAGCCAATTGTTCATTTGGAAAGCTATCATTAACAGGAATAGGATCATAAGGAATGCTTTCCAATCTAGACAAATTATCAGCAACAGGATTTTCAGCACCTTTTCTATCTATGATATGCAAATCAAATTCTTGCAAAAGAAGTACCCATCTAATAAGCCTTGGCTTAGCATCTTTCTTTTCCATAAGGTATCTAATTGCAGCATGATCAGTATGAATAGTGACTTTCGAATCAACTATGTAGGGTCGAAATTTGTCACAAGCAAAAACTACAGCTAGAAATTCTTTTTCAGTAGTGGCATAATTCTTTTGAGCAGAATCAAGAGTTTTACTAGCATAATGAATAACATTTAACTTTTTATCTACTCGCTGCCCAAGAACAGCGCCTACAGCATAATCACTAGCATCACACATAATTTCAAAAGGTAAATTCCAATCAGGTGGTTCAACTACAGGAGCGGTGATTAAAGCCTTTTTCAAAGTTTCAAAAGCTTCCTTACAATCATCATCAAAAACAAAGGTACATCTTTTTGAAGAAGATTAGTAAGAGGCTTGGAAATTTTAGAGAAATCTTTAATAAACCTCCTATAAAAACCAGCATGACCAAGAATACTACGAATACCTTTAACATCTTTGGGACAAGGCATCTTTTCAATTGCCTCCACTTTAGCTCGATCAACTTCAATACCTCTTTCAGAAATTTTTGTCCAAGAACAATTCCTTCATTAACCATAAAGTGGCATTTCTCCCAATTAAGAACAAGGCTAGTTTCTTCACATCTCTGCAAAACTTTGTCAAGGTTGTGCAAACAATTATCAAAGGAAGTTCCATAGACGGAGAAATCGTCCATGAAGACTTCCACAATTTCCTCACAAAAGCCATGAAAAATAGCAGACATGCATCTTTGAAAAGTAGCAGGAGCATTACATAAACCAAAAGGCATACGTCTATAAGCATAAGTTCCATAAGGACAAGTAAAAGTAGTTTTCTCTTGATCTTGCGCTCTCACAGCAATTTGAGAAAACCCAGAATACCCATCAAGGAAACAAAAGTGAGTTTTCTTGGACAACCTCTCAAGCATTTGATCAATAAAAGGCAAAGGATAATGATCTTTCTTAGTTACTTTGTTAACCTTTCTAAAATCAATGCACATCCTATAACCAACTACTACTCTTTGAGGAATTAGTTCATCATTTTCATTAGGAACAACGGTAATTCCTCCTTTCTTAGGAACACAATGCACAGGACTTACCCATCTACTATCAGCAATAGGATAAATAATACCAGCTTCAAGAAGTTTTAATACCTCATTTCTTACCACTTCTTTCATCTTGGGTATTAAACGACGCTGATGCTCAACAACAGGCTTTGCATCAGGTTCCATGTTGATGGCGTGCTGACATATAGTAGGAGAAATTCCCTTCAGGTCATCAAGAGTATATCCCATAGCTCCGCGGTGTTTCCTCAACACTCCCAATAACCTTTCCTCCTCTGTACCTGAAAGTTTAGAGCTGATAATAACAGGATATATTTTCTTATCATCAATATAAGCATATTTAAGATTATCAGGCAGAGGTTTCAAATCAAAAACAGGATCCTCCTTGGGTGGCATTGTGGTACCCAAATCTTCCACAGGTAAATTGTGTTTGAGCATAGGTTGACGAAGGAATACTTCATCAAGCTCATTCCTTTCTTCCCTGAAGTTCTCACTTTCATGATTCTCCATATGTTGCTGCAAAGCATTGTTAGGAGCAAGAACAATAGATGCAAGTTGAGCAATTTCAAAATCCTCACTAGGCAATTCAGTTTCATAAGGTGCTTTAGCAAATTTAGAGAAATTGAATTCATAAGATTCACCAGCAAATTTAGTAAAGATTTTCTCTTTCTTACAATCTATAACAGCACCACAAGTATTCAGAAAAGGTCTACCAAAAATAATAGGACAACTATCATTGGCAGCCGACCCAAGTACAAGAAAATCAGCAGGGTATTTAGTCTTACCACAAAGGACTTCGACATCTCTAATGATACCAATTGGAGAGATAGTTTCCCTATTAGCAAGCTGAATAACCACATCAATCTCTTCAAGTTTACAAGGAGCAATTTCGTGCATAATTTCCCTGTAAAGCTCATAAGGAATAGCACTAGAACTTGCACCAATATCACATAAACCATAATAGCAATGATCACCTATCCCAACAGAAAGCACAGGAACACTAGACTTCCTAGAACTTTTAGGATGTGAGACAATATTAGAAGCATCCTCACAAAAGATAATGTGTCTATCTTCTAAATTTTCAGTGACAAGATCTTTAACCAATGCTACAACAGGTTCAACAGTTATTTGCTCATCAGGTTTGGTAGTTTTCTTATTACTTTTACTAACAACACCAGTTATGATAGTATGTTCCTTAATCTTATTAGGAAAAGGAACTTTTTCAATATAAGGTTCTGGAATAATGCGATCAGCAACATTAACCTCAACACCTTTAGATATATGAGAAACAGATTCATCTTTATATGGTTCATGATAATTTTTAAAACCCTCCTTCGGCAAACCGAAATAGGAAGCAAAGGCTTTATAAAAGTTTGCAACAATTTGAGAGTCAAGACCATAAGTAGTGCTAATTTTGCGATAATCATCAGTATCCATAAATTTTTAACACACTCAAAGTCATAGTTATACCTGACTCCCTACCTTTGTCATTCTCCCATCCTTCAGTGTTCTCCTGAATCCGATCAAGAAGGTCCCACTTAAACTCTTCTTTATTACGAGTGAACGATCCAGCACAAGTGGTATCCAATAGAGTTTTATCTTGAAAGGAGAGTCTTGCATAAAAGTTATCAATAACAATATTACCAGGAAGCTCATGAATGGGACATTTGAGCATTAATGCCTTCAATCTCCCCCACGCTTGAGCGATACTCTCTCCATCATAGGGCCAGAAGTTATATATGAGGTTCCGATCCTTATGAATCTCACTTGGAGGATAGAATTTGGAGTAAAAGAGAGGTACAATTTCCTCCCATCCAAGAGAATACCCATTCTTCAGCAGTTTATACCAATGTGCAGCTTTACCAGACAGTGATAGAGAGAATAATTTCTTCTTAACTTCTCCCATCGAGATACCTGCACACTTAAATAACTCGCACAATTCATGCAGAAATAACAAATGATCTCCAGGATGGACAGTTCCATCTCCTGCATAGCGGTTATTTGTGACACGTTCAACAATTTTCATAGGAATTTTGAACGGTATTACCTGCTCATCTGGCGCCTCCTCTACTACCTTAGCAGTGGTAGTTGTTTTCCCAAATAGGAATTCAAGAGAAGACCCCTCCATAATGAGATATAGCAGCAGGCAAAAATAAAAACAGCACGTACAATAAATGTTTCCCTTACCAATTCCACTTACCAATAGCGCTACACTCCCCGGCAACGGCGCCAGAAAATAGTCTTGATAACCCACAAGTATAGGGGGTGTATCGTAGTACTTTCGATAAATAAGAGTGTCGAACCCAACGAGGAGCAGAAGGTGTTGACAAGCGGTTTTGATGAAGGATTCACTGTAAATGCTCACAGACAAGTTTTTAGGAGTTTTTGATATGACAGATAAATAAAGTACAAGTAAATAAAATGCAGTAGTAATAGTTGCAGCGAGTGGCCCAATCCTTTCTACAGCAAAGGACAAGCCGGTTGTTGTACTTATAATGACCAAACGTTCTTGAGGACACACGGGAATATTGTCAAGTGCTTTCGCTTCATATAGTTGATTAATCTTCATTGTTTTGATAAGTGTTGTGTGGGTGAACCTATGCTAATGCACCGCCCTTCCTAGGACTAATACATACTTGTGATTATACCCCTTGCAAGCATCCGCAAATACAAGAAAGTAATTAAGTAAACTAACCACAGCCTTAAACTTTGAGATCCTGCTATCCCTCATGCATCGATATACCAACGGGTGTTCAGGTTTCTGTCACTCCGGCAACCCCACAATTGGCAAACGAATACACAATGCATTCCCCTAGGCCCATAAAGGTGAAGTATCATGTAGTCGACGTTCACATGACACCACTAGAAGAATAACACCACAACTTAAGCATCAAACCATTAAATATTACTCAACATAGTTCACTACTAACATCAAGACTTCTCCCATGTCCTCAAGAACTAAACGAACTACTCACAAGACATCATACGGAACATGATCAGAGGTGATATGATGATGAATAACAATCTGAACATAAACCTTAGTCCAATGGTTTCACCCAATAGCATCAATAACAAGAGTAATCAACACCGGGAGAGTTTCCCCTATGAAATAGACAAGATTCAGCCCTAGATGTTACAACGGAGACGGGGTGCAGCGGCGGTGATGATGGTGTTGGCGGTGGAGATGATGATGATGATGATCCCGATGAAGTCCAGCTCGATGACGGTGATGATGGCGACGATTTCCCCCTCCGGGAGGGAATTTCCCCCGGCAGATTTCTTCCTGCAGGGGAGCTTTTCGCTCTCTGGTGTTTTCCGCCTCGTGGAGGCGGCGGAATATTTCGATGGCCTCTCCTGTGTTAGGGTTCCGAGGGGGTCAAGTACGCGAAGGGGGAACGGCTGAGGTGGGCCAGGGCCCCCAAACCACCTCTCGGCGCGGCAGGGGGCCCCACCGCGCCAAGGGGTGAGGAGGGCCCACCATGGCCCATCTCAGCTCCCCTTTTGGCCTCCTCCATCTTCTGGTAAAATAGGAACTTCCATATGTCTCCTTCGATTTATTGATCTTCAGAAATAGTGCATCTCGACGGTGCTTTTTCCAGCAGAATCCTGACTCCGGTGTCCAATTCTCCATTATTCATCAAACATGCAAAATAGGTAAAATAACATAAGTAACACTTCTAAATATGAAATATATCGATGAATAGCAGTAAATTATGATATAAAATAGTGATGCAAAATGGACGTATCAATTCTCAAGTCGCAGCCATCCCCTCCGGTTATCCCAATTTCTGTCACTTTGGGGCCTCGGGTTCCGGACAGTGACGTGTGTATACAACTTATAGATATGATCCAAAACAATAATTATTCTCATGATTCAATAACATGTTCAGATCTGAAATCATGGCACTCGGGCCCTAGTGTCAAGCATTAAGCATAACAAGTTGCAACAATGACATAAAGTACTAATAATGGATACTAGGCACCATGCCCTAACAATCTCACAACTATTACATGAACGATCTCATCCAATCCCTACCATCCCCTTCAGCCTACAGCAGGGAATTACTCACACATGGATGGGGGAGTCATGGATGGTTGATGGAGAGGCGGTGGTGATGATGATGACGATGATCTCCTCCAATTCCCCGTCCCAGCAGGGTGCCAGAACGGAGTTTCTGATCCCCGAAATAGGGTTTTCGATGGCGGCGGAGCTCTGGAGGTTTTCTGGCAAAAGCGTCGATTCCCCCCCCCCCCCCCCCCTCCCCGAAGTTTTTAGGTCAGAGGCATTATGTAGTCCAAAGGGGAGTGTCGGGGGCCACACGAGGTGGCCACACCACCCCTCGGCGCGGCCAAGGCCCAACCGCGCCAAGGGTGCGTGTGGGGCCCCTGTGCCCCCTCTTCGCTTCATCTTCTGGCTCCGTGGGTCTTCTGGGAAAATAGAATTTCTGTAATTTTTCTGGAATTTTCCAGAAATTTGACTTTCTGCACAAAAACAAGACACCAGGGCAATTCTGCTGAAAACAGCGTCAGTCTGTGTTAGTTGCATTCAAATCACACAAGTTAGAGGAAAAACAACAGCAAAAGTGTTCGGAAAAGTAGATACGTTTTGGACGTATCACTAATCGCAGAAAATCATGTGAGTGCATCGCTTGAGAGTGTCAGGTCACTATCTTGTGTGGCCGTATAGCTTTTAAAAATAATCCGTATATCTTCTGTATCTATATAAATAATAAAAATATAACACACCGGCGGATATAGGCATAGAAAATCAGCCTAGTGGGACGGCTGCATGTTAGAGTGGGTGATATGCGGTCTAGGACATGTCCGGACGTTGTCCGGCACCCCCGAGCATGTCTCCAAACTTGGGGGTGGCTCGGGGTTTGCTGGGGTTTTTTTTATTGTCTGGACCTCATTTAACATTTGGTGCTGCTTTAGAACTATATGTGCTCCGGTGACATGCTACATATTTGGCTGGCTCACTCTCCATGAAGCTCTGCCTAGAAGCCCAACTAGGCAGAGCCCGTTGCGACGGTGGAGGCCAGAGCCAGACGCGACGTCGGAGAGGTTACGCATCGGCTTCCTTCACTTCCTCGCGTTGGTCGAGCGGGAGGTCAACGCCCTCGGCACACTGTTCTTCACGAGGGCCACCATCGTGCTGCTCCGTGCTAACCTGACCATGCTCGGCAATGATGGTCTTGTCAGAGATTTCCAGGTCAAGAGGTACGATGCTAAGTACTTGCAATCAAATCCAAAAAAATTACTATCTATAACTTTTATTGCATCTTTTAGGTTTGCATGTTTCCGCACATAAAACATGCAACGAACATATGGAAAACATATAATCCGTCAAAAAATATTGATGCAAGCAAATTTTAAGAAAATCTACAACAATGAATTCCATTAATTTATGTATGGAAATATTAAATCATGGAATCATTGTGGAGTCAAATGAACACAAACATAAAATGATCAATACGACTGAGTCACCGACTCTAGGGAAACTCCAGCTTGGTGGAGGGAAGGAAGAGGAATTGCCACCATCGGGGGAGCTACCAGTGCCAAATTGACAACCATTGCAACATACTCGGGTGCCGGTCTGGAAACCGAACAAAAGAAATTATCAACCGTTGATGATCTGGATCTTGTGCCAAATTATCAACCATGGGCACATCCGCTGAGGAAGCGCCTCCCGATTCTGCGGAAGAAGGAAGGCGCCACATCCAGCTTGCCTTGTCGGGCCTCGCCGGGGCTATATGTCACCAGACGGGCGGGGATCTCGCACATGACAACGAGCTCGCCGGCCTTCTCCACCAGAATGGAAAGCGCCTCCTAAGCGACACCTTGCTTCTTATTGTCCATGATCCACTGGATCTTTAACCTCCCCTTCTCACTCCCCTTAGGAGCCATTGCTTTTGTTGTTTGGTGGGTGAGAAGAGAGAGAGAGAGAGTAGGCCCATTTTATAGCAGACAGTTCTTTGAATGGTGATCAATGTTGTGCAAATATTTGATTTTAAAGATCTTTGTATATATGCTCCAATACACAGGGAAAATCTAAGAAAATATGGATATTAATTTTTAGATGGAGCAAACCAAAAAGATTTGAATATTAATGTTTAGATAGAGGAAACCCAAAAAGATTTTGACACATGTCTTTCATTCCGAAATATTTTCAAACGTGCATGTATGTATTTCTTCATATGTATGAGAACAAAATATTTCCCTCGCATCACACATGTATGTACATAAAGTACATTTCACATATTTGGTTGAGAAGTAATTAATCTCAATAATTCATCCATACGCGATAATGCTTCATATGGACTCGTGGGCTAGATATACATACGAGTCCGCGTGAGACTATGATCTTGAGCAGCCGTCGATCACCAAGCTCGTATCCAATAAGTAAATTTGTAAATATCTGGTTCATCTAACTAAAATGGTACCAATCCCCTGCCATGGCTAACAGTTCTGTTCAGTTGATTAGAGTCATGCATGATGTCATAGTCTAGTACGGGTGAATGGGTGATATGTGTTCCATAGTTCCATGTATCCTGGAACCACATTGCAGGTGGTGCGAAAAATTGTGGGCACTGAAAACCCGGAACCCAAGTAACAGTAGTAGACATAAGAAGCACTGGGCCGCATTCCTCACTGTCCATATTGTGAACGGACAGTTTTCATCAGTATGTATCAAAAAAAGTATTTATCCAACCACAGAAAACATCACATGGTTACATTGGTTAACATATGAAGTACTACGTGCATGTCAATACCGGTACATATGCTTAACCACCTCCAAAATACTACAGCTGTTCGACCATTTTACACCAAGTCTTCAACATATACCCAAGTTCTACAAAAATATCACCATACGCCAATGACCAACATGGAACAGCTTATACGAAGTATTTATGAAGGAATCATCCTGTGACCATTGGCATCCACATCACTGGCCACCAGGAGGACGGAGGTGCAGATGGAGGGTGCCCGCACCACAGATCTCCGGGAACAGGGGCTGGCCGTCCTCAAGCAGGTCCCCATACAACAAGAGGTTCTGCTCGTCCGGGGAGATGCCCAACTCAGCGTAAATCCTCGTCTTGACATCACCGACCGTCTCTGACCGCAAAAACGCATGTTTGATGATACTGTTGCCAGTACGCGTCTCGACCGAGACGTGCAGCCTCTCCAACGGGAAGAGGAATTCAGCACGAACGGTAAAATCATTCTGGATGTTGTAGTCAGCCAGGGTGCAGCCATCCTCCAGCAGCTTGTCGGCAAAGAAGAGGCGCTGCCCGGCTGGGGCCATACAAGTCTGATCGAAAATCTTTGCCTTCACACTGTGAATTGTGTCTGAGCTCTCGACCTCAAGAGTCGTGGTCTCGCCAGACAACGTCTTGACAAAGATTTGCATGCCTCTGAAGACAATGTCAAGTATGTCCTCCTCCATGATGTTCTGGTCCCTCAGGGTGCGGCTGCCCACTAGCAGCTTATTGATATACATGATTCACAGATGACCTGCAGGGATGCCCTCCTTGTCTTGAATCTTAGCCTTCACATTGTTGATCGTATCTGAACCCAAGACCTCGAGAGTGATGGTCTTGCCATCGTTGATCTTGACAAAGATGGGCATCTGTGGATCGAGTGCACCAAACATCAGCATCTTAGACAAAAGGTGCCTTTCATTTAAGCCAGCCACAAAACAGTAAATAAAAAGAACAGTAACAATTCAAAAAAGGAAGTAGAACCCCAAACAGTAATTCAACAGGTTCCACAGTGATGACATATTAGTATACAGTACACAGCCCATAGCACAAAGATTCGATGAAAATTATAAACAATAGAAGTAGGACCATCTTTGTCTGTGTCATGCTCCAAGTCCTTCACTGATTCAAAACTATTTTTGAGAAAATCAACTCAACATAAATTTTATAAATATACCGACAAAAATATACCAGCAGTAGTAGAGTATTACTCCCTCCGTTCCAAAAAGGTTGTTGTGGTTTTAGTTGACGACAACCTTTTTGGAACGGCAGGAGTACTACTCAAGAATCATGCAGATCAGTTGTTCTCCTTTTAGATAATACAATGAAACACAACAAATTTTTCATATATACTCTCAAAGTAACCAATACAAAGGCCATATAAATCCTATCAACCACACATTATACGCCACCCCTCCAATAAATCCGGATATGGTAAATACACAAACTTCATTACTAATACTACACAATAAATGCATTCTAGAGATCGCCCTGTCATGGATACATATGGACTCTACTAGATAATGTAGTCTGGTAGCTATGATTACAATATCTTGGAACATACAGGGCACCAACATGTAGTCTCTCTCTCTCTCTCTCTCCCCCTCTCCCTCTCCCTCCCTCTCCCTCCCTCCCTCTCTCTCTCTCTCTCTCTCTCTCTCTCTCTCTCTCTCTCTCGTGCTGTCATGAGGTGTACGCTGCCATAGTGCCATGCTAGCTAGCTGTACGTTACCACCTTACCGGGAAAAAAGTGGGACATCCTCTGGTCCGTAGAAGTTGCGGCCGGAAATGGCCGGGCAGCGACGTGGCAGGGTGGTTTGTACTCCACATTTCAGACCAACTTGCATGTCTCTTGCTATATACCGGAGTTTATATTTCAGACCATCCAAGCCGGCCCTTATGATTTCGAAACCGTCCTATAAGTTCATCATTGACCAGTAAAGTGTCACTAATTTGAAAATTAGACAAGTCACTGGGCAAAAACAAGTTGCTAAGTACTGAAAGCATGTCAGGAAGATTTTCAGGTCATAACTGTCGAAGGGTGATCACAACTACAATTTTTTTCGTTAAAGAAACGGTAACTTCATCTAGAAGGTTATCGCATCAGAGAGTGTAACAACTAAGTGGGATCCACTCAGATGAAGAACACAAATCAGACTGTGCAAAAAAAAACCTAGAATAGCATATAAGGATCATCAACATCAAGACTTAAATCTACTCAATTCTAAAAAACACGCAACGGCAAAATTATTTAGCAACAAATTGACAAGTAAATTGACTAGATCTTGAGGAGATCACTAGCAAGAATGGTGGATCTTGGATGCACCGAGCAAAATGGAGTGGGCAGTGAGAAAAGGTGGGTTAAGGGAGCCTCACCATGAAGCTAATTCGCTGTCGCTTTTGACTATTCTCCTGTGACAAAACAAACTCAGGTATATTAGCACTCCCCAGAAGCGGATGGTACTGTACAGATATAAATATCACAGAAAGAATCGACGCAACCTAGCACCAAATACCATTATTGGTCTGTGTTTCCAGTAACACAAGACTCGTGTGTGCAGCCTGTCAAGAATGAGGATGCTTATACCTTTTGAGCAGAAATAATATAGTACATTGGCATACAGGGTTATATGATTCTTGATCAATAAAGGAAACTAGAGTATTAACCTATGAATACCCGTAAAATTACATGATCACCCACATGAGGTGATCAATTACATTGTGACTACTGAATCTGAACAAACATCACATATTACCAATGTTACAATTAATCGAGCAACTTTACCTTATAAACACGACTTTTTCAATAGACTATATATGTGCATAGCAAGACAAGTGTGCTGTGGATGAGAAAAACAAGGCCCATCTTCATTCTTGGAAACAAAGACTTTTGGCAAGAGGCGCATTTCATTTTAGAATCTCAGGTTGCCCATGTACTCCCTCCGTTCCATAATTCTTGTTTCAAATTTGAACTAAAACATTTTATTCCTAGTTAAGGAGTGTATTTCTAGTAGCGACCCTCATTAACGTATCAGATGCTAATGCTCTGAATCTAGCAATCTCATCATCCTTTTTTTGGGCTGCCACTTCCAGCTCCTCAATGTTCTGCTGAAGCTTCTGTGCTGCTTCAGTAGCTTGTGCTGCCTCCACTTCTTTTATCTTAAGGAGTGCCGTGTTGTCCTTGTCCATTGTCCTCAATTGGTTCCACAGAAAATCCTTTACTGCACGCAATGCTGAAACTTCCTTATCCCTGCTTGAGCTTAGGGTCTCGTAAGCTTGATTTAATTTTCTTAGCTCTGCTCTTAAATATCTTGCAATGTCCTCACGATCCAAATTGTTTTGACTGATCTCAACACTATTTGTAGCTTCCTTTGGTCGTACCTATCATTATTATTAATAAAGCAACCATGGACACAGAACAGTGATTAAGAAAATCATGAAATGCACAAGCTGGACAGAATGCTCTTGAGCTATGGAGCTGGTGTTTCAGTAAGTACCTGCAGCTGCGAGTTATCGACGTCAAAAAGAGCGTCACAGGTTTTGGAATCCACCAGGTCACTCTCTTGTAGTTCTGCATTGAGCATTCCACCAGGTGACCAGGCAATGGTATCAGTAGCAACATCATTCCATCGAATTGGGTGCTTCCTTACAGAAGTTGAAATCTCCTAATGACCATCCAAATCGTTATGAAGCAGGTCAAAAACCTAGAAAAACTCTCCCTAGCGGATCAAGGCAAAAGGGGAAAAAATGATGCCAAGTTTTCCACCCCAAGTCAGCCAAAATAAGTCACAGCAGGAAGGAATCAAACTTTTAGGCCGTAATATCGTCGGAAGAGGAGGAGAGATTACCGGCGAGCTTGGGGTTAGCGCCGGCAGGCAGCTCCGCGTAGGCCGCCCTCCACCTCCTCCTGCTCGCCTCAGCCTTCCACGCCAACACAATAACCAGCATCAGCCATCAGGTACGAACAAGCCCTAAGAAAACCCTAGAAGCAAGGAACTCGTGGCTCACCTGGAGGAGGCGGGCCTCGAGGGCGTTCTCGCGGGCACGCGACAACTCGTGCTGGGCCTTGTTCGCCGCCTCGAGACGCGCGCGGCCGGCGGCGAGCTCCTCGACCTGCGGCACCAGCGCCTCCACCCGGTCGTAAATGCGCCGCCACTCGCCGGTCCCGCCACCCACGGAGGGGCCGTCCGGCGAGGCCGCGCCCGATCCGCCGCTCATGGAGACGACCGCGCGCGTGTTCTCCTCGCTCCCGCGTGCCAGCACTAGCCTCAGTGACCCTGGACTCAATGCATGCCCCTCGAAACCTGGATCGACGGAAAGGTCGTGGAATGGGTAATGCGGCGGGATGATACGCGTGGGGGGATTTGGGTTTTCCGGGAGACGAGTTGGAGGAGAGGAGTTCATCCATCCATGGCTGTGGCTGGCTGGGAGTGTGGCGGCCTGGTGCGGCCGTGCGGGAGACTGAAGTGTTTGGGGGTGGAGAAGAGAATTGACTCCTTGACTCCCTCTGCATCCTGTCCCTCTTTTCTTTTCTTTTTTCTTCGAGGAATGACTAATGTTGATTCGAAATTTGAGTGAACAAGTGTTTGCATTTTACTGGGTGATGAGGATAATGGCCATCTTAATTATGAGATGAACAGACAACAATGGATAATGGCCATCTTAATCAATGTGACGCATATTCAACAATTTTATGTCAATACTTGAGTTTTCGTGTTTTCTGTAAAATGCTACTATTTTCCACACTTTTCTGAAAATCCTTTATTTTTTGCCACATTGACCACCGGTGTGGCAAATAATAAAAGTGAAAAGAAAAGTGTGGCAAATTGTAAAATCTCAACAAAGCCAGACATAAAAACCACTCCACGTGATGCACATTGAACAAAATAAATGTTTTTTTTCGCGAAAACGCAAAAGTTTTTACGTTTTGATGCGTTGATAGAAAGAAGTTTGTGTACAAGTCCTAGAAAGGATCAACACTCCACCATAGAACTCACCCACGATCTAGACTAGGGGAGGAGTTGGCGAAGATCCGGGCTCCCGCGCTTGCCCACTCTTGCAGCTCGGCTTTGATCGTGTCAAGCAAGGTAGCCGCGGACGGACGCGCGTTCGAAGACCGCCGTGTTTCGATGCTTCCAGATCCACCACGCCGTGAGCATGTTGAAGGTCGAGGTGCCCTAGCGTAACTGGTGAGGCGTGGCACGCAACACCAGCGACCACCAATCCGTGAATCCAAGATAGAACCTCGTACCATATCATCCTCGAGGAGTGACATCCGGTCAGAATGTGCGCCATAGTCTCCTCGGACTGGTCACACAAGGGGCAGCGCACCGCATGCGGAAGACCGCGTCGTGCTAGCCGCTCACCCGTCCAACACTTGTCTAGGTAGGCCAACCAGATGAAGAACTTCACCTTAGGTGGCGCTCGGGATCTCCAGTTGAGCCTCCAAATAATGTTGGCGCTTAAGTTTTGTACAATTTTCCCCCAAAGAATGTGTCGCAGGTTTGAACGAACTATGTTCGGCATCTTCCCTCTCTCCTCCGAGACCATGACTTGCAGCAACTTCTAACCTCACCCTTCCCCAGAGTAGTAGGTAGTAACAGCCTACTATCATCTCTCACCTAATTTATCTGCATTCCATTTTCAGTTAACAAAAAGGGGCTCGCCATATTCATCAGTCCGCAAGTGAGACTGCACTGTTTGGACACAAACACAAGGCAAGCATAGCAGTGCCAGGAACACGAATTTGACCGACTACAGGCACTCACGCCCACACAGCACAATAGCAGTCACCACCGGGCTAATCATATTTGCTTGATTCAGTCTTCAGGTTGTGTTGTTACTGTAACATGATTCTGTGGTTGCATGCTAACAGCGTCATAAGCATCACACCTGTTAAAGTGTTAAAGATATTACGGAGTATTAAGTACTACCTGCATGTTAATACCAGTACCCAACAAGCCACACAAGTGTTTTTTTTTGTGACTGTTGGTGACCATCCCAGAAACAGCAGCTACCTGTTCATCCATCTGACAAGCCACAACCTGCATTATCCCATAATAAAAAATGTTTATGTGTCTCAAAATAATGGTTCACAGCTCTGGATTTGCCTTTTGATGGTGTGCTACAGCGAGTGGTGTGAGGTTTGCGCCTTGTAATCTGCAAAGAGCTGCTGAGATGGCTTTCATTTTTCTCAGATGACACCTCTCCGTCAGACCTCTCACGGTCAAACCCTTCCCCTGCGGCGTGCAAGTCCTTGTAGGCAGCTTTGAACTTGGACCAGTTATACCCGATGCACTTGCTGCTTGTCCTAATGATGTCAACCCACGCTGCCACGCACAAGTGTTCTCAACATACCATCCAACCCCACTGCAAAATTGTAAGTCGGGTGAGTGTTGTGTGACATCCACTTTTGAAAACCAACCAGTCCACCAAAAATATCGACCTTTGTAGCAAAGTCATCTTTTAGCTACAAAATGTACAAGAAAATACAGAATTAGGATGTTGTCCTGCATGTTCGAAAGAAAAAGAAGCAAAAAAAAAAGTATGCTCCCTCTTTACCCCAAGTTTACCAAATGAATTAGGATGTTGTCCTGCATGTCAAAGTCCAAACCAATAAAAAAAATATATCTACATCTGCTTTCTTCCCTCCCATGTCCAAAGTCGAAGTTACAATATTTTTACCCGCTTGTTTTTGTAAATTCATCTATTTACGAATGGAGGTATTATCAATATAGGATATAGTAATAATATTGCATTAAGTACAATTTTGAGTTGGTGATATATTGAAACAGACTCTCGGTATATTTCAAAGTACAAGTTTGACCAATAATTTATATCCATGTCTATTCTAATTGTGCAGATTGTTGAGGTGTTAGGCTGGTCATAGTGAGGAATAATTTAGACTTGTAACATACATATGCTAATATTCCATATTATTACTTTCTAGTGGGTATTGTGAGAAACATTTATTTATTACTTTGTACAACCATTTTTACTGAGAAGCATTATGTGGTGGTCACATATTACTTTGTTTGTTCCTTTCATGTCTGATTACTTGGCATGTCATTCTATTTAGGTATATGGTATCCATTCAATGTGGACTAAACACGAATTGAAATGAGTGAATCAATACACTAAAATATGTTTAGACATGTACAAATTAAGAAAAAAAAACTAAAATGATATATTTACTAATAGAGGGAGCATACTACAACAATAATAAGTAGTGTTAGGCACATAATACAACTTTAACCACTAATTTCCGTCTACACTTATTTTACATGCAAAGACCGGTCAAAAGTGACGGCTTGGTAGTCGGCAGGCATGACCAATCTGGCTGCATTATTATCCATCAACACAGCCACCCATTTTTTATTGGGATGTGGGCTGCGCACAAAACTGTGTGACCAGTTTTGTGTGCAGCCGGGCGGCCTAAAGAAACACAGCGCCGCATCCATCTTCCCGCGTGTACCAAACCCAAACGCCCCTCTCTCTGCACAGCGCGCCGCAGCGGGCGCAGCGCACTTGTATATCAGCACAGAGCGAGCACGCCGTCGCCCTCGTGCTCCTCTTCTCCGCCGCGTTCGCTTCCGCTCTTCTTCGAGCTGTCCTCGTCCTCCTCCTCGCGGAAGGGGGATAGGGCGAGGGGGGCGTGTCGCCTGGCTCAAGAATGACGGTAGGAATTACACAGGATTTGGGTGTTCTTAGGAATATTTCCTGTGCGAGGCTTGCATCAATGTATCACATAGATTTTTGAATCTGATTCCATCGACTCGAAACTATATGCAGGATTCGGATTCCTTTGTTTTTCCTCATACGAACTCTCCGTTCCTATGTTTGGGTATTCTTAGGAACTCTGCCATTGTGCGATTTGGTTTTGCATAAGGGTTTTTGGTGCCTTTTTTGTGTGGCGAAGTATGGTATTTCCCCTCCGTGGATGCGTTCCGGATCCTAGAGCTGGATCCGCTTCTGCTGGTTTTGCCATATAGACATCATGTTGCACTTGCTGTTTAACTCCACTATCTGTTTCCCATCGTGCGGGTTCAGTTTACTTGTCCTTGTCTGGATGTTCCACACATTGGCCATAGCTCAGGCTTACACTAAACTAGTTTATGGACTTCGGAATTCAGAAGTAACTCCTGTTGATGGTTTCTAATTACAGAGTACTGTATGTGATCTATATGAATTTCAGACATTTGAAAACGAATCTTTGGAGTTGCTTGTCAGATTAGGCTTACGGGATCTGTAGCTTATGTGTGTCTACTCTGCTGGAAGTTATATGGGCTTAGCGCTTCTTTCAGACTGCTGAAAGTTATATGTACTTAGCACTTCTTAGATTTAGCAACCTGATCACATTCCTCCCATATAATATATTAGCCCTGTTATGCATAGTGTGTTCTACTGCCCACTTGCCCGGAGAACTAGCATACTTCAGTTAGTTAAGCATCCCATAACTGGAAACTAAGCTGTTTCTGATTGTACTGATGTATTTTTGGGCATTAGCTAATGTCTTGTTGTTATAGTTGCGGATTGTTCAATAAAAAAAGTCCATTTTCATTTCCTTTTTGATGTGTTTTAAACTGAACTGAATCTTGCTATGTTGATTTCGTGTTAGAAATTTCGGTTGTGTTATTTTGTAGTTGTGGTGGGCTTATGGCGCAATAAAATTCTTACCTTATTTTCCGTCTCTATAGTTGGTTTCCTGGTGATTTGCTTTCATATTGACCGAGGCGTGCTTCCTCTTGTCACAGTACCGGGTTAGCGATGACGACGACAGTAAAAAGTTTGAGTGGGAAAGAGATGGTGAGGCTGAGCCTTCATGGGCTCCGTCCTTGAGGAAGTTGCATACTCCTGGCCCGTCCACTCTTGTACATCAGGTAGAAAAATGTGCATTTCATCAGAAGAGCCCTGGCTTGTTATTATTATGATCATAATGTGATATTTGTTCGTGTAATTATCCAAAGGATTCTAATGCGTGGGTCAATGGGGAAGCACCATCTACTTATTTTGTCGAGGGGTATGTGGCAATGGGTTTCCCAAAAGAGATGGTCTTCAAGGGCATAAAAGAGATTGGTAATACTAAAAGTAATCAGTTTCATTTCATCTATCTTGTTTGGATTTGCACCTTTTGTTCCAACCAAGGCTTTTGCTTTCAGGGCACAGAGATGAAAATGCATTGCTCGAGCTGCTTCTCAAATATAAGGTATTTGTTCACGTGCTTTACTATAGATTTTATAATATGACTCTCGATGCATGGTGGTAAGGATCGCATGTTACAATTGGTCAAGTGATATGCAGACACTAGGTGATGACGCTGCAGTGGGTAATTACTCTGCCTCTGGTTGCTCCCCCAGAGTGTTGAAGATGACGATGATCTTGATTTTGAAAAATCGGACGACGATGACGATGCTGGTTGTAGAGAGCCCAACTCTGATAGTTCTGGTGATGAGGTAGACGATTCCTTATCTTTAGTTCAGTAGCTGAGAATGTTTTTATAATATGTATGCTCATATATGTGAAACAATTGCCATGCGTGCATTGAAACCTCTCCAATAATTCCTTTTCTTAATATGCCATTTAAACCTTGAGCACCCCCTTTACGTACTGTTTGAGCTTGGTTTATTTTGCTCCAGCCTTTCATCAGTGTAGAACTGCGTTCTGAAGTTTAAGCACTTGATTTTATTTAAATAGAATTCCCATCATGTTTAGTTTTATCATGTAAGAGTGTAATATTTTAGTAAGTTCCTAATGATCTCATTATTTTAATTCTCGATTAATTTTCTCTCACTTGTTTCTTCAGTAGTGAGTGCTATTCGTTTCTTGATCATTGATTAGTTGTAGCCCCCCTTCTATTGTGTGTTCTTGTAGATGTCGCTACGCAGTTGTATCTTTCATCAGCAGACAGTTAATTGGAATTAAGAAATCAGTGAAATGTAGCAAGTGTTTTCTAATCAGGCCTTTGATGTGTGCTTTTGTGCAGGATTTTTACAAGTGATGTCAGAGAAGGACAAGAAGATAAAATCATTACTAGACATGGGATTTCCTGAAGATGAAGCCAATGTGGCTATTACAAAATGTGGTATGCCTCTGTTTTTGAAATAGAGTGATCACGCTTTGTTGGAAAAGGCACTTTATGTTGTATATTTATGTTTACATTTTCCCAGGTGTGGATGCTGATCACTTTGTATTACTTGATTCGATCTCTGCTTCACAGTATGCAAGAGATTATGATTCAAGGAACTTCTCTGGCCATGAGGTATTTTGTGGTCTGATTGTACATTTGAATAAGAAAACTGCATCACACTTTTAGTATGACGTAAGGACATTGGAATGTGTATGTTTGACAGGTTATGGGTAGATTCTTCAATTCCACTGGAGAGAGAAGGAAAGCAAGATTGATGGTAGAGAGCAAGAAAAAAAGGAAGTGGCAAGAAGGTAGCGATGACGAAGAAATGCCTCTCCCAAATCCTATGGTTGGATTTAAGGTTCCTAGTGAGAGGCCGCTTCCTAAACAAGCCATCGGACCACCTTTTTTCTACTATGAAAATGTGGCCCAAGCTCCAAAAGGTGTATGGGCAACCTTTAAAAGACATCTTTATGACATTCAACCAGAGTTTGTGGACTCTAAGTACTACTGTGCAGCTGCAGGAAAAGAGGATACATACATAATTTGCCAATTGAGAACAGATCTCGTCTCAAACCCCGCCCTCCAATGACCATATTTGAGGCCTTCCCTCATTGTAAGGAATGGTGGCCTTCCTGGGATCCAAGGAAACAGATGAACTGCCTGCAAACTTCTGTGGCAAGTTCAAAGAACACAGAACGGATTCAATTGGTTCTCAAGGCTCAGACGATCCACCGGATCCAAGTATTCAGAAATATGTCATGAAAGAGTGCAGAAAACGAATGTTGTATGGGTTGGAAAGAACAGGGTTGCTCCGTTGGACCCGATGAGATTGAATATCTACTTGGTTTCCCAAGAGACCATACTAGGGTAGTTGGCAGGACACAGAGATACAAATCTCTCGGCAACTCATTCCAAGTTGATACAGTAGCTCACCACTTGTCAGTGCTGAAAAACATGTTTCCCAACGGTGTAAAGTGTTGTCCTTATTCACCGGCATTGGAGGAGGAGAGGTAGCTCTGCATAGGCTTGGGATCCACATGAGAATAGTCGTTTCGGTTGAGATATGTGAAGCTAATAGGAGGATTTTCAAGGGTTGGTGGGATCAGACTCAGAGAGGCGAATTGATTGAGATAGCTGATGTGAAATCTCTCACTAATGATAGAATTGAATCATTGTTACTAATTTGGTGGCTTTGACTTGGTGATTGGGGGCAGCCCATGTAACAATCTTGCCGGGAGCAACCGACACCACCGTGATGGCTTAGAGGGCAAGCATTCTGTTTTGTTCTACGAGTATGTCAGGATCTTGGAGTCCGTCAAGACGTTTATGGCGAGGTTGTAGCATAATCATTGTAGTACCTCCTTTATCATTTAATTCTTATATATATGGACCACAACCTCATGTATGTTTGAACATTGAGTTGATTTCAAGAATGTCTACTTGGTATAAAAATAACTTAACGATTAGTTATATATAAGATTCATTGCTGCCAACTAATTTAGCCAATGTTCGTCTTAAGTTAAAAAAGGACTATTGTTGGTCTCTTCAATTCTGTTCAGAGTCTTATTTTGTACATGCAGAGAGTAAGTTTACTTTTGCTCATTTCTCCTTTGTATTTCGTAGCAACATACCTTGATCAGACATATGATGGTTGACCAACATCGAAATTATGTGCAGTGATAGACCAACAAATTTCATCATGCGCTGCATTACACAATGCTCTTGTTTCCTATGCATGCCTGACCATATAATCTTCTTTCCAGTTCTTAGACCATACTGATCCATTATGCTTACATAACTGTGAGATTCATAGTTGGATAACTTACATGGAATTGTTTTTCCAGCTCTTCACCCATCTCCTTGGGAGGCAGTCATTAGTTCATTTTCAGAAGTTGATCATCCACATTAAGCAACCTCAGGTATGACAAAATGGGTTTCTTTTGCTTCTGCCATAACATTGCCATTATGGATCAGAATTTGCAGTGAAAAAATGGGTTTCTTTTGCTTCTGCCATAGCATTGCCATTATGGATCTGAATTTGCAGTGACAAAATGGGTTTCTTTTGCTTCTAACTTTCTGTCTTGGTCTGAACGAACCACTCCCGATGTTATAGGTTACTGTCTCGATCATATGAACAATCTATAGAGTCGCTACGGTTATCCCTTTTTTCCATCACACTTGCATCGATAGAAATTTGGGATCAGTAAGTTCTGTTTTGAATGGATTTGGATGGGGAATTCTGTTTTTTATCAGGGCCGGGAACAGCAATAATATATTAGCAAAAGTAAATAAGTGCTCTGAAAACCTGCTTCCCTTCCTTATGTAACTTGACTTCAATTATCTAGATCATTCAGAACCTGCTGTGGTATACAGAAGATGATCATCAGTAGGACCATTTCTGGCAAAGGATCTCTTGGTTACTTGTACCTACTGCATTGCAAACCAGAAGCTCAAGCTATGTTTGCTGAATGATGATGATAAAGTTAATCACCTGAAATCAGTAGACACCATGTTCAACTCTGAAACTCCACCGGTTGCTGCAGCTTACAGCAAACACTATGCTTGATGTTGTTATGAATGCCTTGTCAGGTTCCATCTCTCAATATAATCTCCTCATGTCTGCCTTGTGAAAATGCAGATGTTGGCATCAAAGTTCCATCCTGTGGCGGAAAGATCTCTCGAGCCGCATTTCGTTGCCGGTGAACTCCGTTGGCGGAAAAATCTCTCGAGCTGCATTTCGTTGTCGGCGGGCCTCCGTTGGCAACCAGCTGATGTATATCCTGAGCCCTTGTGCTCTGAACCTGTTGTGTTATCGTGTCGTGCGTGTCACCTCGTCGGTTGCTTTGCTAGTGTGTTGTGTCAGTTTCTCTTGCATGTCGCTGCTAGGCTTGTCATGTGTTTGTCCAAGTTGTGCAGTCTCACTTACCGACTGATGAAGTCCTTGTTGTATTAACTGAATGATGGTGAGGTCCTTCTTGTTCAGTAAAGGAGATAAATTATGTTAGAGATGACACAGTAGACTGGTACTCATTAAGATGTGATCAGGAGTTGCTGCAAGTTATAATTGCTTTCTTGGGAATTCTTAGTAATTCCTTGTAGAAGAATCCATGGTATCTGCAAACAAATCCGAAAAGTACTCCCTCCGTTCCAATTTAATTGACTTGCTATGCACTAAATGTGGATCCACATGTGATGGATAGCAAGTCAATTAAATTGGAACGGAGGGAGTAATTCAGAGAGACTGTTTTTATCCGTAGCATTGTATCTGTTCTTGAAAATGAGCATTTGTATCAGTAATTGCGGACATATTTTTTTAATCACTGTGGCTGTACATAATCACCTTTATAACAAACAAGAAAACTTCAATTAGCAGTAAGCACCAACATAAATTTGTTGATTGTGCGTCATATGAATTAAGATGTCCATTATCCCCACCCACTAAAATGCACACCCTTGTGCACTGCAGATTTTAAATCAGAAGCATATTAGTCATTCCTCGTAGGAAAAAAAATGAAAAGAAAAAGAGCCAAAGGACTTTCTCTTCTCCGCCTCCGCCCCCAAAACACAACCTGTCCCGCCACTCTTCCAGCCAGCACCCGCGCGGTCGCCTCCATGACCGGTGACGGCGGCTCAGGCGCGGCCTCGCCGGAGGTTCCCTCCGTCGATGGCGCCAATAGCGAGTGGCGGCGCATTTACGACCGGGTGGAGGCGCTGCTGCCGCAGGTCGAGGAGCTCGCCGCCGGCCGCGCGCGTCTGGAGGCCCAGCGCGACCTGTCGGGAGCCAGCGAGAACGCCCTCGAGGCCCGCCTCCTCCAGGTGAGCCACGAGTTCCTTCCTTCTAGGGTTTTGTTCTTTCGGCTTGTTCGTTCGCGCCTGATGCTGGTTATCGTGCCGTCGCGGAAGGCGGAGGCGAGCAGGAGGAGGTGGAAGGCGGCCTACGCGGAGCTGCCTCCCGGAGCTAACCCCAAGCTCGTCGGTAATCTCTCTTTTTTTCTGACGATATTCCGGCCGCCCCGCAGAAAAAAATGATGCCCTTTTTTCCTGTTGGCTCGACCTCTTATGAAGGCTTTATCTAGGTTTATGACCTGCTCCGTTACGATTTGAACGGCCATTAGGAGATTTTAACTTATGGTAGGTAGCAACCAATTCGATGAAATTATTATGCTGCTACCGAATACTGATACCATTGCCTTTGTGTTCAATGTAGAACTTCAACGGAGTGACTTGGAGGATTCCAAAATCCATGACACCCTTTGTTACGTCGATAAATCGCAGCTGCAGGTAAATACCTGAACATCACTTCCATAAGGCATTGGGTCCAGCTTTTATATTCTTAATAACTGGGTTGCAAAAATAATATGTCTGTCTGCTTATTTTGGTGCTCCTTCGTGAGCCGGTGCTGTAATATGAGTGATGTTTGGGATATCTTTCTGATTTTTCTTTTGTTGGTGTCGTGTCTGTATGACTGTCAGCTCTTTTGCTGGCTGTCAAAACACTCTATGTTTACATAAGCAGGGCTCTCAGAGTCTTTCCTCTAAAACAATGTTGCTAATAATGGTAGGTACAGTCGAAGGAGGCTAGAAATGGTACAGAGCTGAGCCATAACAATGCAGATATTGAGGACATTGCAAGATATTTAAGAGCAGAACTAAGAAAATTAAAGCGAGCTTATGAGACCCTGAGCTCAAACAAGGATAAGGAAATTTCAGCATTATGTGCAGTAAAGGGTTTTCTGTGGAACCAATTGAGGACAATGGACAAGGACAATGCTGCACTTCTTAAGGTGAAAGAAGTGGAGGCAGCACAAGCTACTGAAGCAGCACAAAAGCTTCAGCAGAAGATAAAGGAGCTGCAAGTGGCAGCCCAAAACAAGGATGATGAGATAGGCATATTCGGAGCATTAGCAGTTGATGCAGAAAAAAAGGTACTGATTCATTACTGTCGTACTTAAATTTGTGTTACTGGAAACACATGGACAAATAATAAAGGGAAGAATCCGGGTTCCCATTTCATTTCTATGATATGTGATATCTATGTAGGACCATCTGCTTCTCAGCTTCTGGGAGTGCTAATTGGGCCGGATTTTTGTTTCGTTGCAGGACACTTATCAAAAGTGCACGGAGGATACCAATGAGATGGATCTTGAACAGTGCATGGTGAGTTTTACTTTCACCACCTTTTCAAAACCCTGCTCCGTCTTTGCTCGATTTATCCAGATTCAGCATTCTTAATACTAATCTCCCCAAGATCTAGTCGTTTTTATTGGTTCGTTTGCTACTAAACAATTTTGCAGTGCCATCTTGTCCAGAAATCAAGTAGATCTAAAGTGTTCAGGTTCCCTGTAAGATATTTGTTTCTTTCTCTGTTTGTCATCCAAGTGGACGCAACATTTCCCCTCACGGGCTCATTAATGAATTATTGATCAGCCTTCTATGATTATAACAACTGAAAAGCTTCCTGCTCCTGTTCAGCATTTAACATTGCCCCATTTTTATTTCTGGCCTGTGATTCATCTAAAAAAATTGTACACTTTGCTGGCCAAATATGAATGTAAGCGATGATATTCTAAATCATAGTACTCCTACAACTACTGGTCCACCCTATGTCACAAGTTGACCTTGAATGTATTTGTTAGGTAGTATTTTAGTTTTTGTATTTACAATTCGAGGATTAATTTGGTGGAGTGCCGCATCATATATGGGGCTGATCTCAGATGATTTCTTAGATCTTAGGATTGGAGAATATCAAACTTCTTCATGTTTTATTCGTGTCTAAAAGAAAGAAAAAAAACTAATCTGTAGGGTTCTCAAGTAGCATGTCTTTATCACAATATCTATTAACTTTGAGTAAGATACTTCATTTTCCCAACCAAAAAAAAGTTTTTCATCTATAAAGGACTGAAACAATAGCACAAAGATAGCCCTGATGTTTATATTTATCATCCATTCTTATGCTATGTAATGTAAATACCTCTAGTACCCCATACGACACCAACTGTTATCACCCTGGGATCTATTTATTTATTGCGGTTAACGTGTAGATTGTTGTTTTCAGTTCTACTATCTGTTGGAATTGCTACTGTGTGTTGGCTTTAATGGAAGCCTTTTGTCTAAGATCCTAATGTTATGTGCGTTCGTTCAACAGATGCAGATCTTTGTCAAGTTCCTCAATGGCAGGACAATCACTCTCGAGGTCAGAGAATCAGATACAATTTACGATGTCAAGGCTAAGATTGAAGACAAGGAGGGCATCCCTGCAGGCCATCAGAGGCTCATATTTGTCGATGAGGAGCTGGTGGGCAGCTGCACCCTGGGGGACTATTACGTCCAGGAGCAGTCCACCATTCGCCTTGTCCTCCGAGGGATGCATATCTTTGTGAAGTCACTAAGTGACGATATCATGGCGACCCTTGAGGTCGAGAAGGAAGATACCGTATACAGCGTAAAGGCGAAGATATTCGATGAAACCGGGTTTATCCCAGACCAGCAGGGCCTCGTCTTCGATGGGGGGAGACTGGAGGAGGCCCGCACCTTGGCCGACTACGGCATACAGAATGATTCTACCCTTTATTTTGTGGGGGTCCTCCGGGAGCGGAGTAATAAGATACACATCTTGGTCAGGACGAGGACTGGCAGGACCGTCATTGACCGTTATGCCTTGAGGTCACACACCGTCGGTCTTCTCAAGACGAAGATTCATATTCAGTTGTGCATTCCCCCGGACCAGCAACGCATCTCCTTGTGCGGAGAGCTGCTGGAGAACAAGTGCATCTTGGCAAATAAGCTCAAACGTGAGTCTGAGCTCCTTCTGCAGCTCTGCCTTCCTGGTGGTCATTGAGATGGATGGATCCTGTAGTGTAGAGATGGAAGTTGATTGGTCCTGAACCTGAAGAGCTTGATCAGACAAGGTAGATGTCGAAGACAAGGTTTAGCTTGGAGTTATTTTGTAATGATAATGCCTTGTTTCTGGACGAACAGCTGTTGTTTCTGGACGGCTGCAGTTACATGCCTTGTTTGTGGAGATGGTTAAGCAAACAGTAGCAGTAGTAACATGCACGTTGTACTTCGTATGCTAACCGATGTGACCGTAAGATGTTGATTTATGGGTGGTTGGCTAAATAATTTTATAGGAAAGAGAGCTGGATATTACTACTCGGTATGGCCACAGTTTGGCTAGCGAGGAAGGAAAGTGACCCAGTGATCTGATGCCAGCAGCTGATTTTTTTTTTCCGAGATCTTCGCGGCCTCTGCATGACGCACACAACCCACCTTTGTTGCATAATTCAGAAGTAGCAGCATTTACAGTTGAAGTCTACTACTCTGTTTCTTCGGTTCAGAGTTTTCAGTGCCGACAAATCTTCTTATCACCCGCAATGTGGTGTCAGATACATGGAACACAGATCACCCATACTTAACTATAACATCATGCATGACTCGAACCAACTGAACTGGTACTTGCTTTAGTATAGATTGGGAAGACACATGATCTACCCGTTAGGGTTTCTTGTCCTCCCGTCCACGGCGATCTTGGCGATGAATATCATGTGCTTACATGATCAGTGAGAGTAGGGAACCAGTGCTAGTAAGATGAACTAGATAACTACAAATTTACTTATTGGACACGCCGACACGAGGTGATTGACGGCGGCTAAAGATCATATTCTTACGCGGACTCGTCAGAGGAAACTGTTCAGCATATTTTCATGGGATGCGCGGTCGTGAATTTAATTTGGGGGCATTTACTGAATTGGACAAATCTCCAAAATCTGATCCCTTCTACTCAAGCCAACATGAAAGAGTGGTGGGTGCAGGCCAGGGGATCGATTAATGGGAAGACTAGGGGATCGATTAATGGGAAGACTAGGAGCATGCTCGACTCCTTGGTCATTCTGATCGTATGGACAGTTTGGCGAGAGAGGAATAGTAGGGGATTCGACAAAGTTTACAAGCCAATGAACACCCTAATCGAGCTGATTAAACAAGAAGCAAAACAATGAGAACTAGCTAGTTCTGGTCGTCTTACTCTGGAGTTTGATTAGTGGCGCATAGGTGGTCTTGATATTGATCATTCTTGTGACATCTGTATAGTGGGTTTTCAGGCTAGGTCGTGCTTTTGTTTGTGTGTCTTTCTCTTTCTTTCGGCCGGCGGCCTTCTGTAAGACTGTAGCCATTCTTTGGCTTTCTTTTCTTCTATCTATTAATACATGCAATGCTCTTGCATGGTTCTAAAAAAAATATCTGGCTACGAGTCCATGAGAAGCATTACTGTGAAGGGGTAAATTGTTATGATTAATTACTTCGCCACCAAATATGTGCCATGGAATTTTTTTCTCAAACATATACGAAATATATATGTGCAAGTTGGAAAATAATAGGAACACGTGATGACATCTTTTTATATTTTCTCAATCTAAAAGTTAATATTCATATTCTCTATAGATTTGCCCCGCATGATGGAGCATATCTATATAGATCTTCAAAATCAAATATTTGAGCAACAATTATGACCATCCAAAGAACTCTCTGCTATAAAATGGGCTACTCCCTCTCTCTGCTCCTCACACACCAAACAATAAAAGCAATGGCTCAAGATCTAGTGGATGATAGACAAGACGAAGCGCAAGGCGACACCGAGGAGGCGCTCCCCATTCTGCTGAAGAAGGCCAATGAGCTCACCGTCCTCTGAGACACCCCCGCCTGCCTCATGTTGTCGTGGCACGAGCCAGGCGGGGATGTCGCAGAGCACGGCTAGCTCACTGGCTTTCTTCAGCAGAATGGGAATGCGCCTCCTCAGCGAGTGTGCCAATCGATTTTCTACCTTGTTGCATGTTTCTTGGGTGCTCTCCATCGGCGGTAGTGGATTCAATTTTTTCTTAGTCATTGTATCGCTCTACTTATTGTTTTGTTCATTTTATGATTGCTAATTAACCAGCTCTCCGGATCTTATGATTGGTTAGATGGAGATATCAAATATCTTGATGTTTTATTCCTGTCTAAAAGAGGGAAAATAACTAATCTGTAGGGTTACCGAGTAGTATGTCTTTATCATAATATTTCTTAACTTTGTGTAAAATGCTTGATTTTCTCAAGAAAAACTGTTTTACATCTATGAAGGACTGAAAACATAGCATAAAGATAACCCTGAGGCTTATATTTATCATTCCTTCTTATACTATGGGTGGTTGCAAACATTCGTAGTTGTTCTGATCTGATCAAGATATATTACCCCATGATTTCTAAAAAAGTTGTATTGCCCATACAAGACCAACTGTTATCACCCTGGGACCTATTGATTTGTTGCGGTTAAGTATGTTGCTGTTTTTTGTTCTACTGCGTTGGAAACTTGGAATTGCTACTGCTATTTTCATTTACCGTTTGGTGGCTTTAATGAAAGCCTTTTATATAAGGTACTAATATTTTGCGCGCTCGTTCAACAAATGCAGATCTTTGTCAAGATACCCAATGGCAAGACCATCACTCTTGAGGTCTGGGATTCAGATACGATCTATAACGTCAAGTCTAAGATTCAAGACAAGGAGGGCATCCCTCCTGGCCAGCAGAGACTTGTGTTTGGCGATGAACTGCTGGTAGGCAGCTGCATTCTGAAGGACCACAATATTTGGCGGATGTCCACACTTGCCCTTCACCTTGTCCTCCAAGGGATGCATATATTTGTCAATACGCTGCCTTGCAGGACCAGGACCACGACTCTTGAGGTTGAGGGAACAGATACCGTATACAGTGTAAAGGCGAAGATATTCGATGGAACTGGATTATCCCCAGTAATGCAGCGTGTTTTCTTTGCTGGGATGCAGCTGGAGGAAGCCCACACCTTGGCTGACTACAACGTCCAAAATGATTCTATGATACATCTTTTGCCGCGTGAATCATATCGCTGTCAAAATAGGAGAATCCTCTCGGTCTCGACACAGGATCGCACGACCGTCATCCCAAGTCTTGTTATGCTGCGCTCACAGACCGTCAGCGATATCAAGGATAGGATTTATGTTGAGTTGGGCATTCCCACGGACCAGCAGTGCCTGTCCGTGGACGGAAAGCCGCTGGAGGATGGCTGCGCCTTGGAGGTGTCAGAGAAGTATGGTCAGGGTGAGCTTGTTCTGCGTCTCCGCCTTCCTGGTGGTCAGTGAGATGGATGGTCGACCCTGGTGCATGCAGCAGTCTTTTCTGCATGGTCGGAAATCTTCAGTCACTACGGGAAAGCCACACTACGCCGACGGCCTCACTGTACGCCGACGGCCAAATGTCGGGGCCGTCGGCGTACAGCACGAGCTAGGCCAGACGACAAACAAGCCGTCGGCGTACGAAGCGCCGTCGGCGTAGCCATACGTGCCCGACGGCCGCCGTCGGCGTTGTAAATCCCGTCGGCGTACAAAGGGCGCCATGACGGAACCGTCTAGCATCGTTGATACGCCGACGGGACTGCCGTCGGCGTACGCGAGTTCTTATACACCGACGGCTGCCGTCGGAGTTCTTATACACTAGTGTGTCAGTTCGTCCTGCCTGTACATAGTAGGGATTGATGTAAATCGGTCTTTTGCTTTTGGTGGTATTAGCGAGAGTTCAGACTCTGGTAGAAGTTTGACCTGGAGAATAGTAGGGATTAATGTAAATTGGTCCTTTGCTTTGGTGGTATTTGTTAGAATAGTTCTATCAACCAACTATCCCAAAAGTCCGAACTGATAGGAAGTGGTGATATTATATACTTAACATATACTTAACACCCCCCCTTCACACCCGACATGGGTGTGGAAAGAAGAAGCAGCCATCCACACGTGTGGATAAATGGCTGAAGAAAGTGCGGGGGTTGAGACTCGAACCCGAGACCTCGTGCTCTGATACCATGTTAGAATAGTTCTATCAACCAACTATCCCAAAAGTCTGAACTGATAGGAAGTGGTGATATTATATACTTAACATATACTTAACACCCCCCTTCACACCCGACATGGGTGTGGAAAGAAGAAGCAGCCCTCCACACGTGTGAATAAATGGCTGAAGAAAGTGCGGGGCTGAGACTCGAACCCGAGACCTCGTGCTCTGTTAGAATAGTTCTATCAACCAACTATCCCAAAAGTCCGAACTGATAGGAAGTGGTGATATTATATACTTAACACCCCCCCCCCCCCCCCCTTCACACCCGACATGGGTGTGGAAAGAAGAAGCAGCCCTCCACACGTGTGGATAAATGGCTGAAGAAAGTGCGGGGGTTGAGACTCAAACCCGAGACCTCATGCTCTGATACCATGTTAGAATAGTTCTATCAACCAACTATCCCAAAAGTCCGAACTGATAGGAAGTGGTGATATTATATACTTAATATATACTTAACAGTATTAGCTAGAGTTTAGACTCGGTAGAAGTTGGACCCGGAGAATAGTAGGGCTTGATGTAAATTGGTCTTTTGCTTTTGGTGGTATTAGCGAGAGTTCAGACTCGGTAGAAGTTGGACCCGAGAGCTGGTTAATTAGCAAGCATGGGTTTTAGTTTGGGATGATGCAGGGTTGTAAGATGGGTGAACAACTGCTGCTTTTTGGGATGGAAACAGTCCAACTGACCTGCGCTGTAATTGTTGGTTGCGCATGACGTGAATTGATTATATTGCAGTTAGTTTCACGAGAGTGGACAAATAACAGTTCAAAAAAAAAAGAGTGGACAAATAGCTGCAGAGCTACATGGAGCTCTTTTTTTTTTTGAAAAAATCGAAAATGATATTTTAAAGTTTCCAAAAATCTAGAGAAAAATCACAGATGTAGATATTGTCGAGATCTCCAACCATGCAAAGTTTTAACTTAAATTTGTTGTATTTTGGGTTGCACAAAAATACAAATAGGGGAAATTCAGAAAAATTGAAATTGTGTACTATTCACCACCTAGATTCACCCATTTGTTTTTTGTGCAGCCCAAAATAGTTTTTCACGCATGTAGATCTCCACACTATATACATATGTCAAAAAATTCTTGATTTTTGGAAACTTAAAAGTGTCGATTTTGATTTTTTTTTTTAAACGGCCTCCGTGTAACTTAGGAGCTATTTTCAGTTTTCGTTGAGGAAGAACAAAAGTAGAGGTGCTCAGGCGCTCATCTGCTAGATGTAGGGGAGAGGCAACGTGCGGTCCCCATAAAACTACCGAGCATATCATCTAGCCATCCTTGCACTGCCTAGAAAGCGGGTGCCACTGCTGTAAAAAAAGTCAGGAATTTAAACATAGAGTCAGAAGTACGTCGAAAAAACACCGCTCAATCATCATCTTATTACGAATTGTCTAAAAGATCCACGCCATCGCATGGAATACCAACCAGAAGAGGCGAGTCGCCTCCCTAGTCCGTCTCGCCTGGGTCTCCAGGAAAGTTTCCGCTAGTTTCACTAACAAAAGCGCTACTAGTTATGTGCAGAATGATGCTAAAAAAAACATAAGCTCCAACACAAGCGTGTTGATAATGCATCACGGAGTGAATTATTTTAGGCGTTAAAATGCAACCACTATATTGAAGAACACATGTACGATGTACTCTGCCTGTTTGTAAGAGCATCTCCAACAGCTGTCCCATTTTAGGGCAGCAAAAAGTGGATTTAAAATTTTGGGGCACGAACAAAAAATCTGCCGTTTCAGCAGCCCCATTTTGGGCCACGGCGAAAACGGCTGCCATAGCAGCTGCCCTAAAATGGGGCACCGAAGACGAGATCCAACGGTGGGTAGGGAGAGAGACGCATCTGACAGTCGTCGAGCGCCGAGCGCGACATGGATGCAGGTCCACGCCATGGCCGTGCCGCCGGGATTGAGCGCTGCCAGAGGAGCTCGTCGGGGCATCGCTGCTCCCAGGCCAGCGAGGTGCGCCGCGGCCGACCGAATTTTGCCGCATCGTGTTGCGCGTCCGCGTCCAGCCACCTGCCCGGTGCGGCAGGCACGACTCCGCGCGAAATCGAGCTCGGTGCCCAGGCACCTGCGCCGAGGCGGCGGGGATGGCCGGCGGCGGCGGCAAATCGGTAGGGCCGCCGGGATTAAGCGCCGCTGTAGGAACGCAGGGAAGGAGCTCGTTGGGACTGCGGGTTGGTCAGTGGCGGAGGGAAATTGGAAGGGGGAGGCCGAGGGGGTTGTCTCGGAAGGTGAGCGGCGGCACGAGATGGCGCCAGAGCTGGCCGGAATCGGCCGGCGATCACAACGGCAGAAAAGGGGATCGAGCGGAATATGCCCGCGTGAAACTTCAGGTTGGCGGTTGGGCGTGCACGCGCGATGCGGCACGGCTGAGGTGATGCAAATATGCATCACATGGGGCAGGAAATTGGGGCAGACCCAAATTTTTTGCATCACCGTTTGCGTATGAGCAGCTTTTTTAGCCCTCTGTGATGCCAAAAAACGGTTTTTGCATCACCACTCAAAATTTCAAAATTTGGGGCAGCTGTTGGAGATGCTCTAACACTGCAAAATTCAATGAAGGGCAAACCTGTCATTTCTACATCGACGAGTAATAAAAAGAAGGAAAGAGCCGGTCAACACTTCCGCTTCCACCCCCAGCCTGCCCAACACTTCCAGCCAGGACCAGCCATGGATGGATGAGCATGAGCTATTGAGCTTGTCTCAGAGAAACCCAAATCCCCTCCCGTGCATCACACCATCAGACGCCCCGTTCCGCAAGCTTCCCATCGATCCAACCCTCGTCGACATGCATTGAGCTCGTCTTTTTTTTTTGAATTTCATTGAGCTCGTCTTCTCCCCGCTTGAGACTCGTTACTAGCACACGAGGGTGAGCCGCGTGGTCGGCTACATGAGCGGTGGCTCGCCGGCCGTCCCCTCCGAGGAGAGAGGGAGCGGCGTCGAGTGTCTGCGCATTTTTTACCGGGTCGAGGCCCTGCTGCCCCAGGTCGAGAACAGCCTCCGTGCCCGCCTCGTCCAGGTGAATCGCGAGTTCGTTCTAGGGTTTTCATTTATTAGCGCTCGATGATGATGCTAGTCTTTGTGCTGACGCTTAATTTGCAGGCGGAGATGAGCAGAGGAGGTGGAAGGCGGCCTACATTGACCTGCCTCTCTTGGCCAATCCCAAGATCGTCGGTAAGAATATTCAGCTAAAGAAATTGATTTATTTCGCTGCCTCCTTTTGCATTATTCGTGGGCTGCTTCTGGTGGAAAAGTCGGCACAATTTTGCCTTGAATATTTTGCCATTTGGGGGTGAGGGATTTCCGTAGCTTTGTGCTCTGCTAAGAGCATCTCCACTCGCGCCCCCCAAAACATGTCCGGATTTGAGCCGGCGCGGGCGCTGTGGGGGGGGGGGGGGGGGGGCGTCCGGACCAAAGAGCGTGTTTGGGCGCGCCTTCTTCCCACTCGCCGCCCCAAACAGGCGCCCCAAATCAATTTTAACATCAAAAAATAAAGTTCCACAAATATGGTTCCACAATAGTCGCACAAATATAGTTATACAAATGAAGTTCCACAATGAAATAAAAATTATTCATATAACTAATTTGCGGCTAATCCTTTGCGCACCCACAAATGATCCAGTAGATCGTTTTGAAGTTGTTGATGAACACCTTCATCTCTGATCTCCATCTGTGCGGTGATATAGTCAGTCCAATCTGCTGGCACTTCATGATCAACATCGGCCAGAGGACCCTGGAAGTCGAACGGAAGCGGATCATGCATTGGATTCTCACGCTCATCCTCGATGATCATGTTGTGCATGATCACACATGCATTCATAACCTCCGAAATCTGCTCGGTCGACCAAGTGAGAGCAAGGTACCGGACAATACCGAACCTCTGCTGGAGAACACCAAATGCACGCTCGACATCCTTTCTTTTGCTCTCTTGTTGCGAGGCAAACCAAGATTTCTTGTTGCCATTTGGTGCCGAGATTGTCTTCACAAATGTAGACCACTTCGGATAGATGCCATCCGCTAGGTAGTAGCCTGTGGTGTACTGGTGGCCATTGATCTCATAGTTGACAGGTGGAGCATGACCTTCAACAAGCTTGGCAAACACCGGAGAGCACTGCAGCACATTGATATCATTGTTAGATCCTTCCATCCCAAAGAAAGCGTGCCAAATCCAAGTCTCATGGTCGGCCACAGCTTCAAGGATCACGCTGCAAACCCCATGATGGCCACCCTTGTACAATCCTTGCCAACCAAAAGGACAGTTCTTCCAGCTCCAGTGCATACAGTCAATGCTTCCAAGCATCCCAGGGAACCCTCTTTCTTCATTTGTTGCCAAGATGCGAGATGTTTCTTTCTCATTTGGTCCTCTCAGATAATGTGGACCAAACACAGCAACCACCGCTCTAAAGAATCTGTACATTGAATTGAGAGTTGTAGACTCTGACATGCGCAAATAGTCGTCTTGACCATCTGTAGGAGCTCCATACGCAAGCATTCTCATGGCGGCGGTACACTTCTGGATCGATGTGTAATCGAGCATGCCCACGGCGTCTTTCTTCAACTTGAACCAAGGGTCATACTCTCGGACTGTTTGCACCAACGTCTTGAACAGCTCTCTCCTCATCCGAAAGCGGCGACGAAAATCCTTTGCATCAAACCTTGGATCGTCGGCAAAGTAGTCGGCATATAGTATGCAATGGCCCTCCGCCCTCATTCTTTGCTTGCTCTTCCTCCTCCCTGGATGTGATCCTCCTCGTTTGGGTTGGGCACAGGTGGCCTCATCTTCTTGGAGCTGGACAAGACAAGCAAGAATGGCCAAGTGCTCATCCTCTTCGACGTCGATGTCTGCCTCCTCTTCCATGATCATCTGCGCCATCAACTCGTCGTCGCTGTCCATCTGCAGGAATGGAAATAGGAACGCAATCAACGTCCTGTCGCCGGCTGACAGGGATATACCTATCGGGTACCCTACCATGAGGGTACCTGGTGCACGTATCGACTAGGCCCAACTATCAAGAGCCTATACGAAGCCCATGAAGGAAGGCCCAAGAAGATGGCGTATCCTCCAAGTCAGGCGAAGCCATAGTCGGTTTAGACTTTCCTTACATGTAATCTGAGTCGGTTACGAACTCCCGAGACCCAGCCTATTATATAAAGGCTGGGAGGGCTGCCGATTCAGGACAGACACTTTCAGAACCACCAAAACCCTAGCGAGATCAGCATCTCGCCGGGATCCCCTTGTAACCAGCATATACTCTCAAATCAATAACAGACAGACAGGACGTAGGGGTGTTACCTCCACACGAGGGCCCTGAACCTGGTTATAATCCTTGCCTTGCTTGTCAGCCGACGATACTATCAGCTCTACCACGTTCTCTCCCCCATATTCATAAGCCAAGGTCCTTAACCATGGGACTTGATGAGTCTACCCCTCGTCACCGGCGCCGGCGAAAATTACATAAAATTCGACACCTACCTTTGGTCAAACACCTTCGGTGCAAGGTGGGCGCGCGAGGTCGCCGACGGATCCCCAGGCGCTGCGACGAGCTCCGAAGCGGCGGGCGGGCGGAGGAGGACGGAGGAGTATCGGGCGTGGGGTGGTTTTCTCAGTCCGGCGAGCTTCGCCGCCGGTCAGAGCCGGAGGTGGGAGCGGCGACCCAGATGGCGGCGAAGCGAGGTGGGCAAAAGAACTGCGGGGCCGACGGCGATGAATTAATTTGAGGCGCCATGACGCTGACAGGGTGGCCCCACGGCGCGTTTCGTTTCGTCCGGCGCTACCAACACGACCCCCAGAGAAGGGGGTTGAGCCGGTAGCGCCGGACGAAATTTGGGGCACGCCCGGACGAAATGGGCCTTTGGGGGGCGCGAGTGGAAGCCGTTTTTCGCTTGGCGCGCCGCAAAGGCCTTTGGGGGGGGGGGGGGGGGGGGCTTTGAGGGCCACGAGTGGAGATGCTCTAAGGGAAAATTTCGTTGGGCATTCGGGGTATTCTTAGTTCTATGTAAAAGGGCGTACCAAGTATGTGAAAATTATATTGCTGCTCGTGTGATTGCCTTCTGTGTGCAATGTAGAACTCCAAGAGAATGACTTGATGGATTACGGAACGTGTGAAGACGATGATAACTCGCAACTGAAGGTATCTACTAAAACATCAATTCCGTAGCTCAAAAAGCTTCAGACCTTGTTCCCACTTTCAGTTTGTACATGTCTTCATATTTGTTTTGCATCCTTTTGTTAATCATGTCATTTACAACCCAAGGAAGCTAGTTATGGTGTAGAACTTAGGCAAAACAATGCCGATCATGAGGGCATTGCAGGAGAATTAAGAGACGAGCTAAGAAAACTGAAGCAAGCTTACATGACCGTCTCCTCAAAGAAGGATAATGAAATTTCTGCGCTACTTGAAGTAAAGGATTTTCTGGAACCAATTGAGGACAATTGACAAGGAAAACATGGCACTCCTTAAGATAAAAGAAGTGGAGGCGGCACAAGCTACTAAAGAAGCACAGAAGCTTCAGCACAATATAGAGGAGATGCAAGTGGCAGCACAAAAGCTTCAGCAGAATATAGATGATATGCATAATAAGATTGACAGATCACGAGCAGAAGCTGTTAATACAAAAAAAAGGGTACTGATTCTTGATGGCAAGCTACTGGAAATGCATTCCTTGGTTAAGGAGAAAAACGATGAAATACAAGAACTAAAAAGTGTAAGTATTTCATTTGCAAGTACATGGCCAGCTCATACTAACCCTGATTTCTTTTCCGTAGTGTATGTTTGGTGACCCCGTCTTTCCTTACATGTACAATCATGTTTATAAAGTAAACTTCCTTGCTCAATTGTAACAATAATTAAATGCAATGTTTATCCAAAATCAGTACCCGCTTATTTAATTGATGATACGTTGTACATGCCAGGATACTCGATATTTGATAAAGTATATGAGATCAAGAGACTGGTTAATATTACGTGCATGCATGCCGATGCAGTTCGTGAGTTGGGCACAGAAGGATTTGAACCAGATCAGTTGGACGACTGCAGGATAAATACGGTGCTTCAGCATAGCTTTGTTGTCACGTATATGACCAGACTTAAAGGGCAAGGACATCACGTGAGAGCTAGAAGGAAAATACATTTATTTGAATTACTTGGTGACTTATTCGCAACAGCTTCAATCGGTAGAGATAAGAGGAAGATCAAAACAAACTTTATCTTTCTATTTTTGCCACGCAAGGAGAAGGCATGTTCAGGGCTGAGATTACCTCGATCGTTTCTTTCTCTCTGCCAATTAGGATGGGGTCCACCAGTCATGCACAACCAGATTAATTAGCTAGAGTCCAGAATTATTTGCTTGCCTTTCTTTGTAACCGACTCGTAATAGTTATAGGGATATTTTGCATCCGGCTGCTTGACAGCCAAGTTAAGGTCGGCTAATATATAAAGCCATCGTTCCATTATGTAAGGGAGGTTTTGAGTTATATGAAATAGACACGATGTGTGTTTGGGGTTAAAATCCTCGTACCGAGTTTGGGGAAAGCTGACTAAAAATCCCTAAGTTTCTTGAGGAATCTTTGCAAAACCCTCTACTGGCGTGTGAGGTCCTGCGACGCGTAGGAGATTACAAGCTGAGCCTATACGGTTCGTCCACGTTATTCCTTCGACTAGAAGGGTTGGCGTGTTGTTGCTGCGGAGTTTGTGATTGTCTTCGTAAAACCCGCGATTGCTACTTGCTGTGATGGAGGTTTGTGCCGTGAAAGATCGGGCCAACAATGGATCGAATCTCGCCATGAGGTTCGCTCCACATCATCTGGTATCACGAGCCAGACTATGGTACTATTTTCCATCGGCAAATTTTCTTCTGAGGTTTTGTGCGATGTAATTCCTGTACCACTAGTTTCGTGTCATGTGCTGCTTGGAAAACAATGGTTCAAGGAAAAGGGTGCTGCCTACGACTTCCATGCCAACACGTACACTGTTGAGCAGGAAAAGGAGTATGTGCTCAAGCCCCTAGAAAAGAAGATTTTCAGGACATGGAGAAAAGAGAGGCTACGAAAGCACAAGGAACAAGAAGAAGAAAAGAAGGAGGCTGGAAATGCTGATATTTTTGCTGCTCATTCTCAATCAACAAATGATGATATTGCCGAAGAAACTGACTCGAAACCGAGGACGGTTTCCTTTGAAGAGGGGGAGGATGATACGTTGTACATGCCAGGATACTCGATATTTGATAAAGTATATGAGATCAAGAGACTGGTTAATATTACGTGCATGCATGCCGATGCAGTTCGTGAGTTGGGCACAGAAGGATTTGAACCAGATCAGTTGGACGACTGCAGGATAAATACGGTGCTTCAGCATAGCTTTGTTGTCACGTATATGACCAGACTTAAAGGGCAAGGACATCACGTGAGAGCTAGAAGGAAAATACATTTATTTGAATTACTTGGTGACTTATTCGCAACAGCTTCAATCGGTAGAGATAAGAGGAAGATCAAAACAAACTTTATCTTTCTATTTTTGCCACGCAAGGAGAAGGCATGTTCAGGCTGAGATTACCTCGATCGTTTCTTTCTCTCTGCCAATTAGGATGGGGTCCACCAGTCATGCACAACCAGATTAATTAGCTAGAGTCCAGAATTATTTGCTTGCCTTTCTTTGTAACCGACTCGTAATAGTTATAGGGATATTTTGCATCCGGCTGCTTGACAGCCAAGTTAAGGTCGGCTAATATATAAAGCCATCGTTCCATTATGTAAGGGAGGTTTTGAGTTATATGAAATAGACACGATGTGTGTTTGGGGTTAAAATCCTCGTACCGAGTTTGGGGAAAGCTGACTAAAAATCCCTAAGTTTCTTGAGGAATCTTTGCAAAACCCTCTACTGGCGTGTGAGGTCCTGCGACGCGTAGGAGATTACAAGCTGAGCCTATACGGTTCGTCCACGTTATTCCTTCGACTAGAAGGGTTGGCGTGTTGTTGCTGCGGAGTTTGTGATTGTCTTCGTAAAACCCGCGATTGCTACTTGCTGTGATGGAGGTTTGTGCCGTGAAAGATCGGGCCAACAATGGATCGAATCTCGCCATGAGGTTCGCTCCACATCAATTGATGACCTCATGATGTGTGATCATTGGCTTTTACTGATATGCATAGACAAATAGCAAAGTTTTCCTTTATTGGTAAAGAATCATATTTCCCTGCGCGCTTCTGATTCTCGATAAGCTGCACATATGAGGGTCGTGTGCTACTAGAAACACAAACCAATAATAAAGTTAGGAATTAGGTTTTCTTTCCATATTGCAGAGGCCGGGCTACCCATTTCGGAAAAAAAGGTTTTCTTTCCATATATATATATATATATATATATATATATATATATATATATATATATAGACGCGGATTTTATAACAAGGGTGATAGCAGTGCATGGATAGATTACCGTTGGATATCAGCCTCACGTGGTCACTGTAAAATCCGACGAAGGAGATTTGGCATTCCACCGTTAGGCAAGGACGTTATGTGGCTTTGCTTCCATCCACGCCCGTACAACTACAGCTACTACAGCTAGTTAATGTCTGTGAGACGTGGTCATTTTCTTCACCGTGCCTCCCGGTTGCATGCCGCAAACCAACTAACTGCATACAGAAAACCTCGCTTGGCCCCGCGCCGTCCATGATTCGAATTATGATAACAACACACTGCATGCGTCGCGGGTGTGTCGAAAAAAGCACACGCGGAGGTGAAAAAAGTAGTAGACGCCGTTCATGGTTTTTCCTTCTCTCCGTGTCGTGTGGCGGTATGGACGTGAACGATTTTTGAGATTTCTTGCGGGCCAGGTCTATTTCTATAGTTTTGTGGGCTCGAAGCTGCGACTGGCATGTTCGAAAATTCGAAAAGGTTTTTTTTTGTTGGAAAAATTCAAAAAGCGGGAGAGAAATACAGAGGCTGGCCGTCTAAATAAACACCGTTGCATGGAATCGTGATGAAAAAATCTGAGAGAAATTGCACACAAGCTCCCCCGTAGAGGTTTGGTACTGCACAGCGCGCCGGACTCCACTCGTCGGTGGCGAATGGGGGTTGCCCGGCCCGCAGAATCTGAAGAAACCCATTTTCAAAGGTGCCAAGTAAATTTCAGCCACCGCGACGCCGTCCCGGGCAGTTGCAGACACCTTATCGCCGTCGTTGCAGACAGATCCACCATCACCATTGCGGGCCAATAACTAGAATCCACTACCAACATACATACAGATTAAAGAATATGGAGGAGCACGAGAAGGTGGACAAAGCCCATTCAAAAATTCTTTGCTACGTACTCTCAATCTTGAATGGCGCTTGTACATCACGGAACAAAAGTGGATCTTAAGAATTGAGAAAAAGAAAAACATGGAGCTCCACCATCACCATGGAACAGATGTGGATCTTAAGAATGTTTTCAAGAACTGAAAAAAGAATCAGAAGCAAACGGAGGCCCCCACGCCGCTGACCGTATCAGCCGCCAACGCCCGCGACCGGCGCCGCTGCCGTTGCTTGCCGCATGGATTATCTGGTTGCCTCTGGTCCCCCCTGACGCCGCCGCACCAAAGCAAGGGGAGGTGCCGTCGTTGCCGCACGGGCTGGAGATGTAAGGCTCCGCCGCGGGCTCATGATCTGCAGAAAATCCAGTGACAAATGTGCCAAGTAAATTTCAGAAAAGGCAACACATTAATAAGAAATCAAATCAATTATTCTATCATCCCTTATCACGATCAGGAGAGAAGCAAACAAAAATCGAATTTAGTAGCCACAGCCACAAGAAAACGAATGGAGACCATTCATCTGGCGATTCCTACTCGGTTTTGAGCCGTATCCTATAGCTCCAGCGAAACCGCTTGTTGCCGACGATAAAAAACATCAAAAAGGGCACCACGCCCATCTCAATATCCGTTTTCAACTCGGTTTCCTTCCAGGATCCCCGTGCTAGCAAATCAGCAGCTCTCCTTACGAAGGTGATTTGTTCCCTAAAACCATTCAGAAAGAAACCTAAATCCAGTGAAAGAGGGACTAGATCTGCCTGAAAATAAACGATTAGAAAAATTCTGATCTGGATCGGGAACACACTATGTCCAAGAAATTAATCCTGGACATGATTCCTCAAACCGTGAAGCAAAATCCAGATCGGAAGGAAAAAAGAAAACGTGAATCAAATCAGATAAAAAACAGCCGCTTGAGGCACAGATTCAACATGCGACCCCAAATCTTCCTCTCCTTGCTGTGTGCAGGCCCGGTCGAATCACCTGCCCGCACGCGCCGGCCGCCGGCGTCCCTTGACGACCCTTCCGCGCGTGGTGGCCAGTACTTTTTTCGACGCAGTCAACGACACACAACGACCGGGTGAGGCATGGGCGAGCCTGCGAGCTCGAGGCAGCGCGTCCTCCCTCTCCGTGTTCGCCTTGGAAGGCGGCCGCGGCGCCTCCTGCCCCGCGTGGTGGAGGACCGCCGACGGTTCCCCGCCCGGTCTAGGGCAGCCGGGCTCGCTCGGTGAAAGGTGGGCATCGTGGTGGTGGTGGTGGGATCTGGTATGGGGTGGGGAATGAACGAGAGAGAAGCGTGTGGTGGTATGAGGTGGTCAGGCTGCTTAAAAAAATATCGGTGTGCTCTGGTTATGACGCCGTTCCGTTAAGTCGCGTGCTCTCGCGTTGCTTCTGTGTGCTCTCGATGGATGATCCAATGGATGGATGGACATGCAATCGCCGTCTTTGCCGTGTGGCCAAAATACACGGCAAAGGACCTTCGGAACACGGCAAAGCCTTTGCCGTGTCAAACTGCACGGCAAACCGCACACGGCCTAATAAGCGTCGGCAAAGGCGTTTGCCGTGCGCATTTCCGAAACACCACGGCACAGGCTTTTGCCGTGTGCCCTGTGCGCACTGCACGGCACCAAATTTGCCGTGTGTCCTCCCAGCACAATCACGGCAAAGGCAATTTTGTTGCCGTGCGTCCTCCCAGCACCAGCGCACGGCAAAGGCTCCTCGCACGAGCAGTTGCCACGTCGCCCTCTACAGGTGCTCTTTGCCGGGTGCCTAGACAAAAACACACACGGCAAAGAATACATTTTTGGCACGGCACATGGCCTCTTTGCCGGGTGCCTTGGTCTTTTGCATTCGGCAAAGAGGTAATGTTTTTGCATATATTTTTAGCTTTTGTTATTTCCCTGCAGTAAACACACAATATATTGATATATTTACTAAAGCACTAACAAATGAATGATTTCAGGTTCACAAGCACTAAGAAATGAAGGAGTACAAGTTTGGAAGTTCACACATGTTCACAACATCGACAAATACAAGTTCACAAGACATAACAAACGAGTACATGTTCATCGAAACATGACCACTAGTTCACAACAAATGCATGACCATCGACCCATGCATATCCACCACTCGCCATCAACACATGCAAACTCCACGACGAGTATGCCGTCCTCGATGCAATCCTACAAGTTTGACAAGCAAATAAGCAGAAGTAGTTGAATTTTTCCAAGTTAAATTTGACAAGCATAAATTTGAGGCAGCAGACTTGCTAGTTATCTTCTCACGGTGATGAATGAAAAAGAATGTAAGCTAGCTAGCTAGTTGATGATTTAAATCTGAACTTCTGCGGTCCACAACAATACCAATAGTGTAGCAGGTTGTCAGAAAAATAAATATGTGCACCTAGGTGCTAATTGTTCAAACCAAACAGTAAATGAACTCTCATTTTACATACACAATTATTGGTGTAAGTACACAATCAACAACTTGCATCACAGAAACAGACTGCTCATGTAAAAGAAAATGACGTAATGCAGATAGTAAAAAGCCTTGAAGGAGGATAGACCTTTGAGATTGGATGTCAGTTTTCAGTCCTCAAAGGATGAAGGTAGAAGATGTTGCTTTTCACTCTCTTCTTGACACTGAAGATAAACAAAATTCTCTTGTCAATACACTGCTAAGAACTGAAAGTTACGGTCTAAGTGCTACGATCAATATAAAGGTCAGTAATAAACTGGAAGTTGCAGTCTAAGAATTATCACACATTCAGTTTTATTTTACTTTTCAAATCTACAGCCAACATCACATGTAATCTATAAAGGTACACAAACTGAAGATACACTGGCTCCTCGAATAGAGACACAGAACAAACTGCTGCTGCCGCTGCATATCTGAAAACACAGTGCTAGGAAGGATAGAGACATACGGCTGTGAGCAATAGAGTGTCCCTGGCGACGCTTGACTCCTTCCCTACACATGACAAGAGGACCTGAAATCAAAAACTGAATCTTGCTTGACTTGGAGTTGGACTTGGAGCTGAGCTGAGTGAAAAGAGGAATGGAGGTCGCTGACAACTTACGGTTCATTGGCAGCAGCCTGTCGGAGGAGAGCAAGCAGCAGCATTGTCACGGTGGCAGCGGGTGAACACATCTGCCTCGGCCGCCCAGTCATGGTTTTGAAGGCCATCTTCAGCTCCAGCAGCTGCTTGCCGTCGTTCTTGCGACCTGGCTACGACGCTCTACTAGCTCCTTCCTTCCCTAGACGAGACAAGACAGGACACGCGGATCTCAGAAACAAAAAACCGAATCTTGCTAGATTTGAAGTTGGCCCTGGAGTTGAGCTTGACTACAAGGAAGGGGAACGAAGGTACGTGGTGACTTACGGAGTCACCGTCGGTCGGCAGCAGCCCGCCGTCGCCGTCGGAGGAGAGCAAGCAGCAGCCTTGTCGCCGGGGTGGCGCATCTGCCACGGCAGCCATGGCGTCAAAGGCCGGCTTCAGCGCCATCTCCAGCAGCGCCTCCCCTGCAACGCGAGCATCACCACGTTCTACTCGTCGTCGTTCCGGTGCTGGCCGGCAGCCATGGAGCGCATCGAGTTCCTGAAGAATACCTCCTGTCGATCTGGTTGGGGGAGAAAGGAGAGGGTTGGTTAGATGCGGCGGCGAGCGAGGGGATCGAGGAGAGGGAGCGCTGCTCACCAGGTCACCGGCGGCATGCTGCTAGGAGATCGACGGAGCGGCGGCGGCGCGGCTCCATGGGAAGGAAGGAAGGAAGGAAAGGGGATCGCCAGAGGAGGAGAGTGAGATGCGAGGAGGGCACGCGAGACCTGGCTGAGGTACCTCGACGCTGGTTCCGTCTAGGGTTTGGCGGAATCGGGTGGGGCTGCGGGTGGGGCTTGAGGTGGCCGGCGAAAGGCAGCAGGGAGCGGCGGCGGGGCTGGAGAAAGGGGATCGATGCGGGGGGGGGGGGGGGGGAAGACGTGCGATGGAAGGGGAGACGCCAGGCTTCTCTCGTTTTGTTTCGTTTGGGCCCAAAAGCACACGGCGCAGTTTTCCCTGGCACACGCCAAAGAATGGATTTTTTCCTTTTTGACTTTTCTTTATTTCTTTTTAGGGATTGTAATATATAAATGTATCATTTTATGTGCACAAAATACTGGACCAATCCAATACTATGTATCTCATACCCGTCGTCTCGCGGGAGGCGTTTTGAAAATTTCAGAGAATTTATGGGGTTTCATGCCGATTTCATTGGAATCGGCACGGATTTGAACTAAGCGTCCACTTTACGAAGACAGATTTGAACTAAGCGTCCACTTTACGGTGAAGCTTCTCTGTCGAGGGCCTGAGCACCATGCGTGTGGGCTGAGCACCATCGGGATCTTTGCCGGAGCACCACGGGCGCGGGCGGGCGCCTCACAGCTGGTTGCCGATGTGATTGTGGCTTCCGCCGATGGTTGACCATGGGTGAATGGGGAATCGAACAAAGCTTCCGCCGAGGATTTCATTTTTCAAGTTATTTGTATAAATATCATTTTCCATTTTCTAAGTGCCGAAAATGACTTTTTTTGTGAAGCAAGTACAAAAAATATGGTGCAAAATGGCACCCATCTAAATTTCACATAGAATAGACCATATTTTATGGATAATCCAGAAATATTAGGAATTTTCTCGATTTCTACTTAATTTCGCCTACTTAAATGACTTTATGCCGATTTTCCGAAAGTAATTCAAATTTGAACTACAAGTGTGTGATAGTTTGCTCTGAAATTTTTTCAAAAATCATTTTAAGCTACATAAGTAGTGATTATGTCATAGAACCGTCGATGATTTTGAAAAATTTGACCCCTTTCGACGAATAGCCATGGTGGCCATTTTGACCATTTTTTCAAAAAAATCAAATAAAGTGATAAATTGCTCAAAAAATGAAATCCTTTGGCATGGAGCCCTTTTATGTGTATTAGTTGATATGAAAAATAATAAACTTGAGTTTTGACAAAAAATTTAAAAGAATGTTTCACAAAAAGGTCTATCGTCTATGAACATGTATAGGTTTCAAGCCAAACGACCAACATATGACCATTTCCATAGCATAGTTTGTGATAAAGTCCCCATATTTGGCACATAGGTGTGCTTTGGTATGGGCAACAATGTTGCCGAACTGAGTTTTTTCAAATTATTTGTATAAATAACATTTTCCATTTTCTAAGTGCCGAAAATGACTTTTTTTGTGAAGCAAGTAAAAAATATGGTGCAAAATGGCACCCATCTAAATTTCACACATAATAGACCATATTTTATGGATAATCCAGAAATATTAGGAATTTTCTCGATTTCTACTTAATTTCGCCTACTTAAATGATTTATGCCGATTTTCCGAAATTAATTCAAATTTGAACTACAAGTGTGTGATAGTTTGCTCTGAATTTTTTTCAAAAATCATTTTAAGCTACATAAGTAGTGATTATGTCATAGAACCGTCGATGATTTTGAAAAATTTGACCCCTTTCGACGAATAGCCATGGTGGCCATTTTGACCATTTTTTCAAAAAAATCAAATAAAGTGATAAATTGCTCAAAAAATGAAATCCTTTGGCATGGAGCCCTTTTATGTGTATTAGTTGATATGAAAAATAATAAACTTGAGTTTTGACAAAAAATTTAAAAGAATGTTTCACAAAAAGGTCTATCGTCTATGAACATGTATAGGTTTCAAGCCAAACGACCAACATATGACCATTTCCATAGCATAGTTTGTGATAAAGTCCCAATATTTGGCACATAGGTGTGCTTTGGTATGGGCAACAATGTTGCCGAACTGAGTTTTTTCAAATTATTTGTATAAATAACATTTTTCATTTTCTAAGTGCCGAAAATGACTTTTTTTGTGAAGCAAGTACAAAAAATATGGTGCAAAATGGCACCCATATAAATTTCACACATAATAGACCATATTTTATGGATAATCCAGAAATATTAGGAATTTTCTCGATTTCTACTTAATTTCGCCTACTTAAATGACTTTATGCCGATTTTCCGAAATTAATTCAAATTTGAACTACAAGTGTGTGATAGTTTGCTCTGAATTTTTTTCAAAAATCATTTTAAGCTACATAAGTAGTGATTATGTCATAGAACCGTCGATGATTTTGAAAAATTTGACCCCTTTCGACGAATAGCCATGGTGGCCATTTTGACCATTTTTTCAAAAAAATCAAATAAAGTGATAAATTGCTCAAAAAATGAAATCCTTTGGCATGGAGCCCTTTTATGTGTATTAGTTGATATGAAAAATAATAAACTTGAGTTTTGACAAAAAATTTAAAAGAATGTTTCACAAAAAGGTCTATCGTCTATGAACATGTATAGGTTTCAAGCCAAACGACCAACATATGACCATTTTCATAGCATAGTTTGTGATAAAGTCCCAATATTTGGCACATAGGTGTGCTTTGGTATGGGCAACAATGTTGCCGAACTGAGTTTTTTCAAATTATTTGTATAAATAACATTTTTCATTTTCTAAGTGGCGAAAATGACTTTTTTTGTGAAGTAAGTACAAAAAATATGGTGCAAAATGGAACCCATCTAAATTTCACACATAATGGACCATATTTTATGGATAATCCAGAAATATTAGAATTTTTTAGATGGGTGCCATTTTGCACCATATTTTGTGTATTTGCTTCACAAAAATGTCACTTTTGACACTTAAAAAATAATATTTAGAAAAAATATTTTGAAAACTCTTTTTGCCAACATTGTTTGCCATACCAAGTCACACCCATGTGTAAAATATGGACAATTTATCACAAACTTTGCCACGGGAATAGTCATACCATTGTTAAATAGATAAACTAAAGTTAAAAAAAACTCTTTGCCGTGTGCAAACACACGGCAAAGATCTTTGCCGTGTACTTTGCCAATGCACACGGCAAAGGATTCTTTGCCGTGTGTTTGTCATATATACACACGGCAAAGCAAATATGTTGGCCGTGCATGGTTCTTTGCCGTGTGTTTTCCTTAGTGTTTGCCGTGCATGGTTCTTTGCCGTGTGTTTTGTTTAGTCTTTACCGTGCTTTGAAACTTTGTCGTGCGTTTTTCCAACCGTACACGGCAAAGACTACCTTTGCCGTGCGGTTTTCTTTGCCGTGTGTTTTCCTAGTCTTTGCCGTGTTCCGCAAAAAAGTAGACACACGGCAAAGAGCCAACCTCACGGCAAAGAATTATTTTCCGGTAGTATCCCCTATGTTAGCCCACTATTTTGCATATATATATATATAGGATAATCCGCTTCTTGGGAGTGCTAATAGATCGGAGTTCGTTTTTGTAACAGGAGGCTAGTCCAAAGCGCAGGAAGACTACCTGTGAGCTGCCGCTTGAACCATACACGGTGAGTCTTCCTTTCACAGTTTCACTCGCTTTTTCTCACTCCCTGCTCCATCTTTGGTCGATGCATCCTAGATCTAGTGTTCGTCTTACTAATTTCTTCAAGATCTAGTTGTTTTTGTTAGTTAAATTGCTGTTATACAATTTTGCACTGTCATCCTTTCCGGAACCAAATAGCTCTAAGTTTTGTGTTCCTTATGTTTGTCATCCAAGTGGACCCAATATTGCTGACAGACTCACTAAAGAATTAAACTTGTACACGAGAATTGCCATCGTAATTAGCCTTTTATGTTCATAACACCTGAAAATCTTCCTCCTATTCAGCACTCAACATCGACTCATATTTTTTTCTGGCTAGTGCATCTAATTACAAATTGTCGACACTTTGCTATCCAAAGATGAATTTTAGTATCTAGTATAATGCACCAAACGTATCGTGCCTCGCTGGTGACCTTGAATGTATTTGTTAGGTAGTATTTTAGTTTTGTATTTACAGTGAGTGGGAAATTTAGAGGGGTGATGCATAATATATGGGATGATCTCATACGATATGCCAGATCTTTGATTTTCTCAGAAAAATGTTTTTCATCTATGGACTTACAACATGACACAAAGATAGCCCTGAGCCCTGATATTTATATTTATCATTCATTCTTATGCTATGGGTAGTATAAGCATTCCTAGTCATCTGAACTGAAGTTCTGAACAAGAAGTAATACACCGTTCAACACCAACTGTTATCACTGTAGGACCTTTTGATTTGTTGCGGTTAACGTGTGGATTGCTGTTTTTGGTTCTACTATACGTTGGAATTGCTACTGTTATTTTCATTTACTGTTGGTTGGCTTTAATGAAAGCCTTTTGTATAAGATACTAATGTTTTGTGCGCTCGTTCAACAAATACAGATCTTTGTCAAGATCCATAATAGCAAGACCATTGCTCTCGAGGTCAAGAGGTCAGACACCATCTATGATGTCAAGGCTAAGGGCATCTCCAGCCGTTCGCCCCCCCAGGCCGAAAAACGGCGCCTTTTGGACGGCCTGGGGGAACGCCGGCGCTATTTGACGTCCTGGGTTCGGCGTTTTTCCAGTCGCCGAAACCCAGGACGCCCCCAGCCGGCCAATTTTCGGCCAAATTTTCAACATACTGAACACACATCAACTTTCGGCCAAGTTTCGGCCAAACTTTCGGCATACAAATCAACACACAAATAGTTCAACATACAAATCCACACACAAATAGTTCAAAATACAAATCCATAGACAAATAGTTCAACAATGCAAGCAAATAGAACAAATTAGGCGTCGGCATGGCCATTGCCTTTGCACCTCGACAGGTGCTCCACCAGATCATTCTGCAGCTGTGTATGCACCGTCGAGTCTCGAATCTCCTGACGCATAGTCATGAAGTTTGCCCATGTTGCCGGCACCTGGTGATCCACATCTGCAAGAGGCCCCTGCCTGTAGTACTCAGTGTCAGCCACCGGATCACCCCGCTCGCTCTCAATGATCATGTTGTGCAAGATCACACAACAGTTCATCACCTCAGACATGTTGGCCTTGGACCAAATCAGAGCTGGGTACCGGACAACAGCGAATCGAGACTGCAGCGCACCAAATGCCCGCTCAACATCCTTCCTGCTTGAAGTAGGTGTCGAACTCACGGATGGCATGCATGATGTCGAGGAAGAGTTGCCGTTTCATCCTGAAACGGCGCCGGAACACAGCCTCGTCCTGCGTGGGTGCTCGGCGAAGTAGTCGGAGTAGAGGATGCAGTAGCCTTCGTAGCGCTGCCTCGGCTTGCTCTTTTGGCGACCGGCTTTGAGCCACCACGCCGCGGCTTCGCCTTGTCGAGCAGGCCGGCAAGGCAGGCGAGGACGAGCAGGTGCTCTTCGTCGTCGATGTCGGCCTGGGCTTCCTCGTCGAGCAGTTCGGCGAGCAGCTCCTCGTCGTCGGAGTCCATGGCTGGGGCGGCCAAATCGCCGAACACCTAGTAGGCAAGGTGGGGGCGAGCCTTCCTGAGCGTCTTCTTTGCGGCGAGATGACGGCGGGGAGAGGAGGGGCGGCCGGCGGCGGAGGATTGGGCGAGATGGCGGCTTCCTAGCTAGTTGTATGCGGCGGAGGTGGGAGGGGTGGTGCCGGCGACGACATCGCGGCGACGCGAGGGATGGGGAAAAGAATGCGGCGCGGGGGTGGGATATGCGCTATCACGTCGACAGCGCTGGCCCACGCGAGCTTTTACCACCCCAGGCCGAACCCGGTGGGCTAGGTTTGGCCTGAGAGCGCCGGCGCTAATTTCCACCGATCCGGCGCTATTTGGGCTCCTGGGGGGCCGACTGGGTGGAAAACGGCGCTCCCAGGCCAAAACGGCGCTAAAATCGGCCCTGGGGGGGGCGCCGGGGGGGACGGCTGGTAGATGCCCTAAGATTCAAAACAAGGAGGGCATCCCTCAAGGCCAGCAGAGACTCGTGTTTCACGGTAAGTTGTTGATGGGCAGCTTCAACCTGAAGGACCACAAAATCCGGGAGGAGTCCACCCTTACGCTTCACCTTGTCCTTCATTGTCATGACGCCGACTGGCAAGATCATGACTTTTGAGGTTGATAGAGAAGATACCGTGTACAGTGTGAAGGCAAAGATATTTGATGAAACTGGTTATGTCCCAGATGTGCAGAGCTTCATCTTTGCTGGGAAGCAGCTAGAGGAAGGCCACACCTTGGCTGACTGCGACATACAAAATGATTCTGTGTTTCGTCTCTTGTTGAGGCTTCCATTTCTGAGGAAATATATGAATAGGATGCACATCCGGGTCAAGACGCCGACTGGCAGGACCGTCCTCGATCGTTTTGCTATGAGCTCAGAGACTGTCGGCCATCTCAAGGCGAAGATTCATGTGGAGTTGTGCATTCCCCCGGAACAGCAGCGCCTCTCCTCGGGCGTAGGCTGTGAGCCGCTGGAGAACGACTACATGTTGGCAAATATACGCTATCCGCGGCGTCAATTCGTTCTAGAGCTCCACCTTCCTGGTGGTCAGTGAGACGGATGTAAATTGGTCTTCTGCTTTTGGTGACAATTAGTAAGTGCTATGTCGAGGTTGAACCTGAGGGGGTTAGTTAATTAGCATGGATGGGTTCATTATGGATAATGCAGGTTGTAAGATGGATGAACAGCTAGCTGTTGTTTCTGGGATGGGAATCAACAGTCATCAATAACAGACTTGTGTGGCTTGTTGGATACTAGTATTAGCATGCAGGTACTCCCTCCGTTTTTAAATATAAGATGTTGTAGCATTTGTCCACATTCATATGTATACAAATGTATCTAGACATGTTTTAGTATGTATGTTTACTCATTTTAATATGCATCTAGACAACATGTGAAACACCTAAAACATCTGACATTTAAAAACGGAGTGAGTAGTACTTAATAATATCTTAATAACACTTTAACATGTGTGACGCTATGACCAGAAGCTCACGCTAGGTTCAGGACACCAATGATGATTAAGTTCAACTCAGAAACTCCGCCGGTTGCCTAGTCAAGTTCAATCTCAATGTAATTTTTCTATATGCCTGCCTTGTGAAAATGCTGATCGAAGCTCCATCATCTGGTCGCGGAGAGATCTCTCAAGCTGCATTTCTTCGTTGACTCGTCAGACATCAGCTGGTTGCCAACGGAGGCCGACAAGCAATGGTGTACAAAACTTAAGCACCAACACAAATATGTTGATCGTGTACAGCTTCAAGTGGATTGAGATGACCATTATTACCCATCGCTAACCGTTCATCACGTGAATTCAGATGACCATTATCCTTCTTCACTAGTAGTGCAAGTTCTGAATCAGAAGCACCTTAGTCATTTTTCGTAGTAAAAAATATAATAAAAACAACCTCCCAGGTAGCTCCCCGCCCGAGCGACTCCAGAGGCGATCTCGATCCGCCGCCAGTCCTCCCCTGCTCGGCTGATCCTGGCGGCGGTGGCGGCCCCCCTCTCGGCGAAGGTTGGAGGGGAGGAGAGTGTGCCATGGTGGTGGGGTGTTGGAGGCGGCACTAGGAGGCGCGGTTGTGGGGCCGGGGCCTAGAAGCCGGAATGGCGGGAGGGTGGAGGACGGCGCGGCGCTCCTCTATGCATCTCTGGCGGCGGCGGCGGTGGTCGATTCTAGGCCTTAGGGTCCGATCTGGTTGTCTACCTGCCATGGAGGTTGCGCGTTGCGACTGCCTTTCCCTTGGCTGCTCCGACCAGTGGCGCGGGGGCTTGTTGATGTGCTCAAATAAGGAGGGGATTCTAGGGTTCTTCTCGCGCCAAGACGGTTTTCTGCCTGATGCATTCTCTCATTGATCTGGCTGGTGACGAGTTTCGGAAGAATCTGCCGGCGATCTCCATTGGGTGCATTCGCCTGTAGATTGCTGGATCGGATGAGTTCGGTCGTGTGCATCCATATTTCTGGCCGTGCGGCTTCAGGAGGGAGTGACGTGAAGCTTCGTTATCTGTTGCCATCATGGGACATGTTGGTGTTTCGATTTCCATGGTGAAGACAGTGACGGAGACGGCTAAGGTCTAGTAATGATGGACTAAATCTTCGAGGTGATGAGGACTTTGCTTGGTGATTCTTTGACTTGTAGCAGTGGCAACGGTAAGCGGGTGCAGGGTCCTATCTTTTAGTGTCAAAATCCAAAATTTGACTTTAATTAGTTGTGCCTAACAATGACCTTGTTAAATACATTGTTTTTTAGAGCGTGGACTTTCTACAAGTGAAAACATAAGACTATAAGATTTATGATCAGGCGGGCGACAAGTGTTTTCTTCTTGGAGGCATCGCTCTTGGAGATTTTTGACTTAGGTTGCTGTCTTGGCTGTGGATTGTGTTGGTGTTACAAGTATTGGATCATGTTTTTTCTGTTTTAGGGCTGTGTGCTCCGTAATATGTACAGGAAATTTCGTTTTTGCAGAGTTCAGTAGGGCTGGAATTAAAACTCGAAACTCGCGAGTTAAACGAGTAGCTTGGAACTCGACTCGGCTCGACTCGAACTCGTCGCTAAACGAGCCGAGCCAAGTTTTCATTTTAGACGCTAAACGAGTTCGAGTTAAACGAGCCGAGTTCCGAGCTACTCGTTTAGCTCGTTTAACTCGGTAAAATAAAATCGTTACATTTTTCTTGTCTTTCTGAATTATTTTACCTCATTATCATAGTTTAACGACTAGACAATACTTAATATTGTCATAGATTGTTTGATAATTGCATCATACATGCCTAAATAATTAGAAAAATACATATAAAATCTATTACAATGGATGCTAAAAGTTTTACCGAGCTAAACGAGTTAAACGAGTAAACTCGCGAGTTTAGCGAGCCGAGCCGAGTTCCAATTTTGAACTCGTTTGTCGAACGAGCCGAGTCGAGTCGAGCTCGCTAGTTGACCGAGCTTGAACGAGTCGAGCCGAGCCAGCTCGGCTCGGCTCGAATTCCAGGCCTAGAGTTCAGAGGTAATTGGTATCATCTCGATATTATTATAGTATATAAAAAAAAAATACGAAAAGAAAAAGTGAGAGACATGTGGAGTCAAAGCTGGGGGTCCATTCTCTTCTCCACCCCAAACGCTTCACCTCTCCACGCGCCACCCTCTTCCAGCCAGCCAGCCGCCATGGATGGATGAACTTCTCTCTTCCAGATCGTCTCCCGGAAACCAGATTCCCATCACCCGTACCATCCCGCCGGATTCCCCATTCCCCGAGCATTCAGTCGATCCAAGTCTCGGATACAGCATTGAGCTCGGCCTGCAGGGTCACTGCTCTGCTGCTAGCACACGACGAGGGTGAGGAGAATAGCGGAGGATCGATCGTCTCCATGAGCGGCGCCTCGCGCGCGGCCTCGCCGGAGCCCCCCTCCGGGGGCAGCCTGACAGCCGACTGGGACCGCCGTCAAGCTCAACGGTTGACCGAGGAGTTGCTGCGGCAGGTCAAGGAGCGCCTGGATGCGGACACGGCCCAGCGTCAGTTGTTGGAAGCCCGCGAGAAATCCCTCCAGGCCCGCCTCCTCCAGGTGGTTCGCTGAACCGCGGCATCATTTTAGGGTTTTGATTTGTTGCGTTTTTGTTCGTACCTCATGCTGGTTATCCTGTATTCCTGTTGGCGCTTTGTAGGCGGAGGCGAGCAGGAGGAGGTGGAAGGCGGCCTACGTCGAGCTACCTCCCGGTGCTAACCCCAAGCTCGCCGGTAATCTCTCCTCTTCTGAGAATATCTCGGCAGGAAAATTGATTACTTTGGCCGATTTGGGTGGAAAACATGGCATCGTTTTTCTTGGGTAGACTTCCTGCATTTCCAGTCCAATTTGGACATTTTGTATATCTTAAGAATTACTAATATGCTTTTGTTAGGTAAATTGCCAAGCTAGTCTTAGGAATTAAACAGCCTATTTTATATTGCAAATTCTTTATGCTAACTGAATTAATACGCAGTTATCACTATGATCATCATCAGCAGTAGTACGATAGAGTACATGAAAAATTAAACCGGTATCTACACTCGTATAAAAATGCCAGATAAATCCACACTGCACAAAACTTAAAAATTGAATATAGTACTACCTCCGATCCATATTAGTGGGCACAACTTTGTCTAGATACACATGTATCTAGTCTAAATACTTAACTAGATACATATGAATTTAGACAAAGCTATGCCCACTAATATGGATCGGAGAGAGTAGGACAAATGGTTATAAAAGGGTTTATCTAGGTTTATAACCTGCTCAATTATGATTTGGATAGCCATTAGTAGATTTTAACTTCTGGAAGGGCACGCCAATTTTGATAGCATTATGCTTCTACTGATACCATTGCCTTTGTGTTCAATGCAGAACTTCAAGAGAGTGACCTGGTGGATTCGAAAACCTTTGACGCTCTTTTTGATGTTGATAACTCGCAACTGCAGGTACTTACTGAAACATCAGCTCCATACCTCAAAAGAATTCTCTCCAGCTTCTGTGTGTCATGATTTTCCTTATTCATTGTTTTACGTCCATGGTTGTTTTGTTAATAATTCTAGGTACAACAAAAAGAAGCTAGAAACAGTGTTGAGACCCTGAGCTCAAACAACAATAAGTTTCAGCATTACGTGCAGTGAAGGATTTTCTGTGGAACCAATTGTGGACAATGGACAAGGACAATACGGCAGTCCTTAAGATTAAAGAAGTGGAGGCAGGACAAGCAGCACAAAAGCTTCAGCAAAAAATAGAGGAGCTGGAAGTGGCAGCCCGGAACAAGGATGATGAGATTGGCAGATTGAGAGCAGAAAACAAGGTACTGCTTTCCTTAACAATGGGTATGCTGCTAGAAATGTACTCGTTAACTAAGAAGAAAAATGATGGAACACAAAAACACAAAGATGGGAAAGCTGAGATTCTAAAGTGAAAATGCACTTCTTATCAGAAGTATATGTTCCCAAGAATGAAGATGGACCTTGTTTTCCTTCTATGTTAGTTGTCTAGTGACCCACTTATAGCATGGCGCATCCACAACAGAACTGTCTAGCTCCTATACATAGATATAATCAATGGACAAAGTCGTGATTATAGCTCCACTTATAGCATGGCGCATCCACTTATAAAATGATGGAACACTTATAATCGATGGTTAATACTCTAGTTTTTCTTTATTGATCAAGAATCATATTTCCATGTGTGCTGCTGGATATTTTCTTTGCTCAAAAGGTGTAAGCATCCCGATTCTTGATAGGCTGCACACGAGTCTTGTGTCACTGGAAACAGGAACCAATGCTAGAATTATGTATTAGGTTGCTTTCTATGATATCTTATATCTATACAGGACATCAGCTTCTAGGCAGTGCTAACGGACCAGAGTTTGTTTTTTAACAGGAGACTAGTCATAAGCGACTGCGAGGTAGCTTCATGGTGAGTCTCCCTTTTTTTTAGAGAAAACGCAAAGGACCTTTGCGTTTCATTATTTTGGAAAGAGAGAGTTTGTTACATCCTCCTAAGAGGTTACATCACTGCCCACTCCATTTTGGTCGATGCATCCAAGGTCCACCATTCTTATTACTGATTTCCTCAAGATCTAGTCGATTTACTTTTTAGTTTTCTGGTAAATAGTTTTACAGTGCCATCTTTTTTAGCATCGAGTAGATTTTTTTGATGATCTCTATATGCTATTCCAGTGTTTCTTCTGCAAAACCTGATTTATGTTATATGCTATTCTAGGGTTTCTTTTGCACAACCTGATTTATGTTTTTCATCTGAGTGGATCCCACTCTTTTAACACACTCTCTGATGTGGTAACCTTCTGCATGAAGTTAAGGTCTTTTAAAGGAAGAAGTTATAGTTGTGATCACCTTCGGCGATTATATGACCTGAAAATCTTCCTGCCACGTTTTCAGTACCTAACAATTCCCCCATACTTGTTTTTGCCCAGTGACATGTAGAAACGGTTCACTGGCCAATGATGAACTTATAGGGCGCCATTCAAATCATAATACACTGCTGTTGATGATCAGTGCTTGTATGTTCCAAGATATATAATTTATAATACAGCTGCCAAACTCCAATATCTAGTGGAGTCCATATGTATCCACGACAGGGTGATATCTAGAATTTATTTATTGGGTAGTATTAGTAATGAAGTTTGCATGTTTACCCTATGTGTATTAATTGGAAGGGTGATGTATACTATGTGTGGCTGATCTCATAGAATTTATCAGATCTTAGGCTTGGTTACACTGAGAATATATATGGAAAAAGAGGTACTACTAAAAGTAAAACAGTAACTGATCTGCAGAATTCTTTTAGTACTACTCTACTAATATTAGCATGTCTTCACCGGTAATCTATCAAATTATGTTAAAGAGTTGATTTTCTCAAAAATAGTTTTAAAATGAAGGAAGGACTCAGAGCATGACACAAAGGTAGTTGTACTCCTAATGTTTATAATTGTCATTCAATCTTTGTGCTATGGACCGTGTATACGTTCCTAGTCGTTCTGATCTGAACAAGAGGTCTTACGTATGCAACACTTGCATGTTATCACTGTGGAACCTGTTGGTTGGTTGCGGCTAACATGGAATTGTTTCCGGTTCTTCTACCTGTTGGAATTATTAGTTTATTACTGTTCTTTTTGTTTACTGTTTGGTGTTTGGTGTCTGGCTTTAATGAAATCTTTTTTGTCTAAGATGCTAATGTTTGGTGCACTCGATCAACAGATGTGCATCTTTGTCAAGATCCACGATGGCAAGACCATCACTCTCGAGGTTGCAGATTCAGATACAATAAACGATGTCAAGTCTAAGATTCAAGACAAGGAGGGCATCCCTGCAGGTCATCTGAGACTCATGTATGTCAATAAGCTGCTAGTGGGCAGCCGCACACTGAAGGACCAGAACATCCAGGAGGAGGACATACTTGACATTGTCTTCAGAGGCATGCATGTCTTTGTCAAGATGCGGTCTGGCAAGACCACGACTCTTGAGGTCGAGAGCTCAGACACAATTCACAGTGTGAAGGCAAAGATCTTCGATGAGACGTGTATGGCCCCAGCCGGGCAGCGCCTCTTCTTTGCTGACAAGTTGCTGGAGGACGGCTGCACCTTGGCTGACTACAACATCCAAAACGATTCTGTCCTCAGTGCTGAATTCTGCTCCCCATGGCCGCCGGAGAGGCTGAGGGTCTCGGTCCAGACGCAGACTGGCAAGAGCGTCATCCAACATACGTTTATGTGCTCAGAGACGGTCGACGATGTGAAGGCGCGGATTTACACTGAGTTAGGCATCCCCCGGACAAGCAGAACCTCTTGCATTGCGGACACCTACTTGAGGACGGCCAACCCCTGTTCCCGGAGATCTGTAGGGTGGGCACTCTCCACCTGCACCTCCGACCTCCTGGTGGCCAGTGATGTGGATGCAAATGGTCACCGGATGAACTCCTGATAAATATAGGCTGTTGGTCATTGGCTTATGGTTATGTTAGTTAGCTACTAGTAAGAGCTTCGATCATATTAGGTATATGTTGAAGACACGGTTTAGCTTGGAGTTATTTTGTAATGATGATAATGCAGGGCTTAGAATGGACGAACAGCTGCTGTTTTTTGGATGGCTACAGTAACCTGCCTTGCTTGTGGAGGTGGTTAAGCAAGCATATGTACCAGCAGTCATAGCATGCACTTAATATGTTAAACAAATGTGGCCATCAGATGTTGTTTTTATGGGTGGTATACTGATGCAAATTGTTAGTTCAGAAATATGGCCAGTGAGGAATGCGACCCAGTGATCCGAAGCCAGAAGTCAGCTGCTGATGTCTGTCTACTTCTGTTTCTTCGGTTCAGAGTTTTCAGTGCCAAAAGATCTTCTTATCACGTGTAACGTTGACAGCATGCAACTATGCAAGACTCTAGAACCAACTGAACTGTTTGTTGCGCCGTTCAATATACAACCATAGATGGGATGCGAATGAAGGTAAAATAGATGAATCTTTGGCGTGTGCTTTGAAGCAAGCAAACACCACGATGGTATGGTTTCATGATCAGTTAGAATAGGAGATCACTGCTATTGGTAAGATGAACCAGATAACCACAGATTTAGTTATTGGATACGAGCTCGGTGATCCACGGCTGCTCAAGATCATAGGACACGTATGTGTAGCATTGCTGCGTAGGGATGAATTATTAAGATTAATTACTTCCCCACCAAATAAGTGGCATGAATTCTGCGTGTTCTCAACATATGACGAAATACATAGGTGCACGCTGGGAAAAAAATCAGAACGAAAGACACACGCCGATGCAATCTTTTGGATTTGCTAAATCTAAAATTTAATAGTCATAACCTCTACAGATTTTCCCTACATAGTGGAGCATATATATGTAGATCTTCAAAATAAAATATTTGCATAGCAGTTATGACCATCCAAAGAACTCTATGCTATAAAAGGGCGTACTCGTTGTCTCTTCTCCTCACACACCAAACAACAAAAACATATGTGCAGTGAGAAAGGGAGGCTGAAGATCCGGCGGGTCATGGACAACAAGAAGCACGAGGCGACGCTGAGGTGGCGCTCCCCATACTGCTGAAGAAGGCCGGCGAGCTTGCCATCCTCTGCGACATCCCCGCCTACCTCGTGGTGTACCGCCCCGGCGAGGCCTGGCTGGTGACGCTAGACGCCTGCCCTACGAGGCACTCGGGGATGTCACAGAGAATGGCCAGTTCGCTCGCCTTCTTCAGAAGTATGGGGAGGCACCTCCTCAGTGGGTGTGCCGATGGCTAATAATTTGGTACCGGAGCTCTATATATCATCAAGGCCTCCAAGAGGTCCGTTCGTTTTCCAGGACGTGCCAACGGTTGATAATTTGGCACTGGAGCCTCCCTGCTAGCTCCTCTGATAGTGGCAGTTCCTCTTCCGCAGCACGACGTTGCCATGGTAGGTACTCTCTCTGTTTTTTAATATAAGATGTTTTAGGATTGCATATGTTGTCTACATACATGCTAAAGTTGGTGGACACACATACTAAAACATATCTACATACATTGATACATATTTGAATGTGGAAATATTAAAACATCTTATATTAAAAAACGGAGGGAGTAGTAAGCTACGTCGACTTCAGTTGCTCGACGTCTTCCCCGTCGTTGGGGCCGGAAGTGTCCTCCGCTCCGCTCCTCTGTACTACTAGGAATCTCTATGCAGTCATTTCGCCTAAGGCAGACAGACTAAAAGGTGTTTTTACCTTCGCCGAGACGCGTTCCAATGGGCAAGGAAAGTGGTCTCAATTCGATCTGCTTTGGGAATCTGGGATATTCTCCCCGTATATTGAACCCAAGTTTTGCTCGTCTTAATTTGTTTCACTACTTTTTTTATTAAACTTTGTTGTCTCAAGACTTAAATTATTCAGTGTGAGTTGCTCCTAGCCTAGAGAGTAATCCGATTCGATCGTCTACCTAGTTGCATGCTTTTTGCTTGCTCTGCATTGGCGAGAATGAATTTATATTTCTTAGTCATCATATTGCTCTCTGTATGTTTGTGTTTATTTTACTCCACAATGATTTCATGATTTAATCTTCCCATGCCATTAGTTAATGTAATTCTCATCATTTTACAAAAAAGTAAATTTGCTAGCACCAATATATTTTGAAGAGAACCTCGTAAAGGCATGCTAACAAGTTTGCATAAGGATGGCACTGGAATTATCTAAACTAGTAGATGAATTTCATTCGGTCATTTTGAACCAACAAGCTAGAGACCTAGAGTGCAAAATATATATTTTCTTAATTTAAACTACAAATGGACGACCTGCAGTAGTAGCACTCCAAATTTGAACGAAGGGCAAACGAGGCAAACTGAATCTATTTCAGTCGTCGAAAGAGAGAAAACTGAATCTCAGACGAGTGAGACGGTCCACGGAATTTCCCAAAAAAAGACAAAAAGAAAAGAGTCAAGGAAATCATTGACCTCCACTCAGTCTCCGCCGCCACCCCACCCTTCTTCCCGGTTCCCACCATGAATGGATGAACTCGCCTTGTTCAGATCGTCTCCAATAATCCCGAATCATCTCACGCATGGCACACTGCTGGATTCCCCATTCCGCAAGCTTCCAATCGATCCCATTTCCATCGACATGCACTGATCTCATCGGATCCCCTTTCCAGTGTCACTAGCGCACGCACGAGAGTGAGGAAAATAGACGCGCAGCCGTCTCCATTCTCTCCCTGGCCTCCGATTCCATTCCATGAGCAGCGACGGCGGCTCGGGCGCGGCCTCTCCGGAGGTTCCCTCTGGGGATGGCAGGAGTGCTGAGTGGCTGCGTATCTTCGACCGGGTCGAGGCACAGGTGGAGGTGCTCGCCGCCGGCCTCGCGCAGCTGGAGGCGCTCAACGGGCTCCTGCACGAGTACGGGGACGCCCGCGACAACATCAACCTGGCCCGCATCCACCAGGTGACCACTCTGCTCTAGCTCACGTCCGTCCGTCCTATGGTTTCTCTTGGGCTTCTCCGGGCCTGATGCTGGCTTGTATCCCCTTCCCGGAAGGCGGAGCTGAGCAGGAGCAGGTGGGAGGCCGCCTGCAAGGAGCTGCTTTCTGGGGATAGTCCCAAACTCACCGGTCAGAGACACTGCCCCTCCTTCGTTTCTGTCTGATGATATTTCGGCCGTAATTTAGCTGGACGATTTGTGTTTCTGGAGGAGATAATTTGTGAATGTTGATGTACTGTTACCTTGTCTGCACCTTGCTAAGTGTCAGTTTTGTTGGGCATTAATTTGGCGATGCAGCAGGCCTGAACTAGAGACTAGAGTTTTTAAGACTAGGTTTCGCTTTATATCTTTCGACTGAAGATGACTTGTAGAACGAATCACCTAATTTTGCTACTGATGCCATTGTGTTCAATGTAGAACTCCTCGCGAGTGACTTGGAGGATTCAAGAACTTGTGCAGCTCTGTTTAACATTGAAAACTCAGAACTGAAGGTACTTAATCAGCTCAAAAGCATCCAGTACAGCTCGTGCATGCCATTGATATCCATAATCATTGCTTTGCATCCATGCTTGTATTTTTTTTTTAATGTTAGATACGACTGAAGGAACTCGGAACTTGTGTGGAGATTAGAGAAAACACTGTGGACCATGAGAAATTTGCAACAGATTTAAGGGCAGAGCTGAGAAAATTAAAGCATGGCTACGAGACACTGTGCGCAAACCACGCCAAGACAGTTTCTACATTGCTTACAGAAAAGGATTTTGTGTGGTACCAGTTGTTACTTGACATAAAAGAAGGGGAAGGAACACAAGTTACTGAAGCAACACAGAACCTTCAGAAAAAAATAGAGGAACTTCAGTTGGCAGCCAGAAATAAGGATGCTGAGATTCGTAAATTGCAGGCAGAAGCACTTGCTGCCAAAAGTAAGTTACTAGGAGCTGAGGGCAAGCTAGATGAAATGCAATCCTTGACTAAAGAGAAAGACATCCAAATACTCAAAGATGGGCAACCCGAGTCTCTTGAGCGCAAGCCTGCAACCCTACCAAATGTGAGCGTAAGCTTTTCATTCCCCAACTATATGACAACTTATACCCAACTTGTTCTTCTTTTTGTGTTATTTGTTTAGTGATGACCCTATCTTCCATCCATACATATATTTTGATGCAGAGACCGGGGCTTCGTTCCCCTCAATGAAGAATGTTTTGTTTTATCAAATAAGCCTGCTAATCTCTTGGAAGAGCTAGTTGATTTTGTTTGTGTCCTAGTGTCATCTTTTCTAGATTCGAGTAGATCTAAGTCTCCATGCCCCTTACGTCCTATTTAGAGCTTCTTTTGCACAGCGAATTGATCTATGTTGCTCAACGGAGTGGAAGTTGTTGACACAAACACTGATGCACTACCTTTCCCATGCAAGTTACAGTTTTTTCATCTTCTATTGTTATCTCACCTGAATATCTTTTTATTCCTGTTCAGTACCTAACACCGACTTTCACTTGTTTCTGTCTATTGTGATATTAAATCTTATAAAAGGATTGACATATTTCTACATTAAAGGAATGTTACGAGACTTTGTGCACAAACAAGGATAAAGAAGTGCAAGGAGCACACGCTACTGATGCAACACACAAGCTTCAGAAACATGTAGAGGAGCTCCGTGTGCCAGCCAGCAATAAGGATGATAAGATTCGCAGATACCAGACAAGAGCACTTGCTGCCAAAAATATATTATTGGTAGATAATGGTAGGCTAGATGAAGTTCACTCGTTGGCTAAGGAGGAAGACATACAAAAACTCAAAGATCCGCAACTCGAGAGTCGCAAGCGAAAGTGTGCCTCCTTACCAAGTGAAAGTGTAAGCATTTCATTCCCCAACTATATGGATGACTCGTAACAAAACTTTTGTTCTTTGTGTGTTATTTTTATAGTGATGACCATATCTTGCCATCCATAGATATATGGTCAATGGAGAATGTTGTGTTTATCAAGTAAAACTCCCTACCCGCAAAAAAAGTAAAACTCCCTGTAACTAAGAACATTACATCCCATTGTATCTTTTTTTGATTGATTCCATTCATAGCCTGCTTATGTGATTAGTTGAGACCTTGGCAGATTGATGACGAGTCCGGGCGGATGACGGCCGTCGATGGAAGCAGCAGCGATCCCATGAATGATCCAAACATGGAGTCGCTTCATGGTGATCAAGTAAAATTTACTAGCGCATATACTTGTGTTTGTTGGGCAATATCAGTTTATATATCACTAATGGGACAACTAAATATTCTCATTGTTGCAGCCTGATGTTGAGAATGCATCATCTCAGCAGAATGTTCATACTCGGGATGACTTTTCAGTGTGAAGAAGAGGCATATGGATTTTATAATTCATATGCTAGAACTAAAGGATTCAGTATAACGAAAATCCACAAAAAACATAGGAGGGCCGATGGGACTTTATGTTCTAGATACTGTGGCCTGTCTCTCTCTCTCTCGCGAACTTCAGAAAAATTCAGAGGTAGAAGACAGTGTTTGTGCCGCGTACAACTTGCAGCTTTTCTCCGTTTTCTCATTGCTTAAATGGAAAGGAAATCGATCGTGTGTGATCACACGATGCCCACAACGAACGTGCCATCCCACGTCCAGGCGATCGCGATTACAACGCAAGGATCGGATCAGAAAACAAACTAGACTGGGTCTGCCTAAACCCCTAAAACTTAGCTGAACTTTGACTGAAAAAACGACACCTGACTGCTAACTGAAACCTGACGAAAAACAACTAGATTACCTAACAAACTTCCCCTAATCTAGTTGTCCTTCACCTTGACAATGCCGATGCGACGGCGCAGCTCCTGGAACCGCACACGCCCGAGTGCCTTCGTCATGATGTCGGACAGCTGCTCCTCAGTGCGCACGAACTGAATGTCGATGTCGCCTTTGTCCACGCACTGACGGATGAAGTGATAGCGAACCTCGATGTGCTTGCTCCGATCGTGGAAGACCGGGTTCTTCGTCAGCGCAATTGCTGACTTGTTGTCGACGTGCAGCTCCGTGATGCCACCGTCATGTCCCATGAGTTCGCCATGGAGTCGCTTGAGCCACACTCCCTGGCATGCCGCGGCGGTGGCGGCGACGTACTCTGCCTCGCAAGATGAGAGCACGACGATCTTCTGCTTCGTTGATTGCCAGGAGATGGGAGACTGTCCGAGAAAGAACAGCACTCCGCTTGTACTCTTGCGATCATCAACATCTCCGGCCATGTCCGCGTCGCTGTACCCGACGAGCTTGGCCTTCTGTTCCTGGCGTGCGTAGCAGCACCCAAGATCCCGTGTACCAGCTATATAGCGCAGCAGATGTTTCACTGCACTCCAATGCTCGCTAGTTGGAGCCTCCATGAATCTGCTCAGGTAACCCACAGCAAAGCAAATGTCAGGTCGCGTGTGGACGAGGTAGCGCAGTCCACCGAGCACGCTGCGGTACTCCTTGATGTCGACCACCGTGCCACCTCCCTCCTTGCTGAGCTTCAGTCTTGCTTCCATGGGCACAGCAGCGGCGTTGCAGTCGAGCATGGTCATCTTCTCGAGCAGCTTCTCTGCATATGCCGCCTGTCCCAGCAAAATGCGACCTGGGCGCTGCACCACCTCAATCCCCAGGTAGTAGCTTAGCAGGCCCAAATCGCTCATCTTGAACAGCGCCATCATCTCCTTCTTGAATTCACCAATTGCCGCAGGAGATGTACCAGTGATGATGAGGTCGTCAACGTAGACACCAAGTAGGAGCCGCTCGCCGTTCTTGATGCGTGCGTATACTGCGTGCTCCGATGGACACTGTACGAAACCAAGAGAGGCAAGGCTGCTGTCGAGCTTCTCATTCCACGCCCGCGGTGCCTGACGGAGCCCATAGAGTGCCTTGCGCAAGCGCAGCACCTTCCCTTCTTCGCCGTGCTTGATGAAGCCCGGCGGCTGCTCGACGTAGACCTCCTCCTCGAGTACGCCATTCAGAAATGCCGACTTGACGTCGAGGTGGTGCACCTCCCACGTCTCCTGCGCGGCGATGGCCAAAAGCAGCCGCACAGAGTCGAGGCGAGCGACCGGCGCGAACACCTCCTCGAAGTCGACTCCGGCGCGCTGCACGTACCCCTTTGCGACGAGCCGCGCCTTGTGCTTGACGACGGCGCCCTGTTCGTCACGCTTCACCTTGTACACCCATTTGAGGCCGATGGGCTTGTGGCCGCGCGGGAGGTTGACGAGCTCCCACGTCGCATTCTCCTCGATCGACGCCATCTCGTCAGCCATCGCCCTGCGCCAGCACGCCTGCTTCTGCGCCTCTGTCACGTTCGCCGGCTCTTCTGCGGACGTGAGTAGCAGCTCCTCTTCCCCGTCCATGGCAAGGACGTAATCCTCCAGGAGGGTGTTGGGCTGCCTGATGCCGTCCCTGGCGCGCGTGATCATCGGGTGCACGACCGGTGGAGGTGACGCAGATGAAGACGCGCTCGCAGTACCTGCAGAACTTGGCGATGTCGACGCGGGTGTGGCAGGTGCAGGTGTAGCAGGTTCAGGCGTAGTGGTAGGTGTAGCAGGTGTAGCTGGTTCCTCCGCTGCAGGTTCAGGCGAGGTTGAACTCGTGCGCGGCCCTGGCACCGCCATGTACTCCACCACGAAACTCCCTGCTTGAGCCGCGGCCGCCGTGTCCATGTCGCTGTTCCAATCCCAGCTGGCCGCCTCGTCGAACACCACGTCACGTGTGACATGTACACGCCGTGTGCTCGGGTTGTAGACCCTGTACGCCTTGGATCCGGGCTCGTACCCGATGAACACCATCGGGGTGCTCCTGTCGTCCAGCTTGCGCAGACATGGCCTCGCGGACTTGACGTGGGCGACGCATCCAAAGACGCGCAGGTGCTCGATGGAGGGCTTCCTCCCGTACCACACCTCGTGCGGCGTCTTGCCGTCGACGCTGCGTGTGTAGGCACGGTTCAGCACATAGACTGCCGTGGCCACGGCTTCCCCCCAAAACCAATTTGGCATGCCCTTGGCCTTCAGCATGCACCTCGCCATGCCCACCACCGTCTGATTGCGGCGCTCGACGACGCCGTTCTGCTGTGGCGAGTAAGGCGCCGTCAGGTGGCGTATGACGCCCGTGTCGGCGAAGTGCGCGGCGAGCTCGTTGGAGGTGAACTCCCCGCCCCGATCAGTGCGCAGGGTCCGCAGCGGGCGACGTGCCTCCGTTTGCGCCTCGGCCTGGAAGCGCTTGAGCGCCGTCCCTGCTTCATCCTTTGCCGCGAGCAGCACGAGCCACATGTACCGGCTGCAGTCGTCGACAAGTAGCAGGAAGTAGCGGCGTCCACCTGGCGTCGGAGGCGTGATCGCGCCGCAGAGATCAGCGTGCACCAGTTCGAGCGGCTCCTCCGCTCTGAACTTGGCCTGCTGCGGGAATGGCGTGCGACGCTGCTTCCCCGCAAGGCATGCCTCACACAGTTCTCCGGTGACCTCGATGCTGGGGAGGCCACGGACCATGCCGCCGCGCGCCATCTGCTGGAGAGCCTCGAAGTGGAGATGCCCGTACCGCGCGTGCCAACGCCACGAGTCCGTGTCGTGACGCGCGGCAAGGCACACAGGCTGCACTGGACGCATGGTCAGCTGGTACAGGCGATTTGGCGCTCGTTTTACCTTGATCAGGAGGTTGCCGCGCCTGTCGTAGATCGTGAGCACGCCGTGCCTGATGCGGATGTCGCAGTAGTGTTCGTCCAGCTGCCCGAGGCTGACGACGCTGCTCTTGAGGCGAGGGATGTAGTAGACATCCGTGAACGCGCGCTGCGGCCCGCCGTCGATGCTGAACGCGATCGTGCCGCGCCCCTTGATCTGCACCACGGAGCCGTCGCCGAACCGCACGCTGCCGGTCACCGTCTCGTCCAGCTCCGTGAACGCAGATCGGTTCCCCGTCATGTGGTTGGAGGCACCGGTGTCGAGGTACCAGGTGGTCTCCACCGGCTCGTCATCACGCCCTGGCGTGACCTTGGCCTTCTCCTCGTTGAGGAAGATGAGCGCGCGCTCCGTGTCGGCGCTCTGCACGTCCTGCGCAGGTGCAGGTGAAGGAGCGGGTGGAGCCGCAGGTTGCGGGTCCGCGGCGTCCACCTCGATCACCTCCGCGAGGTAGAGTGCGGGGTCGGCGTCGTCGTCGTCGTCGACCTTGGCGAGGTGAGCCGCCTCCTCCCTCTTCTTCTTCCTGCACTCACGCGCCCAGTGGCCTTTCTTACCACAGTAGCGACACTCGTCGCGCTTGAAGCCGCCGGAGGTGTTCGAGTTCTCCCCGGTCTGCCGCTTGTCGTCACGGCCCTTGCCGCGTCCGTGTCCTTGACGGCGATCGCCGCCAGTACTGCCGCCGCCCGCATCGTGGGAGGGGCGCTTCTGCTGCCGCGCGCGCCACTCCTCCTCAGTGAGAAGAAGCCGGCCACCGGAGTCAGCTTGTTGCTCGCCGCGGCCGTCAGACGCCGCCAGGCGCCCGCTCAGTTCCTCGATCGACATGCCGCTGAGATCCAGCAGCGTCTCGATGGAGCAGGCCATCTGCGCGTAGCGTGGCGGCACCACCCGCAGGAACTTCTGCACGGCGGCGAGCTCGGTGATTGGATCTCCCAGGGACTGCAGCTCGGTGATGATGCCGGCGAGGCGCATGGCGAAGTCCTCGATCGCCTCGTTGCCCTTGAACGCCAGGTTCTCGAAGTCGCGGCGCAGCGCCTGTCGCCGGGCCTCGCGCACGCGGTCGACGCCGACGCGCATCACCTTGATCGCGTCCCACGCAGCCTTGGCATTGTCCTTGGCCGCGAGAACGGGCACCATCTCCGGCGGCACTGAACGCAGAATCGCGCCCAGAGCCAACCGTTCTTGCCGCTCGTCCTCCGATCCGGGATCGATCGCCTCCCAGAGGCACGCTCCCTGTAGTTGCACACGCATCAGGATTGCCCACTCGGTGTAGTTGGTCCGAGTTAGCATCGGCAGATGCATCGATCCGCCGCCTCCGCCGCCGCCGACCTCCCTCACCACTTCGCGGACGATGATCTCGCGCGTGCCGTTGCCACCCCTTGACAGACTGCGCCCGCGCTCACGCCCTTGCTCGTGGGGTCTTGTTTGGTGACTGGCTTCCAGGCATGGCTCTGATACCACTTGTGGCCTGTCTCTCTCTCTCTCGCGCGAACTTCAGAAAAATTCAGAGGTAGAAGACAGTGTTTGTGCCGCGTACAACTTGCAGCTTTTCTCCGTTTTCTCATTGCTTAAATGGAAAGGAAATCGATCGTGTGTGATCACACGATGCCCACAACGAACGTGCCATCCCACGTCCAGGCGATCGCGATTACAACGCAAGGATCGGATCAGAAAACAAACTAGACTGGGTCTGCCTAAACCCCTAAAACTTAGCTGAACTTTGACTGAAAAAACGACACCTGACTGCTAACTGAAACCTGACGAAAAACAACTAGATTACCTAACAGATACATGGTTTGCTCAGCTCATACAAAGACATGTTGCTTAGCTCGTGTTCAATTCACCATCAGCCGAGAGGGTATATGGAATATTCAGAAAGTTGTGCTTGATCATAATCATGGTCTTGTAACTCCAGATGAATCCGCGCCACAAAAACCAACATTCCAAGCGGGCCAGCAGGACATCGTCACCACCCAGCAGCCACCAATGAAGACCGAGGGCGGAGATGGACATGAAGATGCTGTGCGTCACCGATGCGGCCCTACAGAAGTTGATGCTGAGCGGATGATCCAAGTCTTGTCGCCCCCGCCGAGTCAAACCTCCCCACCATTCTCCAAAGCAAAATTTCCCCCACCAACACGGCAGCAAGGCCCTCCGATTTCCCACCAAATCTGATCCGCCATCTCTCCGAGGCTGCTCGCCAGCAGCCTCCTGCTCCTCGTTGCAGGGAGTTGGGGTAGTCTAATCTAAAATTGTTGTTGTCGACTACTTAGTTATTGTTTATACTATGTATCTTGAAATCAAATTGCTAGGGCATAAATATGTTCTTCTTTTAGATTGACCAGTCGTTGAGATTTATGTTTTTTTCTTGAGTTTGCATATCGTTGTTGTCTCGATTGCGCACTTAAGTTGTTTGAGAGCCAGTGTGGTTGTGTGGGGGCGGAGTAGATTGTTCCTAGATCTTGTTTTACTTTAGAAGTTCCCAACTAATAAGTACAACTGCTTGAATGCATGTTTTCTTAACTGAATTTAACTTGTTTTTGATCTTACGTATGGTGAAGACTGACTGCATATAGTAATGCCCGACTGAAAATATGGCACATGAAAAGCAAGGAGCATATCTTAGAGTGTAGGGGTGTACGGGAAGTTAGCTTGTACAAAATGTTAGGTTATTTATAATTTTATTTAAGCATTCTACTATCAGAGGTCAGAATAATATTTACTCGTATGTATGGTCTCTAAATCTAGAGAACTACTACTTGAATTGTGTTTGTCTCATGATACAATTACTGTTTGTGTGGACTGTGGATGGCAAGATTTAGGTTCGTGTAAGGAGACATGTTAACAACCGATGGTTATAAATGTGGCACCTTGCAAATTAGGGAGGAACAATTCGTATTAACAAAATGCAACTCTTTTTCCTCTACATATGTAAATTAACTTGGGGAACTGGAAGACATCATGCCCTTTAGTGGACAGACGAAAACACCGACAGATCTACTGCGCATGTCAAGTTGTGCCAATCACAATGCAGGCGGCCGGTGATTCACGGCTGCTCAAGACCACAGGACCCGTATGTGTGTTTGGCCCACGAGTCCATATGAAGAATTACAGCGTAGTGATGCATTATTTAAGATTAGTTACCAGGATAGATCTATCCTTATGGGACTGGTGGGCTATTGCTTTTTATTAACATCTTACTGGCAAGGGGTTTCATCGGCGTCAACATGTGGACCAACGGTTGGTGTTCTTATAATCTTATTCTCTGGCGACGACATAAGACATGGATGCTTGGTAGCACTTCCGCTTCGGTCCTCCCCCTTAGACTCATAAAAGGCTGAGATTGCACGATACCCCTTCGCACTAAACGTATAATGGTATAATTATACGTATGAGTCGGCTCGAGCCGTTTTTCTGTAAGCTAACTCGGCTGGCACACGGGGATTTGATCCTAGGTCTCCTGGGCGCTACAAAGGGTGCAAAGCCACTGTGCTAGCTTTGCTTCTATGCTATATTATTCATCTTATCAAATAATATGTTAAATTTTATGGATCTGAGCGCACTTGGGACATAGATCGATCTGCAAGTTTGCATGCTAGAATTATTTAGAAGAAGAGCGCGAGTTGGCTAATTGTCGTATCTCATCGAGTTGGAGTTTCTGCAGGCGGCGAGTTTCGGTTCCTTCTGATCGGAGGAGCACTCAAATTGCGGTCAGATCGAAATTTTCTTGCTCCGTAACTTGGGCCGTGAGTTTCGTGACTGAGATAGTCTCGATCCTTGCAGCAAAGGAAAGAAGTGCGAAGAAAAAGAGAAGTTGGAGATCCGATTGGCAATCACGTATTGGAAAAGATTTCCTTTTGCAACTCGCGTGTGGAGTTGTTTGGCTAACGCAGTTAGAGAAGAAATTGGATCAGAGTAAAGAAAGGAAAATGGCGGATTAGAATTAATTTGTTACGTGATAAGGCTGTGTGGTCTTTCGTATGGTGTGATCTGTTTCTTTCGTATGGTGTGGCCGTTGCAAAAAGGAAAGTTAATGCAAAATAAAAGTGGATCGCATTTGTTGGAGCAGTGGAGTTCGTGTTTCTGTTTTTTTTTTTTTGCGAAACACAGTACAACGCAGACGCTCACATACACGTGCATATACTCACCCTAGGAACGTACGTACGCACACTCTACCCCTATGAGCACCTCCGAGAGACTGAGCCGGCAGATCAGATCTTGAGATTAACGAAGTCACCACGGGCGCTTCGCTATCGACGAGAACATCGCCTCGCACTGAAGAATAATTCCGCCTAAATGAGAAACACCAGTGTCAAACCTAGGGTTTGAACTCTGTTGGGTTGGGGTACGACCACCTATGTGACAACTATTATTTCTGGATCGGAACAATATTGGTGTGCAGACAAATAAATAATAAATAAATAATACGAAAACACAATAATAGGGGAGTTGAAAATTATGTAGAACATTATGTTCAAGATTGCCACCGTCCTTATAGAATCGGTGTGTATGACGGCATCTCGGACGTTCGTATAGTTAATTACAATAAATCGAGGCATGAAGCGTCTTGAGTTTGTCAAGAATTATAACAGGTTTGCGAGAAGGTTCTTAAATTTGTAAAGGGTTGTCGAGCTTGACGTGAGGCGTGGTGTTCGTCACCTCGTTGCTTACCATGGGATTTGTTCTCTAGCTTCTTTAGGTTACGTGAAGGTCCATATCAGTAATGGAGGTGATAATCGTCACCGATGAGGACAGGTTTTGGCAACGGTTATTTACTCAGTTTTGTTGACGTATGGTCGACATCATCAGTTACAGAGATCTTGGTCCACTTGTTTGCACTGAGATTTTCCGACGCCTAACTCGTGTCGTTTCAATAGAGGGGTTTCCAATGTGTCGTTCTGTACCAGTGAGAAGTGTTGCATGTGCGTCCACATGTTACAAATATGGTAGATATACAACTAGATTGCTATGAGTGTTGAATTGGGTTCACAAGTCTCATATGTGCTAGGTCAAAATGGCTAGGGTTGTTGCATGTGGGTACACATGTCCCAAAGTTGATAGATACATACCTATATGATTAGACATTTGGGCATACAACACCAGCCCTATGCATCTTGACCTAGAACTATCATCTGGTCGGTCAAGCTGTTTAGGGCTGGTGCATGTGTGTCTAAATCTCTAGTAGGTCATATAGGTATGTATCTGTCACCTGTGTGACATGTGGACCCACATGAAAAATCTGTAGCTATTTTGACCTAAAACATCTGGAAGATATGGACCCACATGCAACACTCATAGCCATCTAGTTATATATTTATCACTTTCAGCCTTCAGGACATGTGGACCCACATGTTAGACTCCTAACTATGTTACTTGTTGTGGAACCCACATGATAGTTGTAGATAAAGTTGTTTAGGGCTAGTGCATGTGGATCCAGATGTCTATTAGGTCATATATATAGGTATATGTATGTATGACCTTTCTGACATGTGGACCCATATGCAACAACCCTAACCATCTTGACCTATCACATTTGTGACATGTGGACTCACATGCAACACTCGTAGCCATCTAGTTATATACTTACTACATTTAGGACATGTGGACCCACATGCAACAATCTTATTAATGTTCACATGTTCTTTGATCCACATGATAGTTCTAGCTCAAGCTGTTTAGGGCTGGTGCATGTGGGTCTACATGTCTAGTAGGTCATATAGGTATGTATCTACCACATTTGAGACAAGTGGACCCACATGAAACACCCGTAGCCATCATGATGTAACATATTTAGGACATGTGGACCCACATATAACACTCATAGCCATATAGTTGTATATCTACTACTTTTCAAACATGTCCTAAATGTGTTGGGGTCAAGATGGCTAAAGGTGGTAGATACATACCTATATAACTTACTAGACATTTGGAACCACATGCACCGGAAATAGACAACTTGACCTAGAACTTCATGGCTAGGAGTGTTGCATGTGGGTCCACATGTCCCAAAGCTGGAAAGATATGGCTATGAGTGTCGCATGTGGGTCCAGATGTCCTAGATGTGCCGGGGTTAAGATGGCTGGGGATGTTGCAATTGGGTCTACATGTCTCAAAGATTGTACATACATATGACCTACTAAACATTTGTAACCACATGCACGGGCACTAGACAGCTTTACCTAGAACTTTACCTAGAACTATCATGTGGGTCCTGCAACATACAATATAGCTAGGAGTGTTGCATGTGGGTCCACATATCGCAAACGTGGTAAGATATGGCTATGAGAGTGTTGCATGTGGGTCCACATCTTCTAGATTTGTTGGGGTAAAGATGGCTAGAGGTGTGGACCTACTTGCAACACTCATCCAGTTAGGTCTACTCCTATCACCTTTCTGACATGTGGACCCACATATACATTACTCCTAGCTATGTTGCATGTTGTGGGACCCACATGGTAGCTCTTGGTCAAGCTCCCTAGGGCTGGTGCATGTGGGTCCAAATGTTTAGTAGGTCATATAGGTAGACCAATTGGCTTTGCTCAATGACTATGTAATAAGGGTAGCCCATACGCGAGAACTAACAATGGAGCCTCCGTTGTTGCAAGATTCGCTGCACGTGCCAAAATGCCCCCTTTTCAGCACATTTGTTGAGAAAAATATAAATAATATGTATGACTTTTCAAAAAAAAAAACTACTTGTCAAGGATGCCTACTTTGGTGGTACTATATTATGGAAAAAAAATAATGGCTCACTTTGAGCAGGTGAAAAAAAATCATCTGCTTACAAATGGACCCGTTTGGCATCCATTTCTAAGCAAGTGTTTTTTCCGACTTCCGCGGAATGACCCCATTTTGTTTCTCCGGGCTGGCTGGACACATTTAGAGATGAATGCAATCTTATTTTTCATTTTGTCAAAAATTTCATATTTTATAACTTTTAATACTGAAATGGTGAGATAATGGCAAACTGGTAATTATGTGAATTTGGAGGTTGGATAGTGTCTCCTCAACTTCGCTCCACACCTACATTATGTTTTCAACAGGGTAAAAAATAATTGTAAACCCTTAACCGGGATCCATCATGTTTTGTTTATTTCAAACGGGGTGGCTCCCATCCGTGTGCCACCTGGCTCCTCTCTGTAACTAGCCAGTTCATCCGGCTCCCGTCCGAGTTCCACCCAGGTTTTGCAGCCCTTGCCGCAAGTGTACGTCTATGGAGTCATCGTACCATGGTCTCGCCCGTGCACCCGGCTCACATCGTGGCGCCACCCGGCTGCCCTCGTTTAGGTCCCCGGTGCACTCGTCCCGCTACAACGATGGACCGAGCCGAGATGCCTTTACTGGGCCGAAACGACCTCGGGCCGAGTCTGGCTCGACTAGGTCCGGCCCGAGAAGCTCTTTTTTTTTCTTTTGCAAATACATTTTTTCCTAGCCCAACAGGAGGAGGAGCGGCCTATTAGGTTACATTCCATACGAGTGAAGCGAGACAATATGTTCTTTTCGATATCATCGAGAGAACAGAGTGTCAGCGAGCATAGCAAGAAAAAAGGCAACACCGGATGCTCCTGCCGCCGGCCACGCCTCTCCCCATGCTCCCGCGAGGAGAGCAAGATGCACACAGTGTCTTGTATTTTTTTTATGTTTATTAATGTGCTATAATCATCAAGTTTTTCATGAAAATTGGTTTATCTATATTATAATTTCATGTTGTTAATTTTCTAGAATTAAATTTGAATGATTTAATACTCAATTTCTAGGATTAACGAGTCAAAGAACGATGGAAATCATGGATCGTGTGTTACCTGCCTTATATACAGTGTGTGCTTCATCCGTTTCCCGAAGGACACGAAGATTACAATATTATTTACTAAGATGCTTACTACACATGTAGATGAATGTAGCAACGCGGTTCCGCTCCTTGCAGTCCACCCGAAAGACCTAGGTTCGAATGCCTACGGCTCCAATTTTGCTGCTTCCTTTTTCCCATGGTTGTTTAAAAGCGAGCGTGCGGCTTGTTCGGGCGAGTCGGCTCGGCTCGAAATAACAGCTCAGATCAATAGGCTATACGGACTTTGTACGGTCTATTATACGTTTATAGCGAGGGGGAAGGACCGAAGCAGGCCTCGCTTGGTAGTTGCAGCGATGGCGGTTTCCGGTAGTTTTTTCGCTTGTTTTCTCCTAATTTTATGTTGCTTATATTTGTGTCATCTCTGTGTTCATACTTTTATCAATATAGTTGGTATGTACGTGCAACGCACGTCTTCAGAGTTAAATGGGACAATTTACAAGTAAGACATCTTCATTAAATGGGACAATTTACAAGTAGAAAAAGACCGTATCTACTTGGATTACTTGTTTTGGTGCAAGTCAATATCAACACATATACTTACCACATAACTCATCATCTGCAGGAAAGCCTTGAGAGTACCCAAACTTAACTAATACTAATAACCAAGTAAAAAAACTACTACCTCCGATCCATATTAGTGGGCACAACTTTGTCTAGATACACATGTATCTAGTCTAAATACTTAACTAGATACATATGAATTTAGACAAAGCTATGCCCACTAATATGGATCGGAGGGAGTAATAATAACCGGTACCACAACTTAGTAAGCAATATTTCATTTTTTCCTTTTCTGTATACTGCTTTGAAGTACACCGCTTCTATTTAAAACCATATACCTGCTAGGCTGGCAAATATCAGCTTTAGGACAATAGATCAAACAACAAGAAGGATTGTCACACTGCCATAAAAGAAATTCTACTATTAGGGTCAACCAATCTAAATAACTATATGTAAGTTTTTATGTCAAACCACACAAACTTCTTGTAGATGTAGGTAATTTGTTATGAATATAAATAAAACTCATTTCACATCAAATGTGTATTAACGTTTGCAGAGAGTAAACATGCAATCCTATTCCCGTGATCCCTTTATTCTAAAAGTTCAAAATACAAATAGAAAACAGAAGAGCTTGAATAACAAATCAAGATCCATATATAAAACATAATATAAAAAATGTTTAGTTTGTAGTACTTGAGAACACAGAAGGATCTGGGCTTCATAGACATTATCATCTTCACTTAATATGAGAATATCCATACCTAAATTGCAAACCGGAACTTCAAAATGAGATGATTCTCATGGACAAAATGAGTTGAGTTTAATGGAAATATAGGAAGGACCCATCTCCAATAAAATACATGACTTGTATATCGTACCTATGAGAGAGAACAAAAATGTCAAATATAATTTCAAAATTGAAATGAAATTAAATTTAAAATACATATATTCAATATTCATTTTCATAGTAAACTACAACATTGTGTGTCAGGCTGAAAGCTATTCACTAATATCAATGTTGGAATACACCATATTTACATTCCAATCAACTACAAGTAAGAAATACATACATTAGACTACCAGATGTTGTGATTATACAATTCCAGCTAACAATGGAAGAGAGAATTGCTGACCAAGCTGCTCGACAAACTGGAGGTTCATGTCCCTGCAATCACATCCATACACCGTGTTAACTGTTGATTGTACAGTGTGATGATATATTGTTGATTGTTCAGAATCAGCATAGCATTTCTTTTTTGGTCAAGGAGAATCTATGTAGCTTTCAAACAGTTGTGGTTAAGATGTTGCAGTGCAACAGAATTAGTTACCCTGAGCTTCCTTGCAAGGTAGAGGAAAGGCTTCTCGAAGGTGCAGTACTGGAGGCTCTTCTTCCTATGAAAGGTCACCATCTTGGACTTCACCTGTATGTTCTTCACGTCCACCTAGTTGCCACACAGGACGATCGGGATGTTCTCGCACACCCTGATTGCAACAAATTATTTAAGACAGGTCAAATTATTTAGGACGATTGGTGCACAAACCGAAAGAGTAGCAATACAGGATGTGAACCATTGTGTGTTGATTCGCATCTTATTTACTTTGCTGGAAATCAGAAGCTCAGAAAAACAGACAAAATAGGTAGTTGAGATCACCAGGCAAATCGATTATCGAATTAACAGATCAACGATTACTTCATGGACTGCCTTGCTCCATCATCGTAGCACTCAGAGTCTAAGAGACATCCAACTCGAGGAACATGACTTCGGTAGGAACTCTTTAAGCCTGGGCTGTTGTCGTCCATGTCCGCTGTACTGCGTCCATCAAGTAGCGACGCGCCAGAGAATCCACGGAGCGGCGATCGGGGCCAGGGCAGCCAGCTGCGCGTCCGTATGCTCGGCCGCTTTCAAGCCGCTCGTCCGCCAGCGGGGAATCCAGGGGCAGCGCGCCGGGGAATCGAGTGGCAGCACTCGGGGCCGGCGAGCGCTCGCACCGGCAGGACAAGGGCCTCGGCGACGTGGTGCTCAACTTCTGAACAGACGGGAAGATGGATAGCGCGGCACCCCCGATCTTGACTGATCACTGATGTAGAGGGGTCAAGTGCCTCGAAGAGGGAGTCCATGGATGCGGGGGCGCACAAGATTACCGGAGTGGCCGGCTGGCGCGGCGCTCGGGGGAGATCCCATCGAGGTTGTGGCCGCGTGGCCGGCAGTGGAGGAGCGCGGGACAGCAAGCCGGGGCGGCGTCGATGGTGAACCTAGCAGGGGACGTGAGGGGCGCCGATATTTTTCCTTTGGGAGATCACGCCGTCAGGCGCGGGGAGATCTACTTCGGGAGTTTCACGCGGGCGGATCGAGCGGGCCGATGGTGGTCGCCAGCGTCGGCGCGAGGACGTTGGGTGGAGCAGGTCGTCGGGGAGAGGACGTTGCGTCCGCGGCAGCGAACGGAGCAGGTCGAGCAGGCCGATGGCGGGTCGCCGGCGAGGTTGCGTTTGCGTCTGTGGCGGCGAGTCGATCAGGTCGTGGCGTCGTTTGTTCTTAGCGTCGAGACGTGATTGTCTCACGTTAAATAAATGTTTGATTCTATTACGTTTTGTATTCCAATCGGACTGCTTGTGCGATTAGGCCTATTTTCCCACGCACGATTAACAAATCGTTTATTTTTTGCGGTGGCAATCTCTGTAATATTTACGAAAACGAAGAGGTACGATGGCATTAGCAGTATTATGTGATTTGGTGGGAGGGCAAAACGGTCCAAAACGGACAATGTTGAGTTGTCAAACATTGGGACGATCTGGGCCGTTTGATCGGATATTGAAGGGCTCAGATTTAAAGTATCCCAACAACACAAGTTTGCTCTTTTAATAGTAGTATAGAAAGTATTGTATGCCTATAGACGTACAATACAAAAAAATAGTTATTTTTTCTTGTTCTCAAACATATGGCGAAATACATACATGCATGTTTGAAAATTTAGGAATGCACAAGTGATGAAATCTTTTTGGATTTGCTAAATCTAAAATTTAATAATCATATTCTCTACAAATTGTCACTACATATTTGAGCATATATATGTAGCTCTCCAAAATCAAATATTTACACAGCAATTGTTTAGAAGGAAATTTACACAACAATTATGACCGTCCACAATACTCTCCGCTATAAAATGGGCTTCCTCTCTCTCTCTCTCACTCACACACGCACGCACGCACTAATAGGATTTGTATTTATATCTGACCCACGAGTCGTAGGGATGAACTGTTAAGATTAATTTCTTGCCCACCAAATATGGGCCATGAATTTGTTTTGTTCTCATAGATATTGCAAAATACATACCTGCACATTGGAAAAATCGAAATGAAAGACAAGTGATGAATTCTTTTAGATTTCCTCAATATAAAAGTTAGTAGTCATATCCTCTAATTAAAGATTTTTCCTACATATTGGAGCATATATATATATACGTAGATCTTCAAAATGAAATATTTACGCAACACTTATTCAAAAATAATTTACACAACACTATGACGATCCAAATACCTCTCTGCTATAAAATGGGTCATGTCTAACAAGACTGTCATTACCAAGCACGATCGCCCGACAAGGAAGCATATGCGCCTTCTAGAAACATTGTGCTATTCACCAGCCAGGACGGGGCAAAACCTTTTATTTTGAAGCATATCCTTTCATCGATGGATTGTTTTTTTTTTTGAAAACTGTGGGGCAAAATCTTTGCCCCATATATTAATTAAGCAGAAGGTGCCCGGTTTAACTTCTATACACGACACAACCCACGGGCGAAGCCCCACAACCACGAGAAACCACGACGCCGCACGACACGGCCACCCACAGCCCAAGCTGCACCAGGAAAGCCGCTCGCAGACCACGGCCGCCACACCAACATCCGGGGCCGCCGCCCCGACCTAAAAGGCAACCGCTGCTGCCGCTGCCCAAGCAGGCCCGACAGCCTCGCCGCCAGCACCCCCTTCCGGGACCGCCGTCCCGACATAGCACCACTTGCAACCGAGCCACGACGCCGCACGAACCAGCCACCCGTAGCCCAAACTGCTCAGGGAGAGCTGCTCGCAGACCACAGACGTCGTACCAACTTCCGGGGCCGCCGCCCCGGCCTAAAAGACAGCCGCAGCTGCCGCTGCCACAACCCTACCACATGTCCCTCTTGCCGAAAACCAGCTCCAAAGACGAAACCCTCAAGAGGGAAACGACGCCAAGGCGCCGTCGCCGTCATCGATGGATTGTCGCTAGTCAAGGAAGGATGAATAAATTGACTTGCTTGGACCTACATCTATTTGATTACTTTTAAGGAGATTCTCGTGTTTTGTTGACTCCACCACGTTTCTTATCTTCATATATTTTCTTTCTAAGTAGCTAGCCCATGTTCTCTTTTTGGCCAGTCTTCTGAGTTTGTAAGCCGAGAGCGGCCAATATGCACCCTTTATTTAAAATGTATTATGTACGCATTTTGAAGTGTATTTTTTCTAAGAATATGTTCACGTGTGCATCTTGACATCCTATATACGCACTATATCGTTTCATGAAAAACCGATTTCTTTTGTGGCGTGCGTAAAAAGACCAAATTCGATGCTTAGATAAGGGTTTTCCCGAGACATTGTTTTTTGCACGGGCCACACAAAATTTCTTTTTTGAAATACTTTACGTGCACACATATAATTTGGAGATGCATGCGCGAACTATTTTCTCATACTTTTTCGAAATTTGTTTTTACGGTAAAGGGTGGTAAAATGTGAATTTCTGGATTGATGCCATGTTTTTTGTGATTCGCTATATTTCTAAAGTAATAGCTACGCTCCGCGATTTAGAAATTTAGACATATCACAAACTTAAACTCGAAAAGAATTCTCATAACTTTTCATCAATCTTATGGTTTGCTCGATGCAAGTTTCCTTTCTCCATCACTCCACCCCTTTGGTGTAATCGTGTAACTTGTCATGGATTTCTAGCTTGATTCACAAAGTTTTCAAAAACGTGAGAACTGAAAAAAAATGGAAGAAGATAGCAGAAGGAATGAAGAATACATGATTTTGTACAAAACACATGAATTTTGAACATTTGTCACATTAATAGAAAATCATATAAATCCAAGTATAAAGCACAGTCAAATCAAAGCAAACATGTAAGACTAGGTTGCAATTTCCTATTGAATCACAGGTCGGGCCGCCAGCGGCCCATTCCTGCCGCGAACACAATATGTAAGCCATACGAGGATGAAACTGCAAAAAGACCATCCCATTCCCAGGGGAAGACTCCAATCCAATAAATGCCAAGTCTCGTCGCCCCCGCCGAGTCAAACCTCCCCACCATTCCCAAACAAAAATTTCTCCACCAACACGCCCTGCGATTCCCCCACCAAATCCGATCCGCCAACGCCATCTCGCCAAGGCCGGCCGCCGCCGCCCGCAGCCTCTAGGTCCTCCTCGTTTGCTAGAGCGGCTTATCCCCCACGACCAGCCCACCCCCTCCTTCTCTCTCTTCGCCCGACACCCGTTCCTCTCCTTCCCAGCGGCGGAGGGATGGTAAAGGGGAGGTCGGCCCCTATAGATAGGTCTTGAGGTAGGGATATGTTAAGAGTTTGGTCCTATGTGGCGTCTAGGAGTAGGGCTTGGGATTTTTCCGGTCAAATTCGAGGCGGCCAGTGGCTGCTTTTCTCTGTTGTGGTGTGCTGTTAGCGGGCACAGGTGCATATGGAGGAGCTTGTTGTAGGGATCTCTGACAATTGAATAGACGTTCTGAAGTTTCTTGTCATGTGGCCTTTGCGCAATACATGGCAGTTGTGTTCGAGCTTCGTCGTGCTACTACCATAGAGGGAGTGAGACGACAAGATCGGGGAGCATGAACTCTTGCAATAAGCACGGTGATCTCGCTCTTGGTGATCTCGAAGTTGCATTCCCCCTCTTGGCCGGCTGTGGTGGCGAGGGAGAGGATGGAGGCAAGTTTTGCTACTGTTGGTGAGTGGAGATGTGGATGGGAGATTCCCTAGTCTGTACCTCCTACTATTGGACAACGTCGTTTGGCCACCGCTACTCTTGGCCAGAAGGCTGGCCTAGCTGTGCTCGAGAGCAGTTACTTCCCGGGTTTGTTCGTCCTCCAGCGGAGTATCTTCCCCAGCCTCGAGTGGCACCTTATGTTTCTGCTCTCCCAAGTGGCCATGTCCCCAGCGAGAGCAAGAGTGGCTACATCTAGAGGCTATTCATCGTCGAGATTGAGCAATGACTCGATTGCGTTTTCGTGATCCTTTTTAGGGTGTTCGATGTAAAACTTCTAAACGTTGTTCTAATTTCTAATTTCTATAGGGTCCTTTTCTGTAATTGTTTGCTCAACACCGAAGTAATGCAGATTCTAGGTCCTTTGGGGTCTTTGGGGTCGAGATTGAGCAATGACTCGATTGCGTTTTCGTGATCCTTTTTAGGGTGTTCGATGTAAAACTTCTAAACGGTGTTCTAATTTCTAATTTCTATAGGGTCCTTTTCTGTAATTGTTCGCTCAACACCGAAGTAATGCAGATTCTAGGTCCTTTGGGGTCTTTTCCAAAAAACAAAAGGATCACCGCCATCATCTGAGTTTGTAGGATCTTAGGGTCGGATTAACTTGGTTTTGCTTTCTCTCGCTATCCTCTTCTACAAGTTGCTTGCAGGCTGGATGCATAAAACGGACGCAGGATAGGTGGGTAACCCATCATGTTGACGGGTCAGAAGAAAACACCCAGGTCCCACCCGTGAATAACATTTGACTCATTGTCCACTTGGGTCAGACTGGCGAGCCATGCTGTTTTGATTCAAGGACGAATGATTAGATGGGGTAAGACTTGACACATTATCACAAGTTTAGGATAAAATATGGCCGAAAAATAAAATGTGCAAATACCGTCAGAAAACCCTAAAAGAGAGATGAAAAGTGGAATTCACCCTATATTAAAAGTTGCTACGAATTATATTTTGCATAGGAGAAATCATTAAACCGATGCTCAAAAGCCCGTTGATTGTGCATCACGTGAGAGAATTATTTTACGCGTTAAAATGCAAACCACCATTCTCCGTATGTGGCACTGCAAATTTCGAATGAATGGCAAACCAGTCATTTCTCATAGCAGCAAAAAAAAAAAAAAAAAAGACGGTCAAGGAGGCGTTTACCTACGACCTTGGTTTCTTGACTTCTCCATCCGCAACCCACCCAACATTTCACCATCTCTCTCCTGCCGCCATGGCCGGATGATCTTGTCTCTCCTACGGAGTAGAAACCAAAATCCCCTCACACGTACGACACCATTGGATTCCCCGCTCCAGAGGCTTCCCGTCGATCCAATTCTCGTCGACGTGCATTGAGCTCATAACTGCTCCCCACCCCAGGCTCACTCATAGGCTGCTGCCGCACGGCGAGAGTTCGGGGGAATAACCTCGCCGTCGTCTCCATGAGCAGCGGCTCTGGGTCGGAGGGTCCCTCCAGGGAGTCCGGAAGAGCTGAATTGCAGCGTATCTACGACCAGGTCGAGGCGCTGCTGCCGCGGGTCGAGGAGCTCGCCGCCGACCGCGCGCGCCTGGAGGGAATCAACAGGGCCCAGCACGAGCTGTCGGAGACCCGCGAGAACGCCCTCCATGCCCGCCTCCTGCAGGTGATCCTCCACTGAACCGGGAGTTCCTGTTAGGGTTTTGATTTATTGGTTTTTTTTTTAGATAAAAATATTGGATTTTTTTTCGTAACTGATGCTAGTTATTGTGTTCGCGCCGCAGGCGGAGGCGAGCAGGACGAGGTGGAAGACGGCCTACATTGAGCTGCCTCTCTTGGCTAATCCCAAGCTCACTGGTAAGAAAACACCGTCCAGCCGTCGTTTCTTGGTGCTAATCTGTAATAATATCTCCTTGGTAGCACTAAATTGTAATCTCTCATCTTCATGTGAGGGTATTTCGCTCCAATTTTTTTTAATGTTTTCCTGTGACTTATATTGGATGATTTGGGTTGTTCGTGGTGGAAAACTTGGCACCATTTTGCCTTATTTTGGCTCGATCACTCCGGGAGGTGTTCATTCTTGTTTATGCCCTCCCAAGTGACAAATTTATTGCTTGCTGATATCACCGGCTTGTGTGTTCAATGTAGAACTGCAAGAGAATGACCTGGAGGATTCCGTGGACTGTGAAGCTCTTGTTGACATGGATAACTCAAAACCAAAGGTACTTGCAGAAACATCAGTTTGATAAGGCTTGAGCATGCCGTTGGTTTTCTCATTCATTGCGTGTATCCATGCATGTTTTCTTGATCATGCTAGGTGCAACCCAAGGAAGCTACAGATTGTGTAGGTCTTAGTCAAAACAGTGACTACAATGAGGACATTGCAAGAGATTTAAGAGTGGAACTAAGAAAACTGAAGCAAGCTTATGAGGCCCTGAGCGCAAATGAGGAGAAGGAATTTTCTGCATTACTTGCAGTAAAGGATTTTCTGTGGAACCAATTCAGGAAAATCGATAAGGATAATGAGGCGCTCCTTAAGATAAAAGAAGTGGAGACAGCGCAAGCTAATGAAGCAGCACAGAAGCTTCAACAAAATGTCGAGGAGATGCAAGTGGCAACCCGAAATAAGGATAATGAGATTGGAAGATTACGAGCAGAAGCTGTGAATGCAAAAGGAAGGATACTGATTCTTGAGGGCAAGCTACTGGAAATAAATTCGTTGGATGATAAGAAAAACGATGAAGTCCAGCAGAATGTAGAGGAGATGCAAGTGACAGCTCGAAATAAGGATAATGAGATTGGAAGATTGCGAGCAGAAGCTGCTAATGCAAACGAAAGAGTACTGGTTCTTGAGGGTAAGCTATTGGAAATAAATTCCATGGCTAAGATGAAAAATGATGAAATCCAGCGGAATGTAGAGGAGTTGCAAGTGGGAGCCCGAAATAAGGATAATGAGATTGGAAGATGGCGAGCAGAAGCTGTTCATGCAAAAGAAAGAGTACTGATTCTTGAGAGTAAGCTACAAGAATTAAATTCCTTGGCTAAGGAGAAAGACAATGAAATCCAACAGAATTCAGAGATGCAAGTGGCCGCCAGAAAGAAGGATAATGAGATCGACAGATTGCGAGTAGAAGTTGTTAATGCAAAAAAGAAGATACTGATTCTTGAGGATAAGCTACTGGAAATGATTTCCATGGATAAGGTGAAAAACAATGAAATCCACAAACTTAAAAATAGGCAACCTGAGAGTCTGAAATGCAAATGTGCCTCTTCTTTATCGAGTATAAGTTTTTCATTTCCAAATATATTGCCAGCTCCTTGTTTTTTTTCCAGTGTATGTTTAGTGACCATATCTTGCCATGCACAAATGTATATAGTCGATGGCCAGTTTCGTATTTATAACTTAACCTTGATGAACTGCGGCGTATCCAGTTCATGACTCACAATATAATCGATCACCTCATGATGTTGGATCATGAGCTTTTACTGATATGGATTAACAATTGTCTAGTTTTCCTTTACTGGTCAAGAAACATATTTCCCTGTGCCCAAACATATATCCGTATATGGACTTTGATTCTTGATAGGCTGCACACATGAGAAATGTGTTACTGTAAACTGGACCGATAATAAAATTAGGAATAAAGTTTGCTTTAGAGACTGCTAATAACAGACCGGAGTTTGTCTTCTAACAGGAGACTAGTCAAAAGCGCAGGAAGGATACCAGTGAGATGCATGTACTACCTATCCGGCGACGTAGGACTGAAGCGGTGAGTCTCCCTTCACTTACCTTTTTTCACTCTCAACTCCATCTTTTCTTAGGTATCCCAGATCTACCATTATTCTTACTGACCCTCGAGATCTAGTTGATTTTGCGGGTTAATTTGCTGTGAAACAATTTTATCGTTCCTCATTTTTAGAATTGAGTAAATGTAACTGTTGATGTTCCTTTTTTTTGTTATTCCATGGTCCGTTTGCACAAATTGACTGGTGTTTTTCATCCTGGTGGATCCAAGTTTGTTGACACGCTCACTGATGCATTAACCTTGACACCTTGTAAATAAAAATTATTGTTGTGATCAGCCTTTTACGTTTCTATGACCTGAATTTTTTCCTGCTACTGCTCAGTACATAACTTTGTCGCATACTTGGTTTCGCCCAGTGACTGATCTAATTTACAAATTATTGACACTTTCCTGGCCAATGATGAATTTATAGGATGGTATTCTAAACAATATACATGGATGTCAGTGCTTGCATGTTCGGATATGCTCTAATTCGTAATACAACTATTGGTCTATAATCTCTAATGAACTCCAGCATACATATCCAACGATGGGTTTATAGGATGGTATTCTAATTAGTTATACATTGATGTCGGTGCTTGCAAGGTCCGAGATACTCTAATTCGTAATAGAGAAATCTCTAGCAGAGTCCACCATACATATCCTTGACAGGGCTGATCTCTAGAATGCATTTATTATTAATAGGTAATTAAGTTTGTCTATGTATACTTCTATTGATTAATTTGGAGGGGTGGCAAATAATATATGTGTCTGATCTCATAGGATATATCGGATCTTACGATTGGTTAAATTGATGATATATAAAAATATCGTGTTCCATTTCTATCTAAAGAATAAAAATATCGGATTTTGAGTTTTGTATTCATCAGAATATCTATCAAATTTGTGTAAGTGTATATGTTTCTAGCGGTTCTAATCCGAACAAGATGTCTTACCCTCTCCAACTCCAACTGTTGTCCTCGTGGAACCTCAAATGTGTGAATTTCTGTTCTACGTTCTACGATCTGTTGTAACTGTTACTGCTCATTCCATTTACAGTGTTGTGGCAGTAGTGAAAGCCCGTTATTTGAGATGCTGATGTTTTGTGTGCTTATTCAACAGTTTTGTTTGTGCATCTTTGTAAAGACCACTCATGGCAAGACTATCACTCAGTGTCAAGGCTAAGATTCAAGACAAGGAAGGCATCCCTAGGGGCCAGCAGAGACTCGTATTTTCCGATAGGCTGCTGGAGGGTGGTGGCACTGGCACCCTGGAGGACCACAACGTGCAGAAGAACTCCACTCTTTACCTTGTCCTCCGAGGTATGCATATCGGCGTCAAGACACTGGTTGGCGACATTATCACTCTTGAAGTTGAGAGCTCGGATACCATCGCCGTTGTGAAGACGAAAGTTTTCGATGTGACCTGTATTCACCCAGACTCGCAGAGCCTCCTCTTCACCGGCAAGCAGGTGGAGGACGGCCGCACCTTGGCCGACTACAACATAAAGAATGACTCTGTCCTTGATCTGGTGCTGCGCCTTCCCCCACATCCAAGAGACAGGGTGTATATCTGGGTCAAGACGCTAAGCGGCAGCACTATTTTGAACCGTTTGGTTATGCGTTTAGATACCATCGACTATATCCAGATGATGATCTACGTCGAGAAGGGCATCACCCCAGACCAGCAGCTCCTCTTCTTCCGGGGCAAGCTTATGGAGAACTGCCGCACCTTGGCGGATTATGGTATTGGGGGTTCGTCCTCCATTCATCTGCAGCACCGCCGTCCTGGTGATCCATGAGATGGATGCCAACCTGAATGTTATGTGTAATCTGTCAGTCAGGAGATCGTCCTTGTCTTTCGTAGCTAACCTGTAGCCGTAATGTAGAGTTGGATGTAAACTGCTCTCAGCTTTGCCGAATTGCTGAGCAATTGAGCATGCTTCGTTGGGAATGGTAGTTCGCTGTCACGTCTTCATATGCTAACCAATGTGACGGCAAGATGTTGTTTTATGTGTGGTTGGCTAAAATGAACTTATAGAAAAGAGCTGGATATACACTGATGCAAACTGTTAGTAGTTCACAGTATGGACAGTGAGGAATGCGACCCAGTGATCTGAGGACAGCAGTCAGCTCTCAGCTGCCGATGTCTTTCTACTTGTCTGTTTCTTCGGTTCAGGGTTTTACCGCGTAGGGATGAATTATTAAGATTATTTTTTTGTTCTCATACATATGACGAAGTACATACTTGCACGCTGGAAAATATTTCAGAATGAAAGGCACACGTGATGAAATCTTTTTGGATTTGCTCAATCTTAAAATTAATAGTCATATTCTCTAACGATTTGCTGTAAATATTGGGGCATATATACATAGATCTTCAAAATCATATTTACACAACACTTATGACCATACAAAGAACTCTCTGCTATAAAATGGGCCTACTTTATCTTTCTTTTCTCCTCACACAACAAATACCAAAAGCATACACAGAGTGAGAAGGGGGACTGAATATCCACTGGATCATGGACAACAAGAAATCCATTCCGCTGAAGAAGGCCGCCGAGCTTGATGTCCTCTATGACATCCCCGCCTACCTCGCGAGGCCTGGCTGGTGACGCTGGACGCAACAACTCGCCCTGCCCCAAGAGGCAGGTGGGGATGTCGCATAGGACGGCAAGCTCACCGGTCTTCTTCAGAAGAATGGGGAGGCGCCTCCTTGGAGGATCTGCCGATGGTTGATAATTTGGTACTGAAGCTCCAGATCATCAATGTGTGCCTCCAAGAGCTCCGGCTGGTTTCAGGATGAGTCAATATGCAAAAAGGCAAAATTGGGTACTAAAATAACAGAAATCAGTTTTGTGTCGTAGGAGCATATGATCGCACTACCTAAAAATCATATTTCAAAACGTCAAAAAATCTAACAAAAATTTCGGGTATACATACGGACATTTAATGTTCGTACACAAAGTTTCGCGAAAAAATGACATTTTTCATGAGCTGTGCAGAAAAAAAATCCCTCTGCTCCAAAATAACTTTGTACGAGACATTATTTTGTCTTTTTGCAAAGCCCACAAAACAATGTCTTTTTTATGGATTTTTTTTGTGCGAATACATAATGTCTAGGTACACCTCCAAAAAATTTGTTTGAATTTTTTGATATTTAGAAATGTATTAAAAAATATTTTCATAACGGTTGCATATAGACCCCACGAGTCAAAACACCATGTCCGCTAAATTTGTTTTCCCGAGACCTCGTTTTGTTTTTTTACATTGGACACAAAAGATATCCTTTTTTGTAAGACTTTACGTGCACACATAGAATTTGGAAATGTATGTGCGGACTATTTTCTCATAAACTTTTGAATTTTTTAGGTAAAGGGAGGTAGGCAAAGTGAATTTCTAGATTGCTGCCATGTTTTTGGCGATTCCCTAAATTTATTAAGTTTAGCTCCGCTCTACGGTTTAAAATTTTAAACATACGAAAAAAGTTAAACTCGAAAAATTCTCATGACTTTTCATCAATCTTATGGTTTGCTCGATGCAAGTTTCCTTTCTCCATCACTCCACCCCTTTGGTGTAATTGTGTAACTTGTCATGGATTTCTAGTTTATCAAACTAGAACACAATCATAAGGGGTTTTTTGATTCAAAAAGTTTTGAAAAACATTTGGGAATTAAAAAAATGCAAGAAAAAAGAAGGAATGAAGAAAACATGAGATTGTGCAAAACACTTGAATTTTGCAGATTTGCTTATTTGATTCACATCTAAGAAGAACATGTTCTTTTAGACAAACATAGAAGAACGTGTAAAGCATAGTAAAATCAAAGCAAAACATGTAAGACAAGGTTGCAATATATGGTATTTGTCTTGGGAAATCCACTTCGGCTCATAGGTGTATCTACACCCACTACTCAAAAACTGAATTTTAAAATGTCAAAAAATTTCAAAAAAAAATCGGATGTACATATGAACATTTTATGTCCGTACAAAAAAAAAGGATCGGGATGAAAAGACATTTTATGTGGCCGGTGTAAAAAAGAAAAATCCCCGGTGTTCAAAAATGCCTCTGCACATAACATTTTTTTCTCTTTTTTATACCGGTCACACAAAATGTCTTTTCGATGCGAAACTTTTTTGTACGGATAGACATTTTTCATATGAACACCCGAAATTTTTGTTTGAATTTTTTTAATATTTTAAAATGCGCTAAAAATGCATTTTAAACAACGGATTCATCTGCACCGTGAGCCAAAACATCATGTCCGTTTGTCTTGTTCTTTGTACATAGGAAGGCAATAAAGAGATTTGAGTGGATACTAAATTTTCTTTCATCCGGGCTACAAACCAAATGAAAATCCGTCCAGCTTCCTTACCATTCGTTTGAATTCAAGAATAAGTTTTTCTATTCATATTCGTATGTTTTTCTTCACCTTTGCTATGAATCACAGATGCTCTAAGATTTGATATTTTTTTCAAAGGCTGGATACACCCAAATACCCGTTCAGGTCGGGCCGACAGCGGCCCATTCCTCGTGCTTCTCCCGAACGCAATTACGCAACCATACAAGGACCAAACTGCAAAAAGACCGTCCCGTTTCCGGAGGAAGACTCCATCCAATAAATGCCAAGTCTCGTCGCCCCCGCCAAGTCAAACCTCCCCACCATTCCCCAAAGCAAAATTTCCCCACCAACACGGCAGCGGCGCCCTCCGATTCCCCACCAAATCCGATCCGCCACCGCCGCCTCGCCATGGCCGCCGCCGCTCGTAGCCTCCTGCTCCTCCTCCTAACCGCGGTGTCCCTCCTCGCGGCGTCCCCGGCGGCCTCTGCGCGCCCATGCGGCCACGCGCAGACGCTCCTCATCTCCTTCTCCTCCTTCTCCAGGCCCAACCCGGACCCCGCCAACCCGTCGCCCCTCACCACCACCGTCGTCACCGTCCTCCGCGTCCGCCGCCTCGGCCCGCTCCACCAGCACCAGCAGCCTTCCCACCTCCAGATCCGCCGACCCGTCGAGGCCCTCCCGGCGGCCGCCTCCACCGACACCGTCTCCGCCTCCTCCTCCTCCTCCTCCTTCCAGGAGCGCGCCAAGGACATCCTCGTCGTCGTCTCCGGCCTCCTTTTCGGCTTCGGCTGCGGCGCCCTCACCGCCGCCTCCATGTACCTCGTCTGGTCCCTCATCGCCTCCACCGGCGCCTCCCCCTACGACGAGGTCTACAGCGACGACGAGGAGGAGGAGGACGTCACCGACTCCGAGAGCCCCAAGAAGGCCGGCTACGTCATCATCCACGACGCCGAGGAGTTCGTCGGTGGTAAGAACTAGGGTCGGTCCTGCCGACGGCAGGCAGGCGATTTCGTGATGCATGATATACATGGCAAATTGTGGAGTATATATAAGACCGTTCGCATCTAATATGTGTGTGTTGCGCACTTGCGCCTGTCTGACTCTCTCTACGTGTATGGTTGGGGAAGTGGAATTATGAACATGCTTTTCTATGTGTTCTTATCAATCTGAAAAATGCTTATTTATCGACCCTGAAATATGGACCTTCTGTTGGTTTCTGCTGTTTAGCAAAATTGCAAGGTGCTACACACTGGTAAATTGTACTAGTAAGCTGTTTGTGTTCTTCTGGTCGCCGAAAAAATGTAGAAATTTAACCCTTACGTTTGGCATTTGCATCATTAGTTGGTGATATGTCCATTTTCGCGGGATCGGGTCCTGATGTGGACCTGTCTGGAGTGATCAATCATTTGTCTGTATTGTGACATCTGATGTTTGCATCGTTTCTCACAAAAACCTGTCCTGCGACTGTGACCCTCGAACCTCCTTGGCAGTATACATGACATTGAACTAGGTAAGGTTAGTTGCAGTGCATGTGGAACTGACAATGTAACATTTATGTTCCCAGTAACATTTATGGAACTTGTTGATTTCTGCTGTTTAGAAAACTGTCTGTGTTGAATTGTAGTATGCTGTTTACGCAGTCCTGTTCACAGGATATGTAGCATTTTCACCCATTAGGGTGATATTTGTAGGGTGATATGTCTATTTTTCGCTTGATCGGGGCCTGATGTATATAAGTATGGAGTGGAGTGATCAGTCATTTGGCTGCATAGTGACACCTTCTGTATGTATCATTTCTCGCTAAAACTTGTCCTGCGAGGGTGACTCTGGAACCTCCTTGGTAGTATACATGACTTCAGATTAGTCAAGGTTAGATGCACTGCATGTGAAACTGATAATCTAAAACTAAGTTTGCTAGCAACAAACTGAAGTTTGAGGATCCATTCAATTTCTCCACGCCTCTACTTATCATTGAGCTCACAGCTGAGATGGAATTTTGCAAGCTCCAAAACAGCACTAGGTGTTAATTCCTAATTTTCCTCTGCCTAGCGCCTATCTCGCCTAACTGCATGCCTAGTCGCACACTTAGCACTAGGTGTTTTACTGTCCCCTAGTGCTTAGGCGTGCTCTTTTAAACCATGGAATTGTATGAAACTTGAACTCTTGAATGCCCCAAATACTTTCCCTTTACCCCTGAGGCCCTGACCCATACTAATACCTCTGTGTCCTAACATTTGCCCTACTGCAACAAGCTACTTTACCTTACTGCACCAAGCCATGTGGTAGATGGTTTGATTTGGTATATTGCCCTGCCTCAGGGATCCAAAATATCTATACTTTATGTCCACCTTAATTTTTTCTAACGTGCTAGGAACTTGAACAAACTGTACCTTGTATTTTTTTAAACATTTAGGTGCAGCAGTTGATTTTGTTGGAGTACACATATTCTGTTTCAATGTGGTAGGTTATTGATGATCCAGTTTGATGGTCTTCCATTATATTTTGTCGTCTTAGTCTGCACACAGTTCTCTGGTTCCTACACATGATTACATGGATTGTTGAGTATATACTGTTTTTCATATACATGCTTTGAGCTTGCACCTTCTATTTTTTCTGGCTGGGGAAGCATTTTGAGTTCTTACTTGCGCTGTTTAGAAAAACCAAACATGTTGCGACTTCTGATGAATTGTGGTAAGTTGTTTGTAGAGTGCAGTCAATGAATGTGACCAGTCATTTATCAGCATTGTGACATCTCATGTTTGCATCATTTCCCGCAAAACGTGTCCTGCGAGTGTGACTCTAGAACCTCCTTGGCAGTATGCATGACTTTGAATTAGGAAAGGTTAGGTGCAGTGCTTGTGAAACTGACGATCTAACACTAAGATTTGCTAGTGACAAACTGAATTCTGATGCGCCCCTTGAATTTCTCTACACCTCAACCTATCATAGAGCTCACTATTGAGATGGAAATTTATTGCTCTTGAATCGGTCCAGATCCTTTCTCTTTACCCCGACTCATACTTCAAATTTAACATCCTAACATTTGCTTTACTGAAACAATGTACTCACAGTACTGTGCCAAGCCATGTGGTAGATGATTGTATGCAGTACCAGTGATTCAAATTTTCTAGACTTGCCTTTTACCTTTTTTTTAATTGTTGTCCTTACGAGCTAGGAACTTGAACAAGCTGTATCTTACATTTTTTTAAGCATTAGGGGAAGCAGTTGATTTTTGTTGAAGTACGCATATTCTGTTTGAAACTTTAAATGTGCTATGTTCTTGATGATCAATATCTGATGGTCTTTCAATGCATATTCTCGTCGTAATCGGCACACAGTTCTCGGTTTCTTATGCATGTGAACTATGGACTTGTCAGGGGCAAACAAATTTGTTATACATGATTACATGGATTGTTCAGTATTTTTTTTTGAAAGATCCAGCAACGTTGGCTTTTCAATTATAGTAGGTAAAATATTTACAAAGTGACCAGAGGTCAAGGATGTAAAGAAAAATAAAATTCAGAGAACTGAACTAAGACGCAAGTGCGCAAAAAACTGCAAACAAGTTTAGGGAGGCTCCCAGAGGAGTTTTCTCAGTGAGCTTTGCCTTTCTAACTTGTTAGATGTGTGGTTGTCAAAGCTTTTGAGTAAAGTCAAAATGACACATGATTGATCCCGAGACATGGACCACATTGGTTTTCGCTGTTACAGCTGTCGGGGGGCTACCCCGGGTAGGGTCATGATGAGGTAAAAGCTATGCCCAAGTGTGGGCCAAGTTACAGTGATACCGGCTTACCTAGGCTTCAGAGTGGGATGCAGGTGCAAACTGACATAGTCGTACCGAGATACCCCCATCCGGAAGGAACCGAGATATCGTGCTGGTGACAGCCGGCATGTGTCGACCGAGACAAGGGATCCGAGATAAGGAACCGAGATAACATAACCGATATATGTATGTCGGTAACTTGTGTGTTTTCTTACGTGCAGGGAAGGATATTTGAGGAAGGAGGATCCGGCATATCCATGCCGGGTTATCCATATGTCGGACAAGAGTCAATGCTCCTGTCACCTCCCGTCTGGCACGGGAGCGCCTGACACAGAAGCGCCTGACACGGGGGCGTGCAGGAGACCGAGATGGCAGGCCATCATTCCACCGCTGACTCCGGGTTATCCGGGAACAGACTGCGAGGCAGGGGCATGGGCAGGCCCTGTCTTGTCGCTGACCTCGGGCGTACTTTGGAGCAGAGACCTGGGACAGGACATGGGCAAGCCACGTCCTGTCCACTATGCAGAGACAATCATGACGTGCAGGCGTGCGTGTCTGCAGTGCCGGTACGGAGAGGTGACCGTTGCAAGTGGAGGGGTATTCCGGTAACCCGGTTTAGCCTATATATGTGCCCTCACCCCCTCCTGCGTGAGGGACGGTGTCCTGAGATATCTTTCCCCTCGTAGCTTCATCTCCTCCCCTGAGCTTTTGACCATTGTTGTGTGATACAGCTCAAGGAGCAAGCTTGTATTGGTGATACCGAGATATATAGAGAGAGATAGGCAGGAGTAGGGGCTTTACCTCCTCACGAGGGCCCTGAACCTGGGTAGATCTTGGTGTGCTTGTGTGTTCTTCGTGTGCGCTTCTTAGCGCGCTAGCCCTCTCCCGGATTCCACTAGCGTCCATCGGCCCCACACTTTAGCCATCCTATGGCATCTGCCGTGATACCACCACGACAGTTGGCGCCCACCGTGGGGCAGGTAGCGGCGCTGGCTGGTGTGATATTCCGGACGGGCTCCATCATCAACTCCGGCGAGCGCGTCGTTTGCGGGCTCGTTTGCAAGCTCGGCGCGCTGAACTTCATCAGCGACAATGCGGGATGCTTCGGCAGCAGGCCATTCCCGACGAACGGCTGCCTCATCAGCTTCGGCACCTTCGTGACCTACGTCGCCACCGAGGTTGTCTGCAAGTACCCCGAGCAGGTGCTTGTGGCGGAAGATCCTCCTGCTATCTGCGCGGCTCGCGGACGGCGTAGCGCTCGCCCCGGGAGCTGCGTAGAGGTCATGATGACCGGCACTGCGGCTGATGCCGGTAAAGGAGACCCCGGCAAAAGAGATGCCGGTAATCCCGCTCCAAGGTTACCAGATCATAGAGAAGTTGAATGTGCCGGTAGTTGCCAGTACAGATGCTGCCCAATCAGAGGCAGAGTTGGAGACACGGCGTCAGAGCTTGCTTCAGGAGGCTCTGGAGATGGCCGAGGTACGGAGAGAGTTCGGGATAACTGTCCGTGATTATAACCTAGCACATGGTTTTACCCCGGTAGCTGCTCGCCCTAGTCGAGTAGAGGATGTGCGCAAGAGAGGTAAAACCTCAATGCAGAGTTGGCTAGAGATGGTAGATCTAGCTCCAGCAAAACTCCTAGTGCTTTATCGGTCGAAAAACCGATGTATAGTTCCCCTGCTAAGACTCTTAGGGCTGCCAGGCAGCAAGAGCCGAGTTGTCTGGCTTATCCGGAGAAGCTCTCCGCAGGCAGCAAGACCGAGTTAATGAGCTAGTAGCTGTGGCTACCTGGCAGAATGAGGCCTATCGCAAGGCCCATACAGTTGCAGGCGGATCCGATGTCGTGCACTCGGCTAGGGGAGCTAGTGGATCTAAGGGGCAAGCTTCTTCACCGCATGTCGGTGTAGATCGTGACCGGAGTGTAAACTCCGGTAAGAGCAAACAGATGCAGGTGTATGACCCGGCGTGTGCCGGAAAACAGATGGTTGGGCGAGGTAGCTGGCCGGGGTAGAAGCAATCCCGGTCAAGGCGGTCCAGGCGCCGGGGTAGTTAACTCGGCTGGCCGAGGTTGTCCACCTCGGTATCCGACACAAAATCTCGCCCAGCAGCAGCAGCAAAATGTCGGGCATGTCCAGCAGCCGCAAGTTGTTGAGCAGGTGGCTAACCGCTATGATGACGGTTACTCGGCTATGGAGAAAGCTGGGTATCCGAGATATGAAGGTGCATTGGGATCTCGGTTGGGAGCTCGCCAGTTGTCACCAAATGATGCACGCTACAAGCTGGACAGAATTTATATGTCCGAGATGCTGGAAGAGCAAGGTCCACCTGGACCTGCATGTTTTGGACCTCGGATCATGAGGGAACCACCGGTGCGGCACTTTCAGCTAAACCGAGGTGCAAAAACATATGACGGCAGCACTAAGCCGGAGGACTGGCTGACAGATTATGTGTCGGCTGTGCATATTGCGGGAGGTAACCGCAGATGGGCGGTGAGGTATATCCCGCAGATGTTGGAGGGGCCAGCCCGGATTTGGCTGAACAACCTGCGAGAGGGCAGTGTTGATTGCTGGCTGGACTTTGAAGAAGCATTTGTTAGCAACTTCTCCAGCACGTACAAGAGACCAAACCGTCCTCAGCAGCTTGCGATGTGCAAGCAGAGGGATAATGAAACTGACCGGGATTACTTAACCCGGTGGAGTACTATTCGCAATTCCTGTGAAGGAGTTGTAGAGGCACAGGCCATATCTTGGTTTGCCCAGGGGTGCCGACACGGCTCCATGCTCTGGCAGAAGTTGCAGAGGGAAATGCCGGCCACTCTGGCCGAGACAATCCGGATTGCGGATAGCTATGCACTGGGTGATCCGATGCAACCTTTGCTGAACTCGGGAGAGCCGAGTAGAAGATACCCGGTGAACAACAGACCCGGGCCAGTCAGGCAGAGCGATCGCCAGGACTTCGGTAACAAGAGGAGAGAACCGGATTACCGGTATGGCTCGAACCAGGTTGCAGCTGTAAACCAAGACCAGCCAGATGCCGGTAATAGCCAGCGTCCGAAGTTCAATGGCCCAGCATGGGGCCAGAATCAAGAGGGGAAGAGGCCATGGGGTGACCAGAAGCCATCCTTAACTTATGAGGCTATGTTGGATGGGCCATGCAGTTTCCACACCCAAGACATCCGCAGGCCTGCAAATCATACAACTCGGCAGTGCAGCTGGTATCAGCGCACAAGGGGAGAAGGAGCCAGAGCCGGAGGAAATCAAGTGGGGGCACCTCAGAGAATCCCGCCGAGGCAAAACTTGCCGCTTACCGGAGCAAATGCTATCCCGGTGATCCCGCCAGTTCCGAGGCAAGCAGATCAAAGCCTGTGAATCAGGTGAATGTCGGAGGGAACAATAACAACACTGGTCCCAGCAGGCAGAGAATATCCCCAGGGAGATTACAGAGAAGCTCATCAGAGCTATGTGATATTTGTGACCGAGCCAACTGACAAGAAGAGCTTGCATCGGCGTGCACTGGAGGTGAACGCAGTTATGCCGGCAATACCGAAGTATTTGCACTGGTCCGAGCAAGAGATCACTTGGAGCAGAAGGGATCATCCCCGAGTTATGCCAACTCCGGGAGGTTATGCACTGGTGGTGGATCCGACATTCTTCGGACCGACACTCAATACTCGGTTCACCCGAGTTCTCATTGATAATGGGAGTGCTATCAATATCATGTACCGAGACACCATGGTGAAGATGGGTATCTCGGCAAACATGCTGCAGCCGAGTTCTACCACCTTTCATGGCATAGTGCCAGGTGTTTCATGCGCACCTATGGGCAAAATTTGGGTTGATGTGTTGTTTGGCACCAAGGACAACTGCCGAACTGAGAGTATCCAGTTTGAGGTGGTGGACCTCGAAAGTCCATACCATGCTTTACTCGGTAGGCCTGCATTGTCCAAGTTCATGATATCCACCCATGTGGGTTACCTCAAGATGAAAATGCCGGGTCCTAATGGCATCATCACTATCTCGGGTGATTACAAGCGTGCACTGGAGTGTGCCTCGGCTGGATCGTGCTTAGCCGAGTCACTGATCATTGCTGCAGAGAAGAAAAAGATCCATGAAGTGGTGGCATTGGCTCAGTCCGCACAACTCGGTATGCCGGGTATGGTAACCCGGAGCAGAATGCAACTTTCGAGGTGCCAAAGGAGACCAAGAAGATCAATGTTGACCCGGCATTCCGGACCACAACGTCATCATTGGTACCGGGTTAACTGAGAAATAGGAAGGCGAGCTCAGTCACTTCCTCCGTGAGAACCGGGATATCTTTGCATGGTCAAATCAGGACCTGCCAGGTGTTCCGAGGGAGTTGGCTGAGCACTCTTTGTTCGTCAGACCGGATATGAAGCCGGTGAAGCAACCTATGCGACGTCTCTCGGATGAGAGGAGAAAGGTGATAGGTGATGAACTGGCCAGGTTACTTGCATCTGGGTTCATCATGGAAGTGCTGCACCCGGACTGGTTGTCTAACCCGGTCCTGGTGGAAAAGAAAAAAGATGACCCAAATGTGGCCATTGTGTGGCGTATGTGTATTGATTACACAAACTTGAACAAGGCATGTCCTAAGGATCCATTCCCGCTGCCTCGGATTGATCAAGTGATCGATTCCACAGCCGGGTGTGAGCTGTTATCCTTTGTAGATGCGTATTCTGGTTTTCACCAGATACCACTGAACCCTGATCAAATGAAAACTGCTTTTATCACCCCGTATGGGGCTTATTGCTATCGTGTCATGACCTTTGGTTTGAGAAATGCTGGTGCCACTTACCAGAGATGTATGCAAAAATGCTTGCATGATCAAATAGGAAAAAATGTGCAGGTGTATGTCGATGACATTGTCATCAAGTCTAAGGAGAAATCCTCTGATTGATGATCTCCGAGAAACATTTGAGAATCTGAGGAAATTCCGGATAAAACTTAACCCGGACAAATGTACCTTCGGTGTGCCGGCAGGCAAATTACTCGGTTTCCTCGTGTCAAGCCGAGGTATCGAGGTGAACCCGACAAAAATCCGTGCTATTGAAAGCATGAGGTTACCGACATGTCTCAAAGACGTGCAGAAATTCACTGGATGTTGGCATCCGCAAGTTGGGGGAAAAGGCATTGCCTTTGTATCAACTCATGAAGAAAACAACCACTTCGTGTGGCCCCCGCAAGCAGATGCGGCGTTCACCGAGTTAAAAAAGATGTTGGCAACTGCGCCGATACTGGCTTCACCATTACCCAAAGAGCCGATGTTGCTCTACATTGCAGCCACAAACCGGGTTGTGAGTGTCGTATTGGTAGTGGAGCGAGAAGAAGATGGCAAAACTGTGCAGAGGCCAGTGTATTACCTAGAGAGGTGATCTCGTTATCCAAGCAGAACTATCCTCACTACCAGAAGATGACATATGGTGTCTATCTGGCGCTAAGAAGTTGAAACATTATTTCCAAGAGCATTCAATCACTGTGGTGTGCGAGGCTCCTATCTCGGAGATCATTGGGTGTAAAGATGCAACTGGCCGAGTAGCCAAGTGGGCTATCGAGGTGTCCCCTTACACTCCTCACTATGAAAGAAGAGATGCCATTAAATCTCAGGCACTGCCGGATTTCCTGGTGGATTGGGCTGAAATGCAATATGAGCCACCACGGCCTGACCCCAATTACTGGAGAATGCACTTTGATGGATCAAGAACAAAAATTGGTTTAGGTGCCGGGGTAGTCCTTACCTCGCCAAAGCATGATCAGTTGAGATATGTGTTGCAGATTCATTTTGCGGCATCTAACAATGTGGCCGAGTATGAGGCACTTGTTCATGGGCTAAATGTGGCCAAAGAAATTGGTATTCGCCGGATAGAATGTTTCGGAGACTCGGATTTGGTGGTGCAGCAAGTCTCGGGAAATTGGGATGCTTTAGATGCCAACATGGCGTTATATCGGTTTCATGTCCAGAAGATCTCGGGGTTCTTTGAAGGTTGCGAGCTCACGCATATACCTCGGGCTGAAAATGACGCCGCCGATGTACTGTCCAAGCTAGGTTCATCCCGGGATCCAATTCCACCCGGTATAGCCTTGGAGCATCTGAGGAAGCCATCAATCAAACCATCGCCGGAGTCCGAGTCAATTTTTATCCCGGCAAAACCGGAGTCTGGTGCTGTTCCCATGGATGTCGATGTCGGATGCATTTGGGAGAACCCGGGGACTGCTTGGCAGAACCCGGGGACTGGCAGCTCAATCTCGGAAGAAGTAATATCGGTGGATCTCACTACAAAGGAAAATAGTTTTGTTGATAAATCACTTTCGTCATGTGTAGGCCAATTTTCGTCAAGGATTACATCGCGGTGACGAAATTTGATCGTCATGGGGTTCGTCAACAAAGCTCCGTCATAAAATATCGGGGGTGACGGTATGCATTTTTTCGTCAACGTCAAACGTTTGATGTTGACGACCTGAAAATTCGTCAACATCGAAGGTTGATTGTTGACAGACAGATTTGTCACGAAAAATTGCAACTTTCGTCAATATCTAAATCTTGGGAAGTTTCTGATTGGTCCAAAAAAAAGCATACGTGGCGTTACATGTGGGTCCCATTTGGCTTCTGACAACATGGGTCCGACGGCGCTGACGTGGATATCTGTCATGTGGGACCGGCATGGTGCTGACTGGTGGGACCCACAAAATATTATGACAAGCTGGACCCACAATATTCTGACCGGTGGGATCCACAAAATTCTGACAAGTGGGACCAGGTTGTTGCCGACATATGGGTCCCAATAATGCTGACTGGTGGGACCCACAAATTCTGACAAGTGGGACCAGAAGTTGGTGCCACGTGGTTTCATTTAATAGTGACGTTGTGACATTTTCCGTCACCTTTTGAATTTGACAAAATTTGAGAGCATTTGAATTATTTGCGAAATTTTGGGAACAAAAAAACTGGCGAAATATAAAAAAAATAGACAATAAATATCATACATAAATGGTGGCACAAGAAGTATATATGTCTCTCACAGACCGAAAGATTCATAAGAAAAATTACAATTGGGTAAAGAACACAAAGAAATTAAAAGACCTATGATTAAGAATGTTGTAGGATGGCGGTGCAATAGATTAGTTGCCCTGGGATTCTGTCATGGATGGTGGCTGGGATGTCCTCAAGAGCAAATTAAGCACGGCATCCATTTCTCTCTGCCTCTTTTCATAAGCCAGAGTCTTTTCTTCTTGGGCTTTCTTCACAGCTTCAAGTTCTTCCTCCTGCTTCTTCCTGATCTCTTCAAATTTTTGATCTTGTTCTTGCAGTCTTGCCTGCATCTCACTGTGGTACCTTTCAGCTGCCTGTATGGAGTTCTGCTCTTGATCTGCCAGTCTTTGTTGTAGCTCTCGGATGCGTGTAGCTGAAACAGAGGACTTCCTGGAGCTTGTTGCGACGCCCAATCTTGGTAGGAATGTGCTGTTGCAGGTGGTGGATGGGCTTTTCTCGCTCAGAACTAGCTGAACAATTTGCAAATCAGTCAATTCAGGTTCATCTTCATTGCGTGGCGCCGCTTTTTTTGCCACAATTTTATCCTGCATAAAGATTACAATCATTGCATGGACAACATACAAAACTGGAATATATAATATTGTGCTAATATGAAATATGTCTTACATATGCACTTTTTGCTTCAGCACTCATAATGTTATCCTTGTTAGTGTGTGTCATTCTAAAAATTCAATTGGAGAGGTTTCTTATTCCTGCTGCTTAGCCTTCTGCTTGAAAAAATGTAGAATGCACATTACCATTGTGTACTGTGTATGACAGAAGTATGAACTGTATGGGGAAATTCAGAACACTTACTACATGTTCCCAGTGAGCAACATAGCTTCGAGATCCAGTGGTATGGAACTGTTTCACAGCTTCTCTGTTCTTTCCATTTTTTACACACACTCCCTATGTTCAGTACATGCATTTTATTTATCCAGATCAGAGAAATGTAAGAATTCAGTAGCTGTTATTGAAAGGAATAAGATTTATGTACCTGGTACTTCTCATCAAACCATCTGTTCACCAGTTCTTGCCAGCTTTTCTCTTCTACATGATCTGGCTTCTTCAGATATGCTTGCTCCACTGTGAGATTTTTTATTTTTGGCCAATACTCCTTCTTAAGCCTATATCGGAACTGCCGAATACTAACTTGCAGCATATCAGTGCACACATCTTGGGCCACCTCATCATTTCTGTCCATATTAAACTTTCCCTGCAAAATAGTGATGCATTAATCAGTAGATTCTTAGAGAGTTGATCATGTAACATAATAATTAGGTTAAACATAGATTGTACTGGACTCACCGCTACTGTATTTATAGCATGAGGAATGACATGTGTGAGAGTTGCATCTTTTTTGTACTGTGTCCAGTGTGTTGCAAGCGGCATTTTGGCACGGATGTGAATCCCAACCTCACTGCTCAGCTTTGCTGACTGGATATAATCCTTGGGTCTCCTGACACCGGCAGTGAAGTCAATTTGCATCTTATTGCCACCATTTCTTCTTGTAAACTCATGTAGTCCATGGCCCATAGTAGGTCTGCGTCCACCTCTCTTTCTCTTAGTATGGCCAGATGCTATCAATGCCTCTGAAATAAGAGAGATGAAATGATTATCTTCTATATGAAAATATGCGGTACAGTGTGTAATTTTTACAAACTTTCATACCTTGCCGTTGAAAGTTTACAATTTGATTGTCCTCAGGAGATGAGTTGCTGCCTCCAGATGTCATGATCTGGTTAGGTGAGGGTGCTCCTTCAGTGTTCTGACCAGCAGTGGCCGTGGGCTCATCAGATGACCCAGCTTCAGGTTCAGTTGTTGCCATTGATCTTGTTGCAATGTTGGATGGTGGAACTTCTGGTCTGTAACGCTTCTTCTGTGCAACTGTTGCAGAACCAGCAACTATCTGCAAGCAAAGTAGAGGCTACATTAGTAGGAAACATTTAGCATGTATTTGCTATCAGAGTTCAGAAATAGTTCCACAGACCTGAGATGAAGTTTTGCCGACAGTGCGCTGATCCTCATCTGAATGAAGATCATCATCAGAAGTAGCTATCTCTTCTGGATTCGGTTGGTACGAAGGGTCCTCTTCGACCTCCTTGTCTTGGCAGTCTGTGTCCTTTAGATTGTTACTTGTTCCTATTTGTCGCCCACCATACACTAATGAACGTGCAAAACCAGAGAAATCTTGCTGAATTTTGTGTCCAGGTCCATATCTTTCAGCCAAATTTTTTCCCATGCGTACAATATTTTCTTGCATTTCTCTCTCCTTGACAAGCTCATATGCCGGCTTGACGGGGTTTTCTGTCTCCGCTGAAATAATCGGAAGAGCGGAGCGTGAACAAAACATAAGAGGGGGCCAATTCCATAGAAAACAGCAAATAATTGTCTATGCAAAAGATTGTACAGCAGCAAATGATTGAAAACATAAGAGTCTACGATGCGGGATGGCAAAGATTGTATAGCAGCACGGCATGATTGTCTCTGGAAGAAAATCGATAAACCCTAAACGTATGATGTCGGCGATTGGATCGTACAACCTTCGGAACCAATCAATCCAATCATGAACACGTACAACTTAATGCTATCATGCCCTGATCTATCAAATATGCAAGATCTAGATATAGGTCAAAACAGACCTGTTAGACATGTAAAACCGATCTCTCGATCGTAGCATCCGAAAAACACAACAACAAGCCGATCACCGACAGATTACCTTGGGGTTTCTTCGAGTTGGGCGCCTTCTTCGGCGTCTGTGCGCGATGTTCCTTCCCCCTGACGCCTCGACGACTGCCGGCCATGGCGACCACCGGGGAGATAGATGCGAGATGGAAGAACGTCCGGCGAAGACACCGGATCTGGGTGAGCACGAGAGAATGAGGTATGGGGGTGGGGAGTTAAGATGCTCGTAAATCATGGGGAGAGGCACGACGTATATAAGGGAGGGCGAAATATTTGATAGGAGGGGTGCGCGGGAGGAGTGGAGGGAACGAAAAAATTTGGGCGTTTTGGCAGCCATCGTAGTACAATTTGGAGGGAACAAGATTTTGCCGTGAAAGAAAAATGATTATTCTGAAAATGGAACTGTACATGTTTATTTTAATTAAAAAATACCAGAAAATGAATGAGACGCATGAAAAAAAATCTAAATTTCATTTGTAGTCAACAAGAAACTATACTTGGATCACATCACCTATGCTGCAACTGATGGGTTTCTCGCGGTCGAGTTGTACCGTGTGCTCAAGCCCATGAGGTTTGAACTGGGATCACATCACCTATGCTGCAATCTCAGTACTGATGCCAATTATGCTACGTCAACACTGCTTTGAACTACTATGACATGAGGTTTGAACTACTTTAGTCGAATTTTTGAATGCTACCCACATTTCTTTGATAAAACCCCTACTTTTGTACAACTGCCCACATGAGAACCAACAGATACTCACATTCAGATTTCAGTTGATATTGGCATAATCATATGTAGTACGAATTTACCCTGTTGCTTGCGCAGTACGCCTTATTTGTAGAGTTGACTCAAGGATCAGCATAAGAGAAAATAATTTGGTTGAAAACACAACGGCAACTCTTCAACAATACTATTAAGTTCTTACAATCCAGAACATAAAATGGACATAAAGTTTAACAAAAGTGCAACATTCAGTAGTACGGGAAGCAACATAGATTTTAAACAAGTGCAACATTGTCTTAACAACCACAGCTTAAAAGATCTTAACAACCGGGCCAGCTTCCATGGGGTCGGGAATAAGCGGCCTGAGTAAAATCACCTTGCAGAAGTTGACTTGTTCTCCCATCCACTCATACCTCTTTCCGTGACACCTCTGCACGTCCTTTTTACGCATCTTGATGTAGATATGTGCGCTGTCTCCAGCGTCATGAGACTGAACGATGCGCCAGTTGGTATTACCCAACTTGCTAAAAAGGACACGCGAAACCACGAAACACGCTGGTTGCAGGTTCGGGGTTACCACGGCTTGAAGAACTTGGTGAGTGTAATCAATTCCCACCTTAAGCTGACGAATCACCAAACGGGAGACATTGACCGTAGTTGCTGATTTTTCATCAACTAACGGTGATGGTGGAGGTACTTCTTCATCGTCTTCATCATCGCGTCCATCCAGAGAAGCATAACCCTCCGTCGGCGCGGCGGTCGGCGCGGCGGTAGGCGCGGCGGTAGGCGTGGCGGTCGGCGCCGCGGTCGGCGCGGCGGAGACGTGCCCCCACATGGCGTATTCAGCGGCTTCCTCGTAGCTCTCCTCAATCTCGTTGTACGCCGCCTCGAGCTCCGATGGCAAGGCGGCGTCGGATGGGCCATTCCCTCCGTCCCCGCTCACGGTCTTCTTCCGATCTTGCTCGGGAGCGACATCGCCGACCCCCGCGTCCACTGGCGGGGCCTCGCCGGAAGCAGCAGTCCCACTGCCAGATCCGGCCGCGACTGGGCCGACAGCAACAGACGGCTCGCCGACGACGGGCGCCGCCTTCTGATCTGCCTCGGCGTCAAAGGATTCCCTTGATCTCTTCATGGCGTGTGGGTAGGGGTGTGGAACCGTCTAGGGTTTCGCTATGGAAGTGGAGAGGCGGAGGCGGTTCTTGGGGACGCTTTTGCTCTTATGCTCTCCCTCTGACGCAACCGTATAGTTCCTCTTATGCTCTCCCTCTGACGCTACCGTATATTTCCCCTTTTGGCCATGAAGGGTAGGTGTTTGTTTATTTTTTTCGATGAAAAATGACAGAAAACGAGTAAAACTCGTAAAAACTGCTAAATTCAATGTAAAATCATCATGAACTAGTGGGACTGAGTAAATGTAGTCACATTCATGTGGAAAATTCAAATTTAAAAATTTCATGAGGTTTGGTGTAGTTTGATGTGAATTTACACAAGTAAGGGCATTTTCGGCATAACGGTCGAATCGTCGAACCCGGAAGTTGTAAAACCTTTGCATATGAGGTTTTTGTGAGAACACATCCCACATATATATGTTATTGTTCACCACTGTGAGATTTTGTCTGAAAACACTTGTGAAACCTCATGTTGGTTGGATCCACCCATGTGTGGACCCACATCGATCATGTCGGTGAACGGCTCTTTTTCAAGCAAGCTGCACTTCAAAGATTCAGATTGAGCTGCCAATTTTTGTGAGTGGTCATGAAGGGTAGGTATGTGTGCTTGAGGAGTTTCAGATTTTTTGACAATTGTAGGTGTTTGTTTATTTTTTTCGATGAAAAATGACAGAAAACGAGTAAAACTCATAAAAACTGCTAAATTCAATGTAAAATCATCATGAACTAGTGGGACTGAGTAAATGTAGTCACATTCATGTGGAAAATTCAAATTTAAAAATTTCATGAGGTTTGGTGTAGTTTGATGTGAATTTACACAAGTAAGGGCATTTTCGGCATAACGGTCGAATCGTCGAACCCGGAAGTTGTAAAACCTTTGCATATGAGGTTTTGTGAGAACACATCCCACATATATATGTTATTGTTCACCACTGTGAGATTTTGTCTGAAAACACTTGTGAAACCTCATGTTGGTTGGATCCACCCATGTGTGGACCCACATCGATCATGTCGGTGAACGGCTCTTTTTCAAGCAAGCTGCACTTCAAAGATTCAGATTGAGCTGCCAATTTTTGTGAGTGGTCATGAAGGGTAGGTATGTGTGCTTGAGGAGTTTCAGATTTTTCTGACAATTGTAGGTGTTTGTTTATTTTTTTCGATGAAAAATGACAGAAAACGAGTAAAACTCATAAAAAATGCTAAATTCAATGTAAAATCATCATGAACTAGTGGGACTGAGTAAATGTAGTCACATTCATGTGGAAAATTCAAATTTAAAATTTCATGAGGTTTGGTGTAGTTTGATGTGAATTTACACAAGTAAGGGCATTTTCGGCATAACGGTCGAATCGTCGAACCCGGAAGTTGTAAAACCTTTGCATATGAGGTTTTTGTGAGAACACATCCCACATATATATGTTATTGTTCACCACTGTGAGATTTTGTCTGAAAACACTTGTGAAACCTCATGTTGGTTGGATCCACCCATGTGTGGACCCACATCGATCATGTCGGTGAACGGCTCTTTTTCAAGCAAGCTGCACTTCAAAGATTCAGATTGAGCTGCCAATTTTTGTGAGTGGTCGTGAAGGGTAGGTATGTGTGCTTGAGGAGTTTCAGATTTTTCTGACAATTGTAGGTGTTTGTTTATTTTTTTCGATGAAAAATGACAGAAAACGAGTAAAACTCGTAAAAAATGCTAAATTCAATGTAAAATCATCATGAACTAGTGGGACTGAGTAAATGTAGTCACATTCATGTGGAAAATTCAAATTTAAAAATTTCATGAGGTTTGGTGTAGTTTGATGTGAATTTACACAAGTAAGGGCATTTTCGGCATAACGGTCGAATCGTCGAACCCGGAAGTTGTAAAACCTTTGCATATGAGGTTTTTGTGAGAACACATCCCACATATATATGTTATTGTTCACCACTGTGAGATTTTGTCTGAAAACACTTGTGAAACCTCATGTTGGTTGGATCCACCCATGTGTGGACCCACATCGATCATGTCGGTGAACGGCTCTTTTTCAAGCAAGCTGCACTTCAAAGATTCAGATTGAGCTGCCAATTTTTGTGAGTGGTCATGAAGGGTAGGTATGTGTGCTTGAGGAGTTTCAGATTTTTCTGACAATTGTAGGTGTTTGTTTATTTTTTTTCGATGAAAAATGACAGAAAACGAGTAAAACTCGTAAAAAATGCTAAATTCAATGTAAAATCATCATGAACTAGTGGGACTGAGTAAATGTAGTCACATTCATGTGGAAAATTCCAATTTATGTTATTGTTCACCACTGTGAGATTTTGTCGATGAAAAATTTCAGAAAATGAGTAAAAGTCATAAAGAAAATTTGAATCACAATTTTTGCTGAGTTTTACGTCTGGAATGTTTTGATTTGAAGAACTCTCCTGTTCTGAACATTTAGTTTACTAGCACTTTGAAGTACTAGGAGGTACACAACATAAAATTGAAACCTCAGAGGACAATTGTTGACATATCATGGCAAAATATTTACTTATATATAGTAGAAACCAGTGCTGGGTTGCAGACCATGCATACATTTAAACAAGTAGCGAAGAGCAGCTAGAGTTTCAAAAGAACTGACTACATGGCTTATTTGGACACAGTCCAGGGAGCCAGAAGCACCTCACGCAGGAGGGAGACCAAACCAACATATCAGGGGGTCATGCAGCAGAAGAGATGATCATTCCACCATCAGCAGGTGAAGGGGTCCTAAGTATGCCAACGAAGCTTGTTGGCCCGACGATCAAGGGCTCTGTCGATCACGATCTTGCGGTAGAGCTCGTACGAGACCCAAGCATCAATGGCTGCATACTCGATGTTCATCGTTGGAAGTGGGATGTCCCCCCACATCCTGTGCCGAGTGTGGTGGAACTTCTTCATATCACCGTACCATGAATCAATGAGTCTTTTTGCCATGGTACTCATGCCAGCCTTCTCATGACCAGTGTACTTGAAGTACTCGACCTGGAGATCGACGTAGTACTCAGGAGGAATCCTCATGTGCCATGTCCTCCACAGAACTCCCTTGTCACCACGGATGTCAACACTCGCAAACGTAATTCCTTCTCGAAAGAAATCGGCGATAGCCGGAGATTCCCACCAGTCAGCACTGCAGTAAACAAAGTAATGTACAAATTAGGGATCAAGTAAACTAAAAAGGAGTCACAGATCGAGCTTATGAACTAGTCAAGTAAATGAGGAATCAAGTAAACTAAGTAGCTTTGCTATGTCCTGCAATGATAAACTACATATTTGGAAAGATCAGATCCAGAACTGGGTGTCGATCAAGCATACTTACTACTACCAATCTACGAACCAAATAAATCTCGTTGCAATGCATTTATTTGAGTTACAAATATGCAAGAACCTACACAGGAGACGAAGATGAAACAAATTAATAAATCAGGAACAATGTCTAGCATATTTAGATCGGGAATCTAGTGATTTTGGATCTAGCACAGTACGTATGCAACAACCTATTACTAACGAGAGTCGAAGAGAGACACAACGGCGGCAACAAAAAAAACCCGTAATCGAAAGATTCAAAAAGGGGATTAATCCTTACGCTGCGTAGTGGAACACCAGCACATGTCGACGCATCGAGAGTTGAACCACGGCGATCTTCTTCTCGTCCTCGGCGTCATGGTTGGTGTACTCGAAGTCGAGGCCCACGAACTTGTGGTCTTCCTCCTTGAGCCACTCCGTGTACATGTCGAGGACGCGGCGCACTTTCCAGGGGTCGTTGGTGTAGACCACCTCGAGGTCCTGGCCGTCGTGGATGCGGACTGGGCGCGTCCTGGAGAAGTAGTGGTCCTCCTGCTCATCCATGTCCATGGCGACGCGGCGGGGGGAGACGAAGAGAGGGAGGGAGCGGAGACGACGAGAAGTGGGGAAACCAGGGGGCGGTGCGGAATATTGAGACGATAGGGGAGGGGGTTGGGGATAAACAATATTCATCCCCATTACTCCGTGTTAACCACTGGGCCGTCGCGGGTCTTGACGTGTGACGTGCAGTCCAACTGACCAGTGGGGCCTGCGCGTTCGATCGTGTTGTCACGTCAAAACCCAGCACCGCCCCTCTGCCTCTCCGCTTGACCTACCGCAATTTACTCCACGAAATAACTGGCCATCATAGCACGACCTCCTTTAGCCGCCGCCAGATCTCGCCACGTCTCTCGCCGCCACAGCTCGCCACGTCTCTCGCCGCCACGTCTCGCCACATCTCTCGCCGGCGAAATTTGTAAGACTCTCGCTCCGCGTCGAGACCAAGGATGGCGCCTACCAATGGAGTACGTAAATAACATCTACGTTTCGCGATCGTTGTTTCCGATTTGTAATCTTTCTTCATATTTTTTCAGTGTCCAGTTTGCTTTGACAAGAAGGGGATGTGCGGCGGAGGGGGAATCACGTTAGGTTTTTTCGTGCAAACACTACAAGAGGGTTTTGAGGAGAAGACGGTACATGCAATTATAAGTTTAGAATTCATTCAGATGTTTTATTAATTCACCGCCACATCAAAGTTTAACACGTGATCCTAGTAGTTATTGCTAGTTTAGTACTATTATTCAGATGTGTGTAATAATTGTTGTTCACCATATATATGGTTGAGTTTTAGGATAGTTGTAATAATTTTTACGTTCATATGAGTTTTAGTGTAGCTACATGCAATTTCTGATTCTTGAAGGTCCTAATATGATACGATGTGTAACATTCACATGTTTCTAGTGCAGAACAACTAAATCATCTACTATTTGTAGGAAAAAGTACAAACAATTACTGTTATATGATCAATATTTCTGTCTTATTGAATTTTCAGAATAGTTAACTTACTTTTGTATTAACTCTACTGAATTTAGGTCATCCCTTGCTACTTTAGACCGTATTTCCTTCAGAAGTATGGTGTCCAGACCTCCCACAGGACAACTTTTGAAGCTGCACTTAGAACCAAAGATGGCCATGCATTTGTTGTTAATGTTACCAACAGAGCTGGCAGAACCTATATCAACGGAAGATTTTGGAACGAATTTGGTAGAGTGTACAATTTTAAGGTTGGCATGGAGTTAATTTTCAAAATTAACTCATCTGGTCAGGATACTCTTGTAATAACTGGAACTGAACCACTAATCCATCCAGGTAATTTTCCACCTTTAGACAGAATGATTGATTGTATTAATTATTCCATCTTATGTCAGTTATTTTAATTATGCAGCTTACTACCAGTTGTCCCGTACGAAGCGTGACATTGTTGACTCACTCAGTGCTACTGATGGAACAATGATAAATTGGAGGATGATGCATACCGTCATTCTTCAGGTGGACAACTTGGACTACCTTGTTGAGTACCACAATGCTGGAGATTATGATCAAGGAGCACTAGTTGTCCCAATGCTGCATACTCTGAATTGGACAAACAGTGAAAATTACAACAAACACGTGGTAAGCAGTAGATCATATCATTTCATTAACTTTGCGAGCTACATTGCGTACATGCGTTAACTAAACTATGTCTCTACTGTTGGAACAGAAAATCCCTAGCCGTTTGGTTCCTAAAGATATGGAACAATATGGTGCAATCAATATTGTGTGCCATCCCAGTACTTTGGTGCGTGCGTCCTACGCAATTTCTTCTGACGATGGTCGTCTCTGCGTCAGTGGCTGGAAGGAGTTCATGGACAAGGAAAAGCACCTTCAGATGGGTGACAAGATGCTGTTCTTGCTTTACCTGGGAAATGCAGGGGTTTACTTGTTTGCTACCCATCTGCCTGAAATTGATCTGGAGTAGCTAGTCAGTGATTCATGGTGCCCGTGTGTCCAACTATGCAGCCCCTTTAGGTTTAAATTCAGTGTTAAGACTCTTTATGCGATTGTCGATTTTGCTTGTGTTAAAACAATATTTAGTCATATCGTGCTGCTGGTTGTAATCCTGTCAAGTGTCGATTAATTAAAACCATTGTCGAAGTTATGTTACCTACATGTTGGCTTTTCTTATATCTGTCCATATTTTAGCTTATATTAATTTGCTCTTAAACCCTTCTGGATAATTCAATGCCAAGTTTGAGATCGTAAACATCTAAATAAGAACATTTCAAATGTTTGGAACAAAACATATAGTTGTATGCATTACACGTTTCTATCAATCTACATCACTATCTATATCTGAAGTTTTTCCCTCGTCATCATTTATGTTCTCTTCCAATATGAAAACTTGTTCATCTTCGCTCATATCCATGTCAACATTGGGACTGTCTTCCTCATTCTCTAGTTCACGAATTGTACGAGCATCATCAATATGTACAACTTCATCAACACGATGATCATCCTCCTCTTCTTCCACCTCTGCTTCCTCGTCTAGGTCCACAACATCATGAAATGTATGGTCCACTGAACCTTCATCCTCCTGGTATGCGTCTTCATTCCGTACAAATGCATCATCGTTAGCAACTTCTAATTCTGGAACATCGTACACGTGTCTATGGCTGAACTTCTGCACCACTTTCCACGGATGACCAAACTTTGTATCCTCCAAATAGAAGCATGTTTCAGCTTGACTGGCCAATATGAATGGTGAATTCTTGAACCATAGGACAGAAGTGTTAACGCTTTTAAAATAACCATCATCTTTTATCTTGCAACCCCTGCCCGCAAGGTCGAACCAGTCGCAACGAAACAAGTACACAGACCTGTCGCCGTGCTTGTTAGTCCCGTACTGCAGTTCAAGAACTTCTTGCAGAACACCATAGAACTCGCTCTCATCTCCATCACCAAAAGATCCCTTAGTCGCTACGCCCGAATTTTGAGTCTTCAGGTCTTTATCCCGAGTAAGCGTGCGAAACCTCGCACCCTTTACGTTGCAACCAGCGTATACTACTACACGCCGGTCTGGCCCAGCAGCCAGAGACTTCAAATCGTCTGATGCATTGTCCAACTGTCTCACATGGTTTGCAAACCAACCTGCAAACTCTCTCTGAACCGTCTCCTCGATGTCACGCACACCCCTACCTCTCAATTCTTGTCGGAATTCACTGAAACAAACAAAAAACACATATGAAATACAAGACAATTATGTCTGCAACATTGAGAAGTAGTTAGTAAAGTGAAGCTAACTACTTACTTGATATAACATTGTACATCGTCACAGTTGTTCAGCACATACCAAACCATTTTGTCAAATTCCTTGTCAAAATGTTTCAAAATGGATTTCCCAAGACCTTTAGCTCCAACTGAAAATACTTCCATCTCATCACGATCAGGTTTTCTCCGTATGTCTTGGTTCCTATCATCTTTGTTAAATCTTGTTTCTGTGTCATCCTTGAAAAATCTAGAGCAAAAAATCAAACACTCATCAACAATGTAGCCCTCTGCGATAGAACCTTCGGGCCTTGCTTTGTTACGGACCGTAGACTTTAGATAACCTAATCTTCTCTCAACTGGATACATCCAACCATAATGAACAGGCCCCCTCAAAAGAGCCTCGTCAGGAAGATGAATAGCTAAGTGCACCATTACATCAAAAAAAGCTGGTGGGAAGAGCTTCTCAAGTTTGCATAGGATCACAACAATTTCAACCTTCAATCGATTCAGCACATCAACTTTCAGGGTTTTGGCACACAGCTCCCTAAAAAATCTTCCTAGCTCTGCAATAGCCTCATACATTACCTTAGATGCAATTCCCTTGAGCCCAGCCGGCAACACTCGCTGCAGAAGTATGTGGCAATCATGCGTCTTCATACCGGTAACCTTACAACCATCAATATCCACACATCTTCCCCAGTTTGCGCAATAACCATCTGGGAACCTAGTGTTTGCCAAATACCTACACAAATGTCTCTTCTGTTCCTTCGAAAGCGTCCACGGTGCAGGGGGCTTCGCATAAGTTACTGGTGCATCATTACCATCCTTCACAATTTTCTTCAACCAATACTTCTCCCTGATATTTAATTTCTTCAAATCAATTCTAGCACTAACAGTGTCCTTATTCCTGCCCTCAAGTTCAAGTAGTGTACCAACAATATTGTCACATATGTTCTTCTCAATATGCATCACATCTAAGTTGTGAGCTAACTTAAGTTCTGGCCAGTACGGTAGATGATGTAAGCTGACTTTCAGGTGCCATGTTGGTTCACCGGGTACAGTTGCACGCTTCCGCTTTCTACTTATTGGATTTTTCCCATGTTCAAAATCCTTAACCCTTTCTACCTTCTCAGCTACTTCTTTGGGTGTGTACCTCCTTGGTGGATCTCTAATCTCAGTTTTACCATTGAAAAGTCTGCTTCTCCTGTATGGGTGATCTTCATGAAGAAATCGCCGATGCCCAATATATCCAATTTTGTTTTTCAAAGATTCATAGCAAGGATTCTCATCGCAATGCACACACGCATGAAATCCTCTTGTGCTTCGGCCTGACATAGTGGCATATCCAGGATAATCATGAATAGACCAAAGAAACGCAGCATGCAATGTGAAATTATCCTCTGTGCATGCATCAAATGTCTGCACACCACTCCATAGCTCCATCATATCTTTAATCAGTGGCTGCATAGGGAATACTTTCCGGGGATTAGCAATGCCATCATGTAATTGGATTGATCCATGCACATCCATGGTGGGAAGTTGTAAGGAATGACAAAAACAGGCCACATACTGTAAGGATTAGTCATACTTCCAAAGGGACTGAAGCCGTCTGTGGCAAAACCTAGTCTTATGTTACGAGGATCTTTAGCAAACCAATCAAACCTGTCATCAAAGTGCTTCCATGCCTCACCATCAGCAGGGTGCCTCAGTACATTGGCCTCAACAACCCTCTTCTCTTTGTGCCATCTAGTATGTGTCGACATTTCCTTTTTAACAAATAGTCTCTGCAACCTTTTAATTATAGGAAAGTACCTTAACACCTTGTGAGGGATTTTCTTTTTTCCAGTAGGGTCTCTATATCTTGATAATCCACAAACATGGCAGTGCATATTGATGGCTACGTGTTGGTGAACCCCAAGAGGAAGGTTATGATGTAGACAGCAGAAGTTTTCCCTTGAGAAATCTACCCAAGGTTATCAATCCAGTAGGACTTGATGATCTATCGGAAGGTTGTTGATGTTGACTCCCCCTGGCGCTAGGGAGCTTGCACCAACGTGGAATCTGCACAGACACAAACCAGAACTTTGCCCAACACGAAACAGAGAGGTTGTCAATCTCTCCGGTCTTGCAGAAACAAAGAGTTAAACGTATGGTGTGGAAAACAGCAGTAAACACAGCAAGTAACAGGAAACAGATGATTGCAGCAGGTTGTGTAAACAGTATGAGGAAATTGGACCAGGGTCCACAGTTCACTAGTGGTGTCTCTCTCAGAACAGATAACTAGCATGTTGGGTAAACAAATTACAGCTGGGCAATTGACAAATAGAGAGGGCATAACAAAGCAATACATGCCAAGATGTCTACTATGGAATCTAGTTGGGCATTACAACAAAGTGCATAGACCGTTATTCCAACCGCATCTATGCCTAAATAATCCACCTTCAAGGCAGCATCCGCATCCTGTTCAGTATTAAGTTGCTAACAACAGATTATTGCATGAAGTAAAGTGTGTAATGTAATCAATACAAGTGCCCTTGGACACTGCACCAATGTTTTATCCCTAGTAGCAACAGCACATCTACCATGCATCTTAGACCTTTCTGTCACTGATCCAGATATCTAGAGACTGAACCCACTATCGAGCATAAATACCCCCTCTTGGAGTCACAAGCATCTACTTGGCCAAAGCATCTACTAGCAACGGAGAGCATGCAAGATCAAGAGCACATAGATAAACAACTTGAATAAACATGGTATCAATTCATCGGATCCCAGCAAACACAACATCTAGCATTACAATAAGATGATCTTGATCATGTTAGGCAGCTCACAAGATCTAAACATGGAGGCACAAGGTAGAGAGACAACCATCTAGCTACTGCTATGGACCCGTAGTCCAGGGGTGGACTACTCACGCATCACTCCGGAGGCAGGCATGGTGATGTAGAGCCCTCCGGTGATGATCTCCCCTCCGGCAGGGTGCCGGGAAGAGCTTCAGAACTCCTCCGATCTAAGATTGACGATGATGGCCGCGACGGAACTTTTCGTGGAATATGATCGACCATCATAGGGTTTTCGCGTCGCGGAGAATATATAGGCGAAGAGGCGGCGTCGGTGGCCGAGGGGGCCACCACGCCATAGGGGGGCGCGGGCCCACCCTGGGCCGCGCCCTAGTGTGGCGTGGCCCCCTGGTGGGTCTGCTCCGACTCCCCTTTGGACTCCGTGATCTCCTCGTGATATTATTGACGATGTCTTTTGTTTCGTCCAATTCCGAGAATATTTCCTTAATAGATTTTCTGAAACCAAAAACAGCAGAAAACAGGGAACTGGCACTATGGCATCTTGTTAATAGGTTAGTCCCAGAAAATGCATAAAAATGATATAAAGTGTAGCCAAAACATGTAGCAATTGATATAATATCAACATGGAACATCAAAAATTATAGATACGTTTGAGACGTATCACATATCGTCCTTGTGATCTCCCCAAAATAAAGAACAATCAAACTTGCATACATGAATTGTCTCATAACCAAGTCCAACATCAGAAAGAACACTCTTAGCATCAGCATAGGATTTGGGAAAGTCCACATGTGGCAAAGCTGTACGTAAAACCAGAAGTAACAGATCAAATCCTCTGTTTGTTATCCGGCTATATGATTGACATGAAGGAGCTTAATAATGAACGACAACCTAGTGAAAGTGGTGCATCCCTCATGAAGTTCTTTTTTGGCTGCCTCAATTAGATTAGCATACAAATTTGGCAGGTTAGGACCTTTATTTCCAGACTTCTGCAGTTCATCGATCATACTAGACGAATCATCAACATAACAATCAGCATTATCTTCCTCTTCATCATTGTCACTATCATACGCACCATCATCGTTTCTATCCCGCCCTTCGTCATCACTAAAACCTTCCCCATGTCTAGTCCATCTTGTATACGTCATGGACATACCTGAACAATTGTAGTGATCGTCGACTGTTTTTATATCCTGACGTATCAGATTTAGGCAGTCCCGGCAAGGGCACAAGATTGGTTCATCTGTATTGTCCAAGTGTTCTCGCGCAAACTTGATGAAATCCCTAACACCTGCCATGTACTTTGTTGTCAACTTCTTGGTGCCATCAGTTATCCAACTTCGATCCATTGCCTACAATTCAGTTAAGAACATGCCAAAGTTCTTCAGAACAGATCTTGACAACTGATTAAAAAATCTAGACCTAACGAACAATCAGGAGAACTCACCGATGATGCGGCTCGCCGCCCCCACAATGGAGCCTTCACGGATATCTTCTCACCTCGACAAGAACCCTATTCGATTCGACTGCTAGCAAGATCACCTAGATAGGCCGTGTCTGCTAGCGGCGCGACTTAAACGAGGCACCCGCGGCCGAAATAAATATTAATAAGGAAATTGTTATGTCGTAACATCTAGATCACACCATTGAAATAAATATGTTGCCCTAATGTATATATCAAATAGACTAGTTACGGATCCAGATCAAAATTCCATATCTACCTCAGCGGTAACACTCCGCGTCGGTCACGCGAAAGCCCTGGGTTCGATTCTTCCAAACCATAATTTTTACTTAATTAAATATGTTCCTGACAAGTGGGTCACGCATGATATATAAAACTAATAACATTTAATAAAGTAACTTAGTATTATTTACCTTCTATGTGGGTCCGTTTTATATTCAAATCACGGTTTACATACACCACGATCTTTGATTTCGTCACCTATTAACAGACACGATGGAAGCCCTTCCCGTTTGGGTAATGGGTGACGATTTTTTGTTGACGAAAAATCATACCGTCAAGCATTACCGTAAATGCATGACGAAAGATGAATTCGTCACCTATAAGGACACATCCATGACGGTATGCATTTTCGTCACCAGGGTTTTCGTCAACAAATATCCCATTTCTTGTAGTGTCTCATGGAGGTGGATAATCCGGTATTTCCTGTGCGTCCTGTGCCAGAGTGGGCACAACCAATAATGGCATTTATGATGGATGGGAGTTTGCCAAGTAATGAAGTTGAAGCTAGGCAAGTACAAAGAAGATCCAAGGCCTATACCATCATCAACCAGGAATTATACAAGAGAAGTGTGACCGAGGTACTGCAGCGATGTGTCGAGCCGCAAGAGGGGCAAGAGATGCTCCTGGAAATTCATCAAGGAGAATGTGGTCATCATGCTTCATCAAGAGCCTTGGTGGCTAAGGTATTCCGGCATGGGTTTTATTGGCCCAGTGCTTTGAACCAGGCAGAAGATATCGTCAGAAAGTGTGAGGGATGTCAGAGGTTTGCTAAAAAGATACACCTGCCAGCCTCGGCACTCAAGACAATTCCAATCACTTGGCCCTTTGTGGTTTGGTGCTTGGATATGGTGGGAGAATTCAGGCCAGCCCGAGGTAACATGACTCATATGCTGGTGATGGTGGACAAGTTCACCAAGTGGATCGAGGTAAAGCCTATCCGGAAGTGTGATGGTCACACAGCGGTGACCTTTTTGAAGGACATCATTTTGAGATATGGTTACCCCCATAGCATTATCTCGGATAATGGCACAAACTTTGCTGTGGGAGAGTTTGCTCGGTTCTGTGCGGATAAGAGAATTCGGTTGGACATAGCCTCGGTAGCACACCCTGAGGCAAATGGGCAAGTGGAAAGAGCAAATGCATTGGTGTTAGCTGGTATCAAAGCTCGGTTGATTGAACCACTGTTGCGAACTCCGGGATGTTGGATAGAGGAGATACCAGCAGTGCTGTGGGGTCTAAGGACCACACCAAATCGATCAACTGGCTATACGCCATTTTTTCTGGTCTATGGGGCAGAAGCGGTCTTGCCAACCGACATGGAATATGACTCGCCGAGAGTGGCGCTGTACACTGAAACCGAGGCAAAAGAAGCTCGGGAAAATGATGTTGATTTGCTCGAAGAAGCACGAGAACTGACCTTATCTCGGTCAGCTGTATATCAGCAAAATCTCCGACGCTATCATAGCCGGAAGATCAGTCCTCGGGTATTCCGAGAGGGAGATTTGGTGCTGAGACTGGTGCAACGCAGTAAAGGCCGACACAAGTTGTCACCTCCATGGGAGGGACCGTTCATTGTGAGCAAGGCTCTGCACAATGATTCATACTATCTTATAGATGCACAGGCACCGAGGAAAAATGTGATGGACAAATCCGGAGAGGAGACCAAAAGACCCTGGAATGTAGCTCTACTTCGTCCCTTTTACTCATAAGGGCGCAGTGTATGTATCTCGGTTTTTCCTTTGAATAAAATGCCGGCACTCCGAAAAGAAACTCGGGGACTGCCTTTGTCTATATGCTTGTGTTCTATCTCGGTTTTTTCTGTGTTGTTCATATGTCGGATGATTTTGAGACCTCGTTTCAAAGTTCAAGTAATGTATGCTATGTTGTTGTGATCTTGTGACTCGACTGACGAACGCCGAAATGGCAGTCAAGAGCAGAGGTTATGGTATAGTAAACATGAAAATGGACTCGGGGACTCGGTCCTAAAAAGATCCGACATATGTCGTTTACTAACCCGGTTTTTTTGTTCCTTTTAACTTGTGTCGGATGACTCTAAACCTTACCTCAAAATTTACAAGTATTGTATGCTATAATGATTGATCTTGTGACTCGACTGTCGAACGCCTAAATGGTAGACAAGAGCAAAGATTACTAAGTATAGTAAACAAGAAAGTAAACTCGGGGACTTGGTGCAAAGTGATACGGCATTAAGCTTGTCTTGTTGAAGCTAATATGATAAAGTAGCACTGCGAAATACTTAAACGTATATTTACATCTGCACCCGGCATTCCGGGGATTTAATAGTTCAAAGTTTCATAAGCTTAGGCAGCAGCCTCGGAGGAGCTCGGAGCAGTTGGAGCGGTGCGAGGCTCGGGAGCAGTCTCGGCGGCAGAAGAGCCTTCAGTGGTTGGAGCGACCTCGGGAGTTGGGGTGGCTGCCGAGGCACCAGTAGTGTCGGTTACCGGCTTCTCAGAAGTCTCGGTTACCGGCTTCTCTGAAGCATCGGTCGCAGCCGGCTTGACAATGTCGGTTGCTTCGGCGGCAGAAGTGTCGGCAGCCCCGGCAGTGGAAGTCTCGGTTGCGCTGGCAGCAGCAGTCTCGGTCGCTCCGGCAGTGGCAGCGTCGAGAGTCTCGGCCTCGATCTCCTCATCAACGTCTTCTTCTTCTTCGCCCTCTTCATCATCCTGGTCCTCTTCTTCGTCATCCGAGTAGGCGGGACCCGGGATGAAGTGTCGGGTGGGAGCATAACTGGCCATGAACTTGGCTGCATCTTTGCGGCTCTCTATCAATGTCGGTTCGGAGGTCCATTTGGAGCCTGGCGCAGGGAGCGCACGGCGTTGAGATTGATGGACTCGTACCAGGAGAGCACAAAGGTCAGTGCTTGATCAGCTCCGGCACGAGCGCTGAGGATCTCCACTCTCGGATCCTGGCCTCGGCCCCCGTCAGACACTTGGACAGTTCTTCAATGCTGGAATGAGTTGGAGATCCTGGCCATAAAGCTCGGTAAGCTTTGATACCGGCATCAAGAAGGTCCAGGCCAATGGCCTTCAAAGGAGAGATGCGGGCATTCAGAGCAGTCAAGTAATCTTCCATATCCCATTCCTCCGGGATTGGGCCAGCCTCGGCTCTCTTCGCTCGTGCCTTGCGAACAGTGTTGAGTGCAGCAGCCTTGGAGTGGGCGAAGTGATCTGAAGACAGAAAAGCTATCACCAAATTGAGTTATATACCGGCATATCTTAATGTCGGCGCAAGTAATGAAAGCAAAAGGAAAGGATAAAGAAACTTACAGTCCATCTCCTTGTTCAGCCGGGTGAGCTCGCGGAGCCAGATGTCGGATTTTGCCTTGAGGGCATCCAGTTCTCCTTGAGCCGAGGTAGCGCGAACCTCGGACGCTGCGAGCGTTTCCTTGTGCTTCTGAGCAGCTTCCTCCTTTTGCATCAGGGCCTGCTCAATGCCGGTTTTCTCACCCTGGACCCGGGCAAGTCCTCCTGGAGCCGAGACACTTCCTGCTTCCTTCTGAAGGGCAGTGGCGTGCGCTTTTTCCTTGTTCTTCAGCGTCTCCTGAAGTTGCTTGTGGGACCTCTTGAGCTTGTTGTGGTCCAAAGCAACTTCCGAAACAGTGGTCCGAGCATTGGTGCAATCCTGAAAAGAGCAAAAAGTTGGTATGATTAGTTGAAGATTCATGCCGAGTAAAGCTGAGTGTCGGATTTCTTAAAGATTCCTGCCGAGTAAAACTCGACAAGAATCTCGGGGACTGGATGTCGGATTTTTTGAAGATCCGAAGTGTCGGATTTTTTGAGTCTAATGGTGAAAATTTTGTGAAGATTCGCGCTGAGTGATCTTTACTCGGGCAGCACAGGTCACTCAACCCGAATCTCGGGGACTGGGGATTGTGTATGTTTATCATCTATGGCAAGGAAAATAAAAGTTTGGCTGAGGAAAAGATACCTCGGCAAGCTTGCTGGCTCGAAGGGTCGAGACTTGCAAATTGTGCATGGCCTGAGCAAGTGCACTGGGGCCAGCTGGATGTGGAGTGACCGGGTGCGCGGAGGAGACCTCGCTTGTGTCGGCAGCGTTCCAGTCCATGTGATATTGCTTCTCGAGCCTAAGCTGTGTCCACTCTGAGTTTGGAGCTGGGGTAAAACCCAGCTGCTGCTGGTGGCTCGGGAGACAGAAGTGAGAGCTTGGTGCTCCGGGGTAGTGGTTGGAGTCAACACCACTTGTCTCTCCGGGTTGGCAAGCTGTTTCCCGGTGGCTGCTTGGCTCTGTGTCGGCTTGGCAAGTGGAGTAGCTTTCCGAGTTGCTAACTCGGTGGACTTGGTGGGGACTTGGTGGTGGACCTGGCCGGGGGGCTGCTTTGGCTGCTGCTGGTGCTGTTGAGGTTGTTGCTGTCCTTGGTGCTGTTGTTGTTGTTGCTGCTCCTGTTGTTGTTGTTGCTGTGCTGCTGTTGTTGTGGTTGCTGTTGTTGCGGCTGAGGTTGTGGTGGTGGTTGCTGTGCGCCCGAGGTCACCGAATGTCGGCCCGCGGGATGTCGGTTTCCGTGTGGGGGCCCGGAGCCATCATCTTGGTCGAGGATCACAACCTCGGGAGTGACTGTTGAGGTGGCGGGAGCCCCGGAGTCACGTGGCCGAGGTTCGGCTGTACTCGGAAGGGGCGAGCGCATAGAAGAGGCACTCTGCTCAACTTCAAGGGGGGCACTGCGTCAAACAAGAAAAAGTGTTATGTCGGAAAAAGTTATCCCGGCAGAGGAAAAAGGAAAAGTTGTGTCGGCAAAAAATATCTTACCCTTCAGTAACTGGCGGGGTCTTCTTGCCCTTCCTCGGCTTGACTGCTCCTCTCTTCTGTCGCTTCGCCTGCGGCGCGGCTGGATCCGAGGATGTGGAGGTCCGGTTTTCGAGGTACCAGTCTCGGCGCGCTTGCGAGATGCCACTTGTTTGCCCGAGGTAGCAGGGCGTGCACTCGGGGCAGAGCCACCCGGGTTAGTTGGTGCCGGGGCTGGGGGAGCAAAGGCGATGGGACGAGCGTCAATTACCTCTAGCATTTCGAGGTCATCATCATCTGACCAATCTCGGATGGAAGCTCGGGCTCGAGGCTTACCCGGGGTAGGGGCGCCAGCTCTTGGTATTGGCAGTTGATCCTCGTCATCCGGATCTTCTACCTCGGCGACGTCCGGGGTAGGGATATCTTGGCCCCATTTGGCGGAGGGATCCTCTCCATCTTCGGTCTTTTGCCGGGTAAACCTCTGCGAGTTAAAAGCAGTAAAACCGAGTTAGTTTATGAGCCAAGTATGGAGCCGACAGAAGGGTGATCTCGGCAGAAAAAGTATGTCGGTATAAATTGCAAGTTACTTACTTGTTCCGGAAGCCGAGCTCTGTCATGAGGTTCTAGACCCCATTCCCATTCCTCGGTCATCGTCGTTCGGGCAATGGCCTTGACGCGTCTTCTGACCTCGGATTTGGTCAGCTCGTGGGTGCTGATCCGAGTTGGATCATACTGGCCACTCATGTGGCAAATCTTGTGAACCCGGTTTTGGAGGGGGGAGACTCGGCGGCTGACAAAAGTCCTCAAGAGATCATCGCTTAGCAGGCCTGCCCCCACAAGCTCCTCAACAATCTTGTGAATGTCATTGATCTCGCGGTTCGTGTCCTTTGGGTTGAAGCTCCAGTTATGCTGATCCGTGGGGGTAGCAAGAGCAAATACCGGCAGGTTCAGAAGGTCAACATTATCTGGGCTGTCCGGGTTCTTCACATAGAAGAACGTGCGCTGCCACTTCCGGCATGTATCTAGGCCCTGAATCCGGGGAAGATGGAACCTCTCCGAGGTATGATGGTAGCAGCTCCGCACGGAGTCATCACCTTGGGGAAGTTCTTGTTCTCCGGATCCGGGAGACTCTGCTTCCGGAGTTGGAAATACTTGGCCCAGAGCTCGACGGTGGGCCAGAGTCCGAGGTATCCCTCGGAGAAAGCAACGCACGCCGAGAGCGTAGTGATGGCATTAGCAGGGAGATGGTGGGGTTGAAGACGAAACTTGTCGAGGAAAGCTCGGAAGAATGTGCTCGCCGGGAGTCCGAAGCCGCGCTCGAAATGTGCGACGAAGACTACCCGTTCACCCTTTTGAAGATCCGGTTCGGCCTCGTCGCCAGGAACCCGGCATATCACTTGTGCCGGAATTCGCTTGGTCCGGACAAGCCAGTCTATCTCGGCCTGGGTTGCGTCGGAACCTTCCCACCCGGCGCGCTCTCCCTCCTCAACGATATCCTCGGCAGGCTCCGGGGTATTGCTGGTTGACATCTCGGAAGGGATCTGCTAAAGAGGCACAAAGAAACCGAGATAAGTATCTCGGAGTACGTGGGCAACGGAGGAACCGAGATAAGTATCTCGGAACATTTGGGTAACAGAGGAAAAGTGCATAAGTGGCGGGAAACACGTTTCTGTGGCTAAGTGTTTGTGGGAAAGATCTACGGGGAAAAATAAATAGAAGATAAATACAAGTACTTGTGAGTTAAAACTTGTGAAGACCCGCGGATAAACTATCGCAAGATTACTAAGAAGCACGGTGGAGAAAATACGGATGGGATCTAAGCAACTAAGTTCGTTTTCATCTGTGCATTGGGATGTGAGAGCTTTTACGGAGAAGAGTAGGAGGATGAACGTGTTCATCGGAGGGGATGAACTCGTTCATCAGCAATGGCAAGGGCGAGAACTTACCGGAGATTGCGACGGCGGTGCGAGGCGAAGAGGCGCGGGGCTTGCCGGAGTTGCGCTTGTCCGGTGGCGGCGCGAGGTGCTCCGGTGGGCGGTGGCGTGCGAGATCCGGCGTCATGCGGTGGTGGTGCTCACTGCGCGGCGGCGGCGATGGTGCGGGAGAGAGAAAGAAGAAGAGGATTGCGGACAAGACGAGAAGAGGAGCTCGTTCCCCTATTTATGGGCACGGGCCGCGGGTGGTTTCCGTTTTTACCGCGTGCAGTTACCGCAACGTGCGTGCGGATTAACCGCGCATGATCGGCGTGGTTGCGAGGTTTGCGGCCGCACGATCTGCCGCATCGTGGGCCACAAAGTGGTAACGGTGCGCGGCGTGATCGTGTGCGGTTAATGGCGCGGAAATCGAGGAGGCACGCCGCGGTCAAAGGCACTCAAGTGCATATGCGACGTGACGGCGCGTGACGTGGGCGGCGTGCGTGCAGTGATATGTCTATCCGCGCACAGGAACCGAAGTAACGCGCAGAGTTTCTCTGCCACGTGCCGTGGAGAGATCCTGGGAGAGATCGTGGGAATCTTTTTGTGTCGGAGAGACCGGCACAAGGGTAAATCTCGGAGGTTGTGGAGAGTTTGGTCTTTGAAGCTTGCAATAAACCGGCATGTGAATGTTGGTTGGTTGGGGTAAGTTGAGTTGGTCGAGAAAGCTTGGCTTGCTCTGTCAGCGGAATTCTAGTGTCGGAGAAAACCGACACTGGAGCGTATGTCGGAATCAGTGGAAGAGGTCGTTCATGGCTTTACGGTTGAACCGACATGGTAATATCGGATGCTTGTTATGGCAGTTTCGACTGGTTAAACCTGCTGTGGCCCATCATTCAAGGCTTCAGGACCGCACCAGCTTCGGGGACTAATGTCGGGGGGCTACCCCCGGGTAGGGTCATGATGAGGTAAAAGCTATGCCCAAGTGTGTGCCAAGTTACAGTGATACCGGCTTACCTAGGCTTCAGAGTGGGATGCAGGTGCAAACCGACATAGTCGTACCGAGATACCCCCATCCGGAAGGAACCGAGATATCGTGCTGGTGACAGCCGGCATGTGTCGACCGAGACAAGGGATCCGAGATAAGGAACCGAGATAACATAACCGACATATGTATGTCGGTAACTTGTGTGTTTTCTTACGTGCAGGGAAGGATATTTGAGGAAGGAGGATCCGGCATATCCATGCCGGGTTATCCATATGTCGGACAAGAGTCAATGCTCCTGTCACCTCCCGTCTGGCACGGGAGCGCCTGATACAGAAGCGCCTGACACGGGGGCGTGCAGGAGACCGAGATGGCAGGCCATCATTCCACCGCTGACTCCGGGTTATCCGGGAACAGACTGCGAGGCAGGGGCATGGGCAGGCCCTGTCTTGTCGCTGACCTCGGGCGTACTTTGGAGCAGAGACCTGGGACAGGACATGGGCAAGCCACGTCCTGTCCACTATGCAGAGACAATCATGACGTGCAGGCGTGCGTGTCTGCAGTGCCGGTACGGAGAGGTGACCGTTGCAAGTGGAGGGGTATTCCGGTAACCCGGTTTAGCCTATATATGTGCCCTCACCCCCTCCTGCGTGAGGGACGGTGTCCTGAGATATCTTTCCCCTCGTAGCTTCATCTCCTCCCCTGAGCTTTTGACCATTGTTGTGTGATACAGCTCAAGGAGCAAGCTTGTATTGGTGATACCGAGATATATAGAGAGAGATAGGCAGGAGTAGGGGCTTTACCTCCTCACGAGGGCCCTGAATCTGGGTAGATCTTGGTGTGCTTGTGTGTTCTTCGTGTGCGCTTATTAGCGCGCTAGCCCTCTCCCGGATTCCATCAGCGTCCATCGGCCCCACACTTTAGCCATCCTATGGCATCTGCCGTGATACCACCACGACAACAGCAGAATCAAAACAGTTTGCAACTTTTGAATGATTGTAGTAAGTTGTTTGTGCAGTCGTGATCGATGGATATGCAGAATAGTAAAGTTGTTTGTACAGTCGTGGTCTTGTTTTTCCTTGTGGGCTATTTATGTGGTAGTCTGTCCTTTTTGTTGGGTGTGTGACGATCTGATCTGGAGCGATCGATCATTGGTTCCATCTGACATCTGAGTATCATTTCTTCCTGAAACTTTCCCGGCCTCTTTTGCAGCATACATGGTATTGAATTAGACCGTTTAGCTGTTGCATTGGGTTAAACATAACTCATAAATTGCTGAATGCCTGTCTTCAGCGAGTCAAGTTTCTGCGTCCAAACTGCTTGTTTGCTGCTCTGCATTTTTCTTATGAATGTTTTCTAAAACCAGATTTGTGGAATGTCATGTGATTCTGTTCTAAATTGTCTACACTTGCTACGGTGCTACCTTCACACCTTACTTTTTGCTTGTCCTTACGGATTAGGAACTAGGAACGAACTGTAGCTTTTGCCCGCTCTACCTTACTATTGAATTGTCCTCTATCTGACATATGGCATAACTAGGAGCGATGGATCATTCGTTCACATATGACATCCAACTATCTGAGTACCATCTCTTTGTGGAGCTTTCCCGACATCTTTTGCAGCATACATGGTCTTGAATTAGACAGTTTTAACTGCTGCATTGGGTTAAACATACCTGTAAAAATTCACAAACAACAAACAGAACTCACAGATTGCTGGATGTCTGTTCACTAACTACTTATCTTCAGCGAGCCCAGTTTCTGCGTCCAAACTGCTTGTTTGCTGCTCTGCATTTCTTATGAATGTTTTTTTTAAACCAGACTTGTGGGATGTCATGTGATTCTGGTCTAAATTGTCTACACTTGCTACCTTTACACCTTACGTTTTGCTTGTCCTTACGGATTAGGAACTCGGAACAAACTGTAGCTTTTGCCCTCTCTACCTTACCATTGAACTGTCATCGCCTCACTTTTTAGTTGTTCTTTTGAGTTAGGAGGTTGGACGAACCGCAGCTTGCAATTCGGTGAAGCAGTTGTTTTCGTTCAAGTACGAATGTTTTGTTTGATTGATTCTGGTAGACTGGTTAGGTTCCTGTTGGTTATGAAAATTAAATGGTGTCCTTTTATGTATTAAGATCCACCTAGCCAGTTCGGCGTCCTTATATCTTTCGCGTATGAAGATTGTTGCTCTGCTTTGTCCTCTTTGATATCGACGGAGCACATGTTAGTTGACACTCTGTAATCATCGATCTGGGCACTATAAGGTTTGTCCACTTCTTCCTTTGCCCGCTAAGGTGTACTCAAGTAATTAGCTGCGGTGATTAATGTATGTTGGAACATAAGAACTTGCTCGTAACAGGCCGTGCTGCTGCCTCCAGTTAGGTTTGCTGGGTCTGAGCATGAGAGATGTCAGACATTGTGAACTCTTGGTCTACAAAGTTCAGAACCCATCAGTTGGACTACAGCCTTGGTCTCGGACCAAGAACAAGCTGTAGAAGAAGCCTTTCACCCTCTCAAACGGAATACATAAAAATAGAGAGACCAATTTGCATGTGTGCATGATGGGCGGCAGAACTTTGCCTGGTTTAATCTTGTCCGTCGGCTTAATTGGGATGGTCCAGATTGCTCTGGAATCAGGTAGCACATGAAGCCATTGGAGCACTAGATACCTTCCAACACCGCAGACTTTCGCGTAGCAATGTTGGACAGAGCCATTCGCAAGTCTCATGTCAATCTCCATGTCAAACCTCGTCGTGTGCCACGGATCACTGACCACGGTACATATCATGTTCAAGTGTCCCTACGCATTTGGCGTGTCATCGAGAATTGGCTCGGGTTGGGGAGTCTCAACATCGACGCTTGACTTTCCTTCAGTCCGTTAAAGATTGGTGGGGAGTGTCAATGACCAAACGTGCAAGGGTATCGCTTTTTTTTGGTTCTCCTAACCTCTTGGGAGTTTTAGAATGAGAGGAACGCTAGAGTTTTTAGGAAATTGGCTACAATGCCCAATGTAATCCTCATCTATTAAGAGGAACACATCTCTTTGGATTATTGCGGGGGCAAAACATTTGAGTTCCATCATGCCGCGAGAGTAGCGCGTACTGTCGAGTCTTTGACTCTTTGTTTGTAACTTAAACTCCTTAATTAATGAAATAGGCAAAGCTTCTGCCTCGTTTCAAATAAACATGCTTAATAAAAAGTGCCTCAAGAGTCCTAGGTCTGAATTTCAAGTGTCATAGGTGTCTTTCTTTGCGTGTATTTGCTTTACGTTCAGACATCTCTTGCTGTTAGGCACCTCCAACAGCACACCGTAAAACAGACACAAAATGTGTCCGTTTTTGTCCGTTGGGGCGGTCCGCGGATAGGTTTACGGCCTATGTCCGTTTAGGGTAGGGGTGCACCCACACGGCTCATCACAAAAATGGATTTTCATCAAAAAAAAAACTAGGTTGGGGCTGCCCTTGTTGGCTTCTTTGCCAAATTGCAAACAAAATATGAGATAGGCATACAAAATATGAGATAGGTATAGAAAATAATACAAAATTCGTCCACCCAAACATGACATAGAAATGTACGAAATGAGACATAGTTTATAATACCAATTAGTTCAAATGACATGATAAATAAATGAAAACGGAGATCACACATTATCGCGTTCGCGAATCATCTTTTGCTTCTTGAGGTCCAAGATCTTTACTCTGGGTCCATGATGCTCAAGTGGGGCATCATGATCCGGTTCTCCTCGGCCATCATCGCGAGCTTGACATGATTCTTCTCGGCCTTGATCCAGTTCTCTTGAAACTCTAGGTTCTTCTTTTGCATCTCCAAATAGCACTCAATTGTTTCTTCCTTGTCTTTGCGTTTCTCCACATATCTTGCGGCGGTTGACTCCTTCTTGTCGGTGATCAAGCCCTTCAATGTCTCCTCCAATTGTGCCGGCGCCGCCGCCTCGCGCTTGGCTTCTTGCTTGGCAGACTTGTGTACCCTCGTCCTCGTCGACCGACCCCCAGAGCTTTGGCAGGGCTCCTCATCACCATCTTCCTCTTCGTTGGACCGTTTCTTCGATCCATCGCTGCCCCTTTTTCAAGGAATTTTAGAGCTCGACCCACTTTGGGCATCCCTTTATCATGTCCCAATAATGGGGCAAAGTGAACTTGGACTTGTACACCCCCTTGTGGTATTGCAATGCTTGGAGAACAAGGTGCTCCACCCCAATGTCATTCACCGGCCGAGCCTTCACATGATCATAGGGGATTGGAACTCTCTACACTCGCATTGTATGTGCTACCACCTCTTGCTAAGAGAGATCTCATTGCGATCACTCTCGATCTTGTAAGCCGTCAACTTTATTTCTTCATGAAAATGCTTCCACACCCTTTTCCAAAACACGGTGCCTTTTTGTTGGGCACCATTGATTGTGCATTCCCACATGTCATCTAATCTTTCCTCGCAAAGAATTTTATCGTCCTTATCCGTGTACGAGGTCGTCCGTTGGTTCTTCTTCTTGAGGTTGGCGGTGAGTCGCGCGAGCTACTCGTCGAGCTGTAGTGGCTCTTCATCAATAGAGACCACATCGGCTTGACTCTCGGCCCGGGCCATGCCCACGACATCTTCTTGAGTGCCGATGACTTGGTTGTTGTAGGTGCCTCCCTCGAAGAACATGTCCCCCATGACACTATCGGTGTCGAAATAGGCCAATTTGGTTGGGGTCGAGGGCGACATCTCCTTGCAATCGAGTACACGGGGTTCGAGCATGCTTCCCGAGGCTGACATTGACGGTGTCCTGGCCATGCCATGCACCGGGACGTCGCCGGTGTCAAGGTGGATGGGTGGCACCACCTGGACCGAACAAATCCCCGATGACGCCTCTCTGGACCCAAGCTGCGACGCGGTGCACCCGCAGGCTGGATGACGGCCGACAATGTTGTCGAGAGGGCAGGTGAGGTGGACCGTGGTGGTTTCCCTTTGGCGGATGAGACCGAGCTCGCCGCCGAGGCCACCACATCAGGGGCGAGGCCGATGCAGACAAACTCAACGTCAAGGACGTCCCCCTTGAGGAGAAGCACAACTCAGGCGGCGGCCTGGGTAGAAATGATGTCTGCGCCGGCGTGGGCCTTGATGGCGACGATCCTTTCCTTTCCATGCACCACAGCCTTGGCAGCCTTCATTCGGCTGCGCGTTGCCGCGTCTTCTACCTCCGGACTGCCCTCTTGTATGAATCCACTAGCTGCTCTTTCTTCGGCTTCACCATGGCGGCGGCGGCCGTTGGGTTGGACATGTGCTCGTCCTCCATCGGTGGCGGTGGCGAGGGCGGCGGCCGTGGGAGGGTTTGGGGACTGGATATGGTTGGAGGTGGGGGGCTTGTGTGGCTGGCGGTTTAGCTCGGGGTGGACAAGGGAGGAGAAAGGACGGACGGGGACAGTGTCTGTTTCACCCCAAACATGGACCAAAGTTGGGCCAGGTTTGGGGCGAAACATAGGTGTCCGCCATTGCCGGTCCGTTTGTGATGGGCCGTTGCAGCATGCCCCCTGTTCGTCCAGACAGAAACATACACGGTCCATCCATTTGCGTAGGGCCATTGGAGGTGCCCTCCGAGTTCTGTCCTCATTTCTATCTTTTTTCTCTTATGATGCCGACAATATACTCTTATAGTTGTATGACTTACATAAAGTCCATGATTAGAAAAACGTGATCATCTAACAATAAGATAAGCTAATCTTAGATACAATACTAGGAACACTTTAATTCTGACTCGGAAGAGTATTATTCAAATCATTGAGACAATGAAGTCTACAACTATGACTCTAACTGGCGTCCTCTCGGTTATGAGGTGTGATTGCGTCATCGGCTTGGGATACTCTTTTTTTTGCGTCTTCTTGGTTACCGGTTCCTAAGATGCCTAACGTAGTTTTATTTCGTCTTCTTTATTTCTTTCTGTAGTATATAGGAGATCTCCCTGTTGTAAATTGCAATGCGACTCTTTTACGTGTGGACACGTTTTTAGTTTCTTATTGTTCGAATATGTTTCTTTCCTTTGGTTGCTTCTATGCTTGCATCGTGAAATAATGTGTTCATTGACTGGTAGCGTGTTGTGTTGCTCCTTCGAGATCATCCATTCGTCGTGAAATAGCACTATCTACAGAATTACTGGCCTGATATGATTGATCAATTACTGAAACGACAAAAAACAAGAAATTTTAAACAATAAACTGAATCTATCCCTGACGATTGAAAACAGCACTATTTTCTTAAAACGAAAACCTATATTTGTAGACGATAGATGAGTGTACGTACGATGGATCTATCAAACAATTTAGCTGCCATGCACATAACCCAACGCTGCAAGTAAAGGTCATCTCGCACCGCCATCTTCGCCGCTGTCATCTCGCACCGCCGTCTTTGCCGCTGGGCCTGGGCAGCGACACGAAGGCGCCGACGTCGGAAGCAGCGCAGGGAGCTTGCAGGGCGGCGCCATCCCCGACTCGCAGAGTCCTGCACGACACCAGCGTCCCGTCGCTGTCATGGGTCCCCGGTATCGTGACCGTCACGTCGAACACCTGCGTCCCGCGACGCGCGTCCGCCGCGAGGCCGTCAAGTGCAAACCCAGGGACCTGCACCGCCTTCCCCCATGCCACCACGGCCTGCTCTTGCGTCTCCCGTGGCTTGGTGCAGAATGGTTGCGTCCTCACGGCGCCGAGCGGGACGCCGGCGTAGCTCACCTCCACGACGGACCCTGGGGCGACGCAGCCTCTCTTGAGGATGCTCCGCGAGGTGACGCGGAGGGTGAGGTTGAAGAGCGGGTTCAGAGCGGTAGGGCGGGAGCCTAGGGCGCCGTCGTCGAGGCCGAATACGGAGTCGATGGTCACGAAGTAGAACGGCGGGGTGTCAACGAGGATCTGGAGGTAGGTTATCGAGCCGAACACCGCGACACCGAAGAACATGATCCCAAGGTAGAGCTTCACTTCGCCGCACCCGCGGCTTTCGATCGCGGCCATGTCGCGTACCTAGCTAGTGTGGTTGATTGGGAAATTAGCTCGAGGGTTTGGATGGGTTTTGTATGGAGGCGAAGGCGTAGGGGCTGCGATCTTTAGTACACAGTTTTGCTTTGTTAGGTATACCCGGGGTCAGGTTGGGTCTTTGCTTTTAAAATATCTTGGTGTTCCGGTTACTTTTTTAAACCTGAAAAATATTGACTGGGAATTTGTGGATAGCAAGTTTATCAAGAGGAACAAAACGTTTAGTAGGGATTCCTCTCTATTACTTATCCATGTTCTTGATGAACAAAACGTTTATTGAAAAATTAACCAAACATATGAGAAAGTTCTTTTGGGAAGGAATCAATGGAAAGAAAAAATACCGCCTTATTAAGTGGAAAAAGATTTGCAAATCCAAAAAGAAGGGTGGCCTAGGTGTGATTGATTTGAAGAAACATAACATTAGCCACCATGTAAAATGGTGGTGGATTCTCGGGATGGTCTTTGGCAGACCATAGTTAAGGCAAAATACCTGAGAAATAAAACTGTAGCTAATGTGAAGCCTAGATTTAATGATTCACCGTGTTGGAAAGGGCTTCTGAAAGTTAAGGATGTTTACATGGATGGTAGAGAGGAATTAAAATGGAAAACGGATCCCGTCTGCGCTTTTGGAAGGATATTTGGTTAGATGGAACTCATCTTATGCACTATTTTCTTGTGTTAATTATTTGTCAATTATCTGATGGTACTTTCAAACAGTATGCTGACTAGGCCTGGGCATTCGGTTATTTTGGTTTATTCGGTTCGGTTTATTTGGTTTTTCCATAAATCGGTTTATAAGAAATAGGCACCGAAATTATTTCGGTTTTCTAATCATCCGGAAGTTCGGTTAACCAGTAATTCGGTTAGTTGTTCGGTTAAAACCGAAATGTCCAAACGATGGGAAACAGAAAAAACTGACTTGACGTTCCTGTCGTACGTGCGCATGGTTGCATGCTAGCATGTGCATGCACGAACGTGAATGGGTGATTGGGTGGGTTAAAAAACAAAAGCATGATGTTTATCCTCCACACATACACTGGGCGAGTAAACAAACAAATGCATCATGGGCCATTGGGGCTGCTACGTGTGAAGGCCAGCACTAGTGCGTGCATGTGGCTATTGGGCTTTATTTTGTTGGGCTGAGAAGTTAGTATCGATGGGGACGAGAGGGTTTTACGTGTATGTCGCTATTATCTCGGTTATTTCAGTTATTTCGGGTAATCTGAGGTAAAAACCGAATTCATAAATTAAAATTCGGTTTATTACTTATACCCACCGAAATTAGTGTCGGTTAATTCGGTTTCGGTGAATTCGGTTTCGGTTCCGGTTAATTCGGTTCGGTGTTCGGTTTTTTATGCCCACCCCTAATGCTGACATGAACTTTAATGTTTCCTTTCGGAGGCGGTTGTATCAGGACTTAAGTGATCAGTGGAATGGTATCCTTGAGAAAGCACGTGCAGTTTCTTTGACAGAAATAGAAGATAAGGTCTTTTGGGAATTAACTTCTAATAAGAAGTTTTCGACCAAATCTATGTACAACCTTCTGGAGAAACCTTTATTTGGTCATTATCATAAGTGGATCTGGAAAGCTAGGATGCCCCTAAAAGTAAAACAAATTATGTGGCAACTTATGTATGATGCTATCCTGACAAGAGATAACATGAAGAAGAGTAAATGGCTTGGTAATCCATCTTGCTCATTTGTAAGGAGAGAGAGACGAGAGATCATCTTTTGTTCAAATGCCACCAAGCCAAAACATTGTGGGGATGCATTGGTTTGCTTTTGGGTACTAGTTCCTATCCAGGATCCGTTTGGCAAAGCTTTACTTGGTTGCATACATTCTGGCCTGGGAGTAAAAAGTTTTATAGCCTCGTTCTTTCAGCATTGTGCTGGGCGATTTGGTACACTCGAAATAAAGTCACCTTTGAGAATTACAAGTTGAGGTCTCCTCTTTCTATTGTCTTCACGGCTTGTGCGTTTCTTAAATCTTGGGCAGGTCTTTACAGTGACGAGGACAGGGAGGCTATCAAAACTGGAGCGGACTATTTGGCGCAGAGGACCATGGAGATGTCCAAGAGTGATTTTTTTCAGATAAAGGGATTATATTACTAAACAGTTTTAAGCATTACACCCGGCCTCTGCATAGTTAGGATGCACACAGCCAATCTCCAAGAGTGATGATCGTTTGGGTGTGTTGTGGTACTGGTTTGGTCTTGTAATGGTTTTAACTTTGGATGTATGTGCGGTTGTTCTCAACCTGAACCTTAGGTTAGTGTGGGTAAAAGATGGCAACAAGTTTTCGCCCTACAGGTTTGCTCGAGATCGAGCATTCTCAGTAGGTTTCATGTTGCTGTCCCAACTCGCAATCCCTTCCGTGCTGTTTTTACTTCGCTTCCAATTTTGGTTGTAATGGCTTAAGAAGACTTTGTATTTCCGTTAAGTGATTAATGGAAATGGGAATGACCCGGTTGGAGGAAAAAAAAGGTATACCCGAGGTTGAGACCAAAACTACCACGTGGTCTTAGGTTTTATCAGGTGATGGCTAGGATTTCTATCATGTCTTGCGTATGAGGCAATAGACGCCTTATGGCAGTGACCACAAACCAGGTTGGGACTCGACCATTCTTTCAAGCTCACATCGGTCTAGACGAACTCACGTTGTCGACTCAATAGTTGGCCAGACCAGACCGTGATTAATCCGTATTGCAATCTGGATCTTCATGATTTCCATGAAAATAAATTGTAATGAGGGTTTGTCGGCGTATTAGACAACCGAGAACGTGTCAAAATAATTTGTTCATCTAGCGCAAAAACAAAGCGTTGCGGTTGACCTTACAAATTTATTTTGGTTATGTTTTCGTCTTCACTGCGTATTGCTGCAAACAAAATGCAATGTTGGTTCCGTTCAGAAAGAAAATCATGGAATGTTTTTACTGGCGGTTCTAGGCGTCAATAATTGAGCGTTACGACGTTATGAAACGTCCCCACGAACAATCAGAAATTCCTAGAAGGACCTAAAACTAGCAAAACTGGCAAAACATCCTTTGGTCAGAACTCCAGAATCTGACTCAAAAGAGGATGACAGATCTACAGAACTAGGGACCTCATTTCGAAAAAAAAAACTCGCTACCTTTTTTTTAGAAATGGAGGCATCGCCCCCGCCTCTGCATCAAAATGATGCATACGGCTTAAAAAAACAAAAAACAAAAAACTCGCGACCTGATATATACTACCATTGATCAATTAGCTAAATGACAAAACATTAATTGTTAAACAATAAACTGAATATATCCCTGATGATCGAGAATAACACTATTTTCCTTAGAAAAGAACCCTATATATCCCTGCACGTATCGATCCAGCACTTAACTGACATGCTCATAACCCAACCTTGTAAATAAAGATCATCTCGCACCGCCGTCCTTGCCGCTGGGTCTGGGCAGCGACACGAAGGCGTCGACGCTGGAAGTGGCACACGGAGCTCGCAAGGCGGCGTCATCTCCAACTCGCAGACCCCTGCACGACACCATCGTCCCCTCATGGCCGGTCCCCGGCATGGTGACCACGACGTCGAACACCTGCACCTCGCGACGCGCGTCCGCGGCGAGGCCGTCCAGCGCGAACCCAGGGACCTGTACCGCCATGCCCCAGGCCACCACGGCCTGCTCTTTGGACTTCACTGGCTTGGCGCAGAATCGCTGCGTCGTCACGGCTGCGAGGGGGACGCCGGCGTAGGTCACCTCGACGACAGAGCCTGCTGAGACGCAGCCGCTGATGAGGATGCTCCGTGTGGTGACTCGGAGGGTGAGGTTGAAGACCGGGTTCAGAGCGGTGGGGCTGCGGCCGAGGGCGCCGTCATCGAGGCCGGAGACGGAGTCGATGGCGACGGAGTAGAGCGGCGTCTTGACGGCAAGGACACAGACGCAGATTATCGGGACGGCCAGGACAACATCGACGAGCATGATCCACAAGAAGTAGATCCCGGGTTCGTTGCACCCGCAGCGTTCGATCGCGGCCATATCCACCTAATGTCGTAGGTTGGGAAATTAGCTCGCGTGTTCTGGATGGGTTTATATGGAGGATCAGCAAGGTAATGGCGTAGGGGGCTACAACCGGCAATAAAACCCTGATTTCCTTTGAATATAGGATACGACTGGCAAAGCATGTGCGCATATAATATATCTCTTCCCGTAAACCCGAGCTACGTTCAGATAGATCATTAAGGATTGGATCTGACATCAATATGCTTCCTTTCAAACTTGGGTTGAGGCATTCAGATAGATCATTTATTTTGCTTTTATCCTTTTCTTTCACCTTTTGTACATGTACAACCTACACCCGACTTATTTTTGACATCCACCCGTATTAAAAATCCTAAGTTTTTTTTTTGGCACAACCCTAAACCTTAGCTTGTACCGCCGTCCTTGCTGCTGGGCACGGGCATGACAGTGTCCACGTCCGCAACAGCACACGGGGTTCTCAATGCGGCGCCATCACCGACGTGCAGGCCCCTGCAGGACACCAGCTTTCCATGGTGCTCGCTGTCGTGGCTCGATGGCATCGTGACGGCTACGTCGAATACACCGACGCCCTGCCGCGCGTCACCCACGAGCCCGTCCAGCGCGAACCCGGGGACCTGCACGGCCGTTCCCCACGCCATCACGGCCATCTCCTTGGCCTTCCTCGGCTTGGCGCAGAACCGCTGAACGGGCCCGGCGGCGAGCTTGACGCCGGCGTAGGTCACCTCCACGACGGCGCCTGTGTGGGTGCAGCCGCTGCTGTAGATGCTCCGCGCCTTTACGCGGAGGGTGAGGTTGAAGACCGGGTTCAGATCGGTGGGGCGGCGGCCGAGGTCGGCGTCGTCGAGGCCCGAGACCGTGTCGATGGCGGCGGAGTAGAGCGGGGCTTTTTCTCCCAGGACGAGGATGGTCACGAGCCCGGCGGCGAGGATTGCGACGAATATGCAGCAGCAGCAGCACACGCACGCGCCAGCATCATCCTCTCGCGGCATCGTCGATGTATCACGGAGAGGTAAGCTTCGTTGGCTTTGCGGGTTGATCTGCGTGGGTTTTATATGGAGGATACTGCCGACCATCCTGCAGTTTCACCCGTTTTCCTTTCCGGGTCTGTTGCCCGATCGATCTGGTTTAGGAGATCTGAACGGATCAGAAAAAAAAAAGTGACGAGATTAACGTACGAAATCAACAAGACCTGTATCGGATTTGTTGAAGATTGTTTTTCTTTGCATTTTATGTGTGCGTACGATGACTAGGTTGCTGCAAGTTTTTATCAACTTCTGAGCAGTCGAATTATACTCACTTCATATATGGAAAGTGTATTATGCTCTCGACTTCCTGAGCACCAGTGAAACTGGTCCAATAAGAAAATTAAAAAACGTGTTTCAAAAAAATTGAAAAAAATCCGGAGGAATATCCAATAATGTATCACACACAAGTGTGCAAAAAATCAACTTTAAATACTTTGTACTCTGCAGTTCAAAAATTTGATAAATTTAGAGATTTCAAAATTTGCACACATTTGTCATTTTTGTGTAGCCTGATTATTTACACGTATGTGAATCACCATTGGCTACATTCAGTATTTTTTACAAAAAAAATGAAACTCATAACCCAATTGCTTATTCTCGCACGCGCTGATCGGTTGAAGCGAACGACCACGTGCGTGCCGTCCGATCGCACGAGTTGGCTTTGCATTCCGTGCGTCAGGTGCCACCTGGTTGGACCAGGTCCTCACCTCGCAGTGAGACCCGCGTGTGTACATAGCAGTTAATGTGTCCCTAATCCCGCCCCACACGCACCGCTCTTGGCAGTTTCGCTCCGGCCACCTCGCGCCTCCCTGCATTCTACTCTCACAGATTCGCTGCGGGGAAGCAGAGACAGGGGCAGCGGTGAGGTGTCGAGGTTGCAGGGAGCGGCAACAGTGTACGGCAGAGCAGCAGCGGTAGGCGGTGGTGCGGGGGAGTAGCGATAGGCAAGGGTGCGGAGGAGCGGCGACAGGCGGCGGTGCGGAGATGCGGTGACAAGTGCAGCGTGGAGCTGCAGCAACATGCGTAGGGTGCTCCGACGAGGATCTTTCGCTGGTGAGCGCATCTCTAGCTCGATCCATCCTATTTCGTTTGTTTGGGTCACAACTCGGCGTGGGTGGGGGCTTAGTTTCGCCCACGCATCCAAAATTAAGCCCAACCCATGCGGGTCGGGGCTTAGATTCGGGAATTGGTTGGATTCGCTAGCTATATACGAGGGTTCACAATATTAAAAATCCTAAAAAAATGAGGTTCAAATTGGTCGTATCCGCCACCCGATTTGATAGAATAGAGGTTTATGTACAGAATTTTGTGATAGAAAAAAATCACTTAAAAACTAAACGTATTAAAAAAGGAAAAAGCTCAAAACAAACCCTGTACTTGTTGAGCTTAGCAAAATCAAACTCTCAACTTACAATCCCTCGAATCCCAGTCTATTTTGAACCTTGGAGCCGTTTGGTATACCGGGAAAGCAGCAATCCCGACCGAGCTAATTGTCTAGTCTCACTGATAATACGGACCTACCTGTCATATCCATTCTTCCCCAAAATTTCTAAAAATTTCTCAATCTCCTCCAGCGGCGCTATCTCTCCGACCACCTGGACGCAGCATGAAAACCGAACTCGAAACCCTTCGTCCCTCCCGTCTCGCGTCGCTCCCCACGAGCGACCGAGACGGTGCCCCCCGCGCCCCTCTCCCCGTTCTCCGCTCCTCCCTCCACCCCTGCCGCCGCCGCCGGCGAGCTCCGTCGGGCGCTGCCCGGGCAGACGCGGCGGCGGCGGATGTTCTTCTCCCGCGCGCAAGGAGGGCCTCGTGGGGCGGCTCGGCCGGCGGCGGTGTCCCTAGGGCGGCAGCGGCGCGGTGCGTTTCTGGCCGGCTGGTGGCGTAGCGGCGGCGCGTTCGTGGGGTGGTGGGCCTGTTTCTCGTCACAGAGCCTCGAGTTGGCAAACGCCGATTGATCCATGTCCGCCGCGGCATCCGCAAGGTGAGGTCCCGGCTGCGCGCACGTATAGCGTAGGGCACGCTGTCGCCGTCTGTGGGAACTACTGCCCAGGTCGTGTCCCACCTCGCTGCATGCGCTGCCGCTAGCTGCACGCTCCTCTCGCACTCTGCCCCATGGCTGAGCTCCAGCTGACTTCCGCCGCCGGACGTCGCCTCTATTCTCCATGCCCACACCACGCTAGGTAGCATATGGCTGATTGATTTTGTGGAAGCTAACTAGCTACGTACACGTAGGAATACAAAGCTAGCTTTAGTCAATTTATTCCAATGGCAATCACGGACGGGACAGTGACATCGAGATGAAATGGAAGAGATCTATTTGGGAGTGGCTATGATGGAGATTGGGGAAGGAGATGAATGTGACAGGCGGGCCCGTATTGTTAGTGAGACTGGCTGCCACGTGGGTTCAAGTCAACACCAAAGTTTGACCTGCCACATCATCAAAATCCTAAGTCAAACAGTTCTAAGGTTCAAAATAGACCGAGATTCGAAAGTTTAGTGTGTCAATTTCAGGTATTTTAAGTTTGAGGTTTAATTTAGCTAAGCTATACAGATTTAGGGTTTGTATTGGACTTATTCCTATTAAAAATCCTAAGTTCCTAAGTTGGTACTGTATTTTTTTTGGCACAACCCTAAACCTTAGCTTGTACCGCCGTCCTTGCTGCTCGGCACGGGCATGACAGGGTCCACGTCCGCAACAGCCCACGGAGTTCTCAATGTGGCGCCATCCCCCACTAGTACAGAAAGGTCTTTTAGTGGCGCACCAAATAACAATTTTGTGGCGCACTCCCAAGTTTGGTGGGTGCGCCACAGAATCCTCGTCACTAAAATTAATTCTGTGGCGCATGGGCTTGGTGCGTGGTGCGCCACAGAATTCTCAAAAATTCAAAAAATTCAAAAAATTATAAAAAAAAGTTGCAAAAAAATTCAGAAAAATCAAAAAAAAGAAATAATATGAGAAATCCTAATTATTTGAATTATTTTCGGATTTTTTGAATTGATACCTTCCCGCTAGGTCACCCATCCTCAAATTGCTCCAACCCTAGCACGCTTAACTTCTAAGTTCCATCTAGTCCACCTACCATTGTGCTACTCAAGTTCTTATTAATTTATATATCATATAAACCCTCCCAAGTCTTGTATGTGTATATGTGTGGTATGTGTTTTTTTAAATTTCAAAAACTTCTAAAGTTTCAAAATGAGATTCAAAAGTTTCAGAAAATCCAAAAAACTTCAAAAATATACAAAACTTCAAAAATATACAAAACTTCAAAAAATCATGCATGCCTACCCCCCTTCGTGGATCGCATTTTTAGTCTTGCAGAAAGTAAAACAAATGATAAAAATTTCAATAAATAAAATTCTTTGACATGTAGTTAGGTTTGAGTGTGTGGTAGGTATAGAAATTTTGAAATATGAATTTTCACCTTTTCTGCAACAAACAGGAAAAAAAACTTGTAATGACCATAACTTTTGCATACGACGTCGAAATAATGCAAAAAATATGTCAAAAAAATTAGAGAAAAAACCGAGTTCGATTTCACCCGGGTTTACCCGATCAGCAATTCTCAGATTCTCTAAATTCCAAAAGAAAAAAAAAGTTATTTCAAACAGACGATTTTTTCCTACAAAATCAAAAAAAAATGAAAAAAATTCAAAACAATTCAAAAAGTCAAAAACTCCCCAAAAAAACACAGAAATGTATAACAAAGAAGATTGTTGAATTGTTTAGATTTTTTTGAAGTGTTTTGACTTTTTTGAATTTTTTGATTTTTTTTTGGATTTTTTTGGATTTATGTGGTGCACATCCTACATGCGCCACAGAAATTCACAATTCTGTGGCGCATGGGCATGGTGCGTCACATAATGTCATGTTTCTGTGGCGCATGGGGCTGGTGCGCCACAGAAATATGACTTTCTGTGGCGCACTTGGTTTTGGTGCGCCCCAGAATTGCAAAATTCTGTGGCGCACTCAAAAACGTGCGCGAAATTGGTGCGCCACAGAAAGTCATATTTCTATAAGCTTTTCTCTACTAGTGCCCGACGTGCAGGCCCCTACAGGACACCAGCTTTCCATGGTGCTCGCTGTCGTGGGTCGATGGCATCGTGATGTCGACTTCGAACACCTTGACGCCTCGCCTCGCGTCACCGGCGAGCCTGTCCAGCACGAACCTAGGTACCCTGCACCGCCGTCCCCGAGGCCTGCGTCGGCTTGGCGCAGAACCGCTGGACACGCCCAGCAGCGAGCTTGACGCCGGAGTACGTCACCTCCAGGACGGCCCCCGGATGGACGCAGCCGCTGCTGAAGAGGCTCCGCGTGGTGACGCGGAGGTTGAAGAGCGGGTTCAGGTCGGTGGGGCGGCGGCCGAGGTCGGCGTCGATGAGGCCCGAGACCGAGTGGATGGCGGCGGAGTAGAGCGGGTCTCTGTCTCCCAGGGTGGCGAAGCAGATGATCCCGGCGAGGAGGAATAGGCACGGGATCCAGAAGTATATGCACCAGCACACGCACCAGAAAAATGGCAGTACAAGCAAGGAGGAACTAACTCCTATTCAGGCAAGCTCTGGGACTAGGAAGGCCTTGGAAGAGAGGGCAGAAGCTATACGGAAGCAGGACAATATTGATGCTGAACTGATGGGCAGGAAAGGAGACCTTAACAAAACTATTGAGGAAGCAGTTCCAGAGGCAAGTGAGAAAAAATTAACACTGATTGGAGAACAGGGTGGTCAGAAGGAACAAAAGGAGGGAGGTGGAGATAATGACAATATATCAACTGACCCCATGGACACAAATACGGGGCAGAGAGTTGACCTGTCAGGCACCAACTATGGTGGCAGTGCCTCTGACTCCTCGATTAGCTTTGCTACTCGAGCAAGAGAAATCCAGGTGTTCAACACCAATGAGCTGGGTTTCCTTGCTGAAAACACCGAAATCCCAGTGCGGTGCAGCGGCAGACTTGCTCCTCTGAGTGATATACCAATCATGGACAGAGCAAAAGCAGTGAAAGCCAGGAAAGACTTGCAGGCAGATGGAGGTAAAAACTATCACACTGTTCTAGATTCTTCCGATAGTTGCATTCTAGACATAGCTGGTCTTATTGGCATTGATTTGGGTGCCTCTTTAGACTTGGTTCAATATAATTTAGAGCTGCTTAGGGAACAAGAACAGGCTAGGGTAGATATCTTCGCCGAGAGTAAAAGGAAGGGTGGTAATACTGAACATGATGTGGAGGTCACCCAGTTTGAGGCTGTTGACGACATTCTAATTAATCTACTGAAATTGGGGGAAAAAGATTGTGAAGATCTAGATGATAGAGTTGATAGAATAGATATAGGAAATTTACAGATGCAAAGAACTTGCCCTGCTTCAGTACAGGTGCAGGTCAAAACACCTGTAGAAACTCTAATAGGAAAGAAGAGGGGGAGAAAGAAAAAAGATAAATTATGTTGAGTGGCTTCATTTGGAATGGCAGAGGGACGGGAGACATAGTTAAAAGAACTTATATTAGGGACATGGCGATAGAACATAAACTTGATTTTATTGGGATTCAAGAAACAATGAGACAAGACTATACTGTTGATTTCCTTAAACAGTTATGTGGAAATCAAGAGTATAATTGGGACGGGATTCCATCAAGAGGCAGATCAAGAGGGATACTAGTGGGGATTAATAAAGATACTTACGAAATTCAAGATAAAAGTGTTGGTACCTATTTTGTTAGACTGCTTATTTCTAGCAAATTTGATAATTTTGCTTGGAACTTAGTGGTAGTCTATGGAGATGCGCAACAAGATGGCAAAGCCAATTTCTTAGTTGAATTGGTGCATGTCATTCGTGCTTCGCGACATCCCATAATGATAACTGGTGACTTTAATATGACAAGACGAGAGAGTGATAAGAACAAACCGGGTGGCCTAAACAGATGGAGTGCCCTTTTTAATGCGGTCATTGACCAAGGGGGACTTATGGAGTTAGCCATGTCTGGTAGAAAATACACATGGTGTAATAATCATGAAGATCCCACGTACGAATTGCTTGATAGGGTTCTGGTTTCACCTGATTGGGAAGAGCACTTCGCTCTGGTGTGTGTCACAACTCTGCCTAGTGAACTCTCGGACCACACTCCTTTGCTTATTAAATGTGGGGACAAATCTCTGCCGCCAGCTTTTTTCAGATTTGAAAATTGTTGGCTGCTGAGAGGAGACCTTAGACAAAAGGTGATGGACATCTGGGGGAAGAGTAATAATGGTAGAACAAGAATTGGCATTTGGCAACAGAAACTGAGAGATGCGAAAAGGTCTAAAAGGATGGGATAGAAATGTTAGAGGCGAAAACAGAAGGAATAGAATCAAGTTCGCTCAATTAATAAATGAAATCGATAAAAAAAAGGGGAAGAACTTGGGCTCTCTGCACAAGACAGGGCAACTAAAGCAAACATGCAAAATCAGTTGCGCCTGATGGTAATGGAGGAAGAAGCTAAATGGATGCAGAGAGCGAAAGAAACAGAACTGCTTGAGGGGGACAGAAACACGAAGTACTTCCATGTTAAAGCCAATGGTAGACATAGGAAAACTTTGATCCATAGGCTTATTCAAGATGAGGGTATCATAGAGGGGCAGAATAATCTAAAAGTCTACATCACAGATTTGTACAAAAAATTGTTTGGCCACCCAGACAACTCTACTGTCAGGATGTCTGGTGATGGCATAACAAAAATCTCGGCTGAGGACTGCAGTTTTCGTAGACAAAAATTTACCTTGAGAGACCTGAAGGAAGCGGTGTTTGGGATGGCAACTAATAAAGCCGCAGGCCCGGATGGTTTTAATATTGAATTCTATCAAAAACATTGGGACATAGTTAGTGGGGACCTATTTGGACTGGTACAGGAGTTCCAAGAAGGTAGGCTCGATATTGGGAGGATAAATTATGGAGTCATCACTCTTGTCCCCAAGGGGAAAGATGCTGATAGAATCCAAAAATATAGACCCATATGCCTGCTAAATGTAACTCTTAAAATACTAACCAAAATTATGGTCAACAAGCTCACAAATGTGATTCAGAAGGTCATTAAGCCTACCCAAACTGCTTTCTTAAAAGGCAGGTACATCATGGAAGGTGTCTGTGTCCTACACGAGGTTTTGAATGACCTTCACACTAAGAAAAAGTCTGGTGTTCTTTTTAAAATTGATTTTGAAAAGGCTTTCGATAAGATCAAATGGCCTTTCCTTTATCAAACTTTAGAACAAAAAGGCTTCCCTCCAGAGTGGGTAGATATGATAATGAAAATAGTTACAAGTGGTAAAGTGGGGATTAAAATTAATGGGGAAGTTGGGCCTTACTTCAACACGCATCAGGGTTTGAGACAGGGGGATCCCCTGTCCCCTCTACTCTTCGATGCCGTAGTTGATGTTCTAGCCATTTTAGTGGAGAGAGCGCAGGAACATGGTATTTTAGGAGGTCTTGCTTCAAACCTGGTAGCAGGGGGTGTGGCCATCTTGCATTACGCTGATGACACCGTTCTGCTACTGGAGGACAATTTGGAGTATACAAGAAACCTAAAAATCATACTATGTCTCTTTGAGCAACTCTCAGGGCTAAAAAATAAACTTTCACAAAAGCGACATCTATTGCATTGGGGAGGCTAAAACAAGAGAGAGAGAGTATGAGAACATTTTGACTTGCAACTCGGGTGAGCTTCCTATGAAATATCTAGGAGTTCCAGTGGATAAGAAACGACTCAAGTTATCTGATTGGAGGCCCACGGAAGGAAAACTTAGCAATAAATTGTGCCCTTGGCAAGGGAAAATGCTAGTAATGGGAGGGAGGGTGACTCTTATCAACTCCTCACTTACTAGCGTTCCTCTGTACATGTTATCCTTCTACATTGTCCCAGGAGGGTCTAGGGAAAAAATGGATAGCATTAGGAAAAACTTTTTGTGGAGTGGAGATAAAGATAAAAAGAAATACCACCTGGTTAAATGGGAAACGGTATGTATGCCAAAGGAGCAAGGAGGCTTGGGGATTCTCAACTTAGAATTGATGAATATCTCCCTCGCCTCTAAATGGCTCTGGAAGCTGTTTAATGAAAAAGGACTGTGGCAAGACATCTTAACTGGAAAGTACCTTAGGAAACTAACCCTTTGCCAAGTTTGGTTAAGCCGGGAGATTCGCATTTCTGGCAAGGGCTCATGGAGGTTAAACCTCTCTTTTGGGCCTGTTGCCGGGTGGAAATAGGTGATGGATCTAAAACTAGTTTCTGGGATGACCAATGGACAAAAGACATGTCCTTGTCCAAGAAGTTTCCCAGGCTTTTTTCCATCTCCCTTAACAAAATGGACTCGGTTAAAAAAGTTTTTGACAGTGGTCTGGCTTCTCTAAGGTTTAGAAGAACATGGACTGGTGACCTGCAAAATCAATGGCTTGACATGTGCAGGTTAGTGAGCCAGGTGTCCCTTAGCAACTCGCCAGACAAGTTGCGCTGGAAATTGACTAAATCTGGGGAATTTTCTGTGAAGTCCTTCTATTTAGCAATGCAAGTTCGTAACACGGTTCGCTACTACTTTATGTGGAAGGTAAAAATTCCCCTAAGGGTTAAAACCTTCCTTTGGTTACTGCTCAAAAAGAGCATCTTGACCCGTGACGTTTTAATTCGAAGAGGGGGCAAATCTGCCACAAACTGCCTATTCTGTGGGAGGGATGAATCTATAACCCACTTGTTCTTCTTATGTCCTTTAGCCAGATATGTGTGGAACGTGGTGAGTTCGGCCTTTGGTGTTAATTACCATTTTGTGTCGGTAGAACACTGTATCTCTGAATGGCTGAAAGGACATGAAAAGGGGAAGAGGGACTTGCTTACGGTAGGGATAGCAGCGGTGGTTTGAGGTATCTGGAAAGCAAGGAACCTTGCCTGTTTTCAGAACATCTGGCCCGATGAACCGTGTTCTGTTGTCCTGAGAATTTGTGGCTGGATTGAACAATGGAGTGTTTTGCAGGTGAAAATGGAAAAAGGGGACAAACTCAAGTTCAGCGCGAAGGTGTTGGAAAGGGTGCCGCTGGAAGTGTACGGAGCTAGGAAAAGTTGGAGGTCCTGGATCCCAAGGCTGGAATGAAGAAGCATGAGTAGCTGGAGGCGAGAAGATGCAGCAATAAAATCGGGACCTGGAAGAGGCGAAGAGATGGAGAACAAGGTGAAAAGGAAAGCAAAGCCTTATATGTTTAGGGGGGATGGACCCTGAGCCGTATGTGGCTGTATCTCTCTTTCTTGTTTCTAAATCTCTCTGTTCTCCCACCCCTTGTTCGATAGTCTGTAGTAAAAGACATAACTAGTTGGCTGGCGTTGGGTTGTGTTCTGGCTGAAACTTTGTAGCAAAAATATGGTTTCGTTAATGAAATCGGGGGAAACCCTTTTATCTAAAAAGTCGCGGATTTCAGCGGATTCATCATCTAGAGCCATCGATCGTCGATGGATCGCCGTCGGACCTCGGAGGCGTAAGATTTGGTCGTTGGCTTTCTGGCTTGATCCGTCTGTTGCCCCCGAGCCCGATCGATCTTGTTGAGGGAATCTTAACTGATCAGAACAAAATGTGCCGAGATTAGCGTGCGAAATCAATAATACCTGAACCGGATTTGTTGACGATCATTTTTTTTCTTTCTCCTAGACCTTTTTCCGGTTACACCCGTCAATTATAAAAAATAACAACAAAAAGGAAAATATGGGGTATTCGACAGGACACACGGAGGTGAGAAGTGAACATCTAAGACATGAAAGAAATTGTCGGAAGATAAAATCTTGTGGTATGCCGTATGCATATGGAGTACCTATTTTGTTGCATCGCGAGGCATGTCTCCTAATTTAACAAAACTGAAAGAGCAAAATATCTTGATAGAAAAGAATACTAAATATTTTCTTCTAATACTACTATTTTTTTTACAATTCGAGAACCACAGTACCTAGTCTAATCCAATGGAGTATGAAATTGCTGCATGGGCAGTACTACTGGTGCGAAATTATACTGCAGCGTTTTATGTTGGAGAGCCCGGAAGCGGAAGATGGCCGCTCACGGAAGAAACCGCTGGCTGCGGCACCGGCTGGCCAGCTTTCACCCAGGTTGAGTACTGGCACGGCGCCTCCAAGGTTGCGGCGTCACCGACCTTTCCCCAGCACGTCTTCACAGACCAGCCTCCGTTGCTCGGGCTCATGAGCGAGACCTCGAACGTGGCCACCCCGCGCCGCAAGTCCTCGGCGAGGCTGTCGAGCAGGAACCCGAGCACGGCCACGCCTCTGCCCCGCGCCACCACCTCCACGTCCCTCGATAGCCCTGCCTTTGCACAGTTGCCGTCGCCTAGATCGGGCGCCCTGCCAGCGGCGAGCGGCACGCGGAGGTAGGACACCTGCACGGAGGTGCTCTCGTTCAGACACGCCCCATTGTCGCGGCCGAAGGCGCCGACACGGACGGTGAGGTTGAAGGCCGGATTGAGCGCGCGGCCGTCCTGCAGGTCCGTGGCCGGGTCGAGGCCGGAGACTGCGCCGATCGCGACGGAGTACGTCGGCGGCGGGTCGATCCGGCACAGGCCGAGGTAAAGGCACAACACGACGATGGTCATTATGCCGAACCGTAAGCATCTCGCGTAATTGCAGTCTTCGTCGTCCTCCGCGCTTCGTTTGGAGGTAGCGCCCATTGTTGCTTCGTTTCAGATCGATGATGGAAAGATAGATTCTGTGGTTAATTTGGTCAGGATTAGCAGGACGTCGATCGTTATATGATGTAGGAGTATATGGTTTTGGACATTACTCGGACTTGGTTTCCCGTGCTGTACTTGGAATCTTGGACGCAAGGAAGCGGTCTATTTGTTAATTCTAAAAAAAGAGTCTATTTGTTGGGGTTACTATTTTTTAAACTGTTTGTTGGGTTACTGTTGGGTTTGACACTTTGAGTCGAGCGTGGAGCAGGTTTATGGATCCGCGAGTTGCGTTATTTTGTGCCAAGACATTCAACTTCTTCAAAACTCCATAGGTTGAACGGAAAATCTATCTGGGGAACGTCCAAACGTGCACTAGCTTGCAATCTCGTACGGCGACTTCTGTGTGACCGGCCAGTTTGTTTTGTGAAGCTTCGCCATGGAAGCTGGTGTTGCCTTTAGAAAACACGGTTTTTCTCAAAAAAGGGAACATAACCCACCTCTGCATAAAGAAGAAGAAAAAATGTATACGGTAGCATTAGGGAGATGTTGTCCAGATCATGTTTACGCTGTTCAATCAAAATATCAGTTTGATGGAGACCAGACAACTATATTCCGATTTTCCAGACGAAGCTTTTCCCGTAGAGGGGTAAAGCAATAGAGCAAACTATCTATTCGAAATCTAATGGTTTGAGAATCACACTAGCTATCCAATTCAATACATGAAAGCTCCTATAGCGTGGCGTGAGTAGCGGGCGATCCATCATCGTCATCCCTCGCATGAAGAACCACCTTGCGCCCTAGACTAGGAAGCGGAAGATAGCCACCGGCGGAAGAACCCGCGGGCTGCAGCACCGGCAAGGCGATTTTCATCCAGGATACGTACTGGCACGGCGCCTCCAAGGTCGCGGCGTCGCCGACCTTCGCCCAGCACGTCATCACGTCCCACCCACCATTGCTCGGGCTCATGAGCGTGACCTCGAACGCGGCCACCCCGCGCCGCATGTCCTCGGCAAGGCTGTCGAGCAGGAACCCCGGCACGGCCACGCCTCTCCCGCGCGCCACCACCTCCACGTCCCTCAGTTGCCCCGCCGCTGCACAGTTGCCATCGCCTAGATCGGGCGCCCTGCCGACGGCGAGCGGCAGGCGGAGGTAGGAAACCTGCACGGAGGTGTTCTCGTTCAGGCACGCCCTGAGTTCGCCGCGAGAGGCGTCGACGCGGACGGTGAGGTTGAAGGATGGGTCGAGCGCGCGGCCGTCCTGGAGGTCCATGGCCGGATCATGGCCGGAAACCGCGCCGATCGCGACGGAGTAGATCGGCTGATGCAGCCAGCCCACGTACAGGAGGCAAACGGAGCCCACGACGAAGATCGCCAGGCTGTACCGGACCCATGTCGACCAATTGCAGCCATCGTCGGCATGGTTGTGCTTGGAGCGTCGTCTGCCCATGGTTAAGTTTTGGTGATGGATTCTGCGGTTTGGTCAGGAAGCAGCTATCACGTTTGGTTATATGATACGGCGCGCGTAATCTATACCTATACTATATAAAAGGCAGTAAGACTTCTTGTCGTCCGACCTTTTTTCTTCCGGTTTTGCCCCTGCCAGTTCCAATTTATTACAGGCACTGCCACCGCTTATGTGAATGTGAAGTAGACAGCGGAAAACCGCAGTCCCGTGACCCTGCCGTGTCCCGTCCTTTTTCGCGTGAGAGCGCCTCCCCGCATCCTTCGAAGCCGCCGGTCGCCCATGCCCGGAGCTCTCCGCCACCGGCCACCCACATGATCTATCCACCATTGGCCACCCCCAGCCAGCTGTGGCCTGCTTACCGGCCCCGGCGTCCGCGGGCCTACACGAAGGATCTGCGGCCGACCCCGATTTACCTATGCGTTTGGCCGCCACCCCTCGATCTCAATCCAGTGGCGCCGTCATCAGCCTCTAGCGGAAGAAACGGAGCCACCATCTGCGTTCTCGTGCTCCAGGACCTCCTACAGCGAAGACCCCGTCTCAGACGCCTACCAATTTGGTCGCCCCAAATTATAGATCTGCAGCCGCCGTCAGCTCGTCGCCGACTCGACCGCCCCCCTGTAGGCTGTCCACCGGCGCTTTCCCTGGTCCTCTCTCGTCTGTGCAAGCGCTGGTGCTCCAGCTCTCCTCCACGCCTCTCCCATCCCTGCCGGCCCCGCCTCCATGAATAATCGGTCCAGGAGGCCAGGAACCTACGCCAACGTCCTCGACACAGCGACGTGCAGTTGCTGCAGCCAGCTCGACGTCCGCTGCAGAAGAGATCGAGGTCCTCCGGATCCCCCTGCCCGAGAACTGGTCTTGTGGCCTAGGCATCCCCTCCTTGGCCGGCTCGAGGTGAGTATCCTGATTTGCCCCCTTCTCTGATTACATGCGTGGTTTGTGGTCTCGTATAGCTTCAGATCTCCGGTTATGCTCTGCAGGTTCTTCTCCCAAAGTGATGCTCGATCGGTGCCGTGGCGGCCGGCCGTTATCGTCAATAACAGGCTGGTCATGGATGTGTTCAAGATTCTCCTCAAGCTGAGAGTGTTGTTGCAGGCTTCACATTTTTCTGCTCAGTGCCATGATAGATCAGGCTTTTCCCGGCACCACGAAGGGAAACATGGTTATTGGTTACTGCTATGCATGGATAAGCTGATCTGGTATGGAATTTGGTAGTAGCTGAGTGGTGTAGCACAGATCTGAAGAAAAAATTATCGAGAAGTGTTAGTACCCTGTATCTAGGAACGCAAAATCTTAAAGAGAGAAAAATGGCCACCATGTAATTAATTGTTGTCGCCCCCTGCTGCTGGCCCGAATTTGATTTGAGAATGCATGTTTCTTTATTTAACTCTACTAGTGCTGCTAGCCCGAATTGGATGTAGATAAGGGCAGTGATCTTGATTTGAGAATGCATGTTTCTTTATTTTCCCTGTTTGATAAAATTCCTAATTTGTTAATGATTACTGTATTTAATAGTTGCTGACAGGAGGAAGAGAATGACCAAGAAGAATACAAAGCATAAATTGCTGTCTGATCCAGTTCAGTGAAGTTGTATGGTTTGGAAAACACGGTTGCCATGGAATTTTGTGTACACGCATCATGGTAATGTTCTTCTGAACTAGGAGGTACGTTCTGTTTCAAGGAGTTCAGATTAACTTGTTGCTGATACTTGGTATATTTGATGCTCCCAGTTAAATGTGGTTTGATATTATTTAGCTATCGCATTTTCTTGGCTTCCTTGGTTCATTTGTTCATTCTTTTCAACGAATTTCATGTTTTATTCTGATGCAAACATGCCTATGAAATTCAATCTATTTTTCTGAGATTGGATCAGCTGCTTCTTTTGATTTTTTTTCTCTTCTTCTCTGTCCATATGTTGAAGATTCTTTATAATGATGCATAAATGGAAGATTGGGTGGATATTGTCTTTTTCTTTTTCTTATCAAGATTCTGTTGATGTTCGTGAAGAAAAATTCTTGCAAATTCATGTCTCCTTTTCTGAATCCAGCATGGTACTGGATCCTATGCGTGTATGTGCTTACATGAGATATTTTTGGTACCAACAATTTGGAATGCTACTGTATTGATCCTGCAAAAAAGGATTTTTGTTGTTCCAACATGTCTTTGGTGATGGACCCGTAGCGAAGCACGGGCATTGTGCTAGTCTGTGTAATGACTAGTTGGATGACATACTAGAAGATACCCCGCGCGTTGCAGCGGGTATCACTTTAGAAACTATATCGTGTAAATAAAATGATATAAAATGTATTACATATTAAATGAATATACGAAAATCAATTGGTCATAGTCGACATACTAAATTTTCATAGACATGAATTGCGTGTGTATTATATATTGTTAATGTGAACTATTAGATGGTTGGAGGATTGTATGATGTGTATATTAATAAGTATTAGTGAAAATGACATGGACAATTGATTGGCTAATAGCATGGATGATGTGGATAACTTGCATGTTAAGATAGAAAAATAATAAATACACTTAGTGGGGTTTTGCTTTATAAGAGGTAGGCATGAATTGCGTGTATATTATATATTGTTAATGTAAACTATTAGATGATTGGAGGATTGTATGATGTGTATATTAATAAGTATTAGTGAAAATGACATGGACAATTAATTGGCTAATAGCATGGATGATGTGAATAGCTTGCATGTTAAGATAGAAAAATAATAAATGCACTTAGTGGGGTTTTGCTTTATAAGAGGTATAGATTGATCTGACTTGGTTTGCCGAGGCATACTTGGAGGGCGCATCAAAGAACGTGGCATCGGCTGGGCAAACAACTTCTCTTTGTTTGGTTAGATGCAGATCTTAATTAGCCTCACCTATTTTCATATAGGTGAAGTTACCACCTACCATCAGACTTGGACAGCTCAACAATGGCGGCATGGCGGCGATGGAGCTGGACGACAAGGTGATGCCATGACGGCTGAAGAGCTTGACGGCGATGACACGTCCTGGCGGTGGCGGAGCTCGACGAGACACGGCATGACGGAGACGGAGCTCGACGACGACGACACAACATGCCGATGGCAGAGTTCGACGAAGACTGAGTAAGAATAGAGGTTGAAGAAGACACGTACAATAAGAACAGTCTAAATACGCTTCCTACAATATCAGATCTATCCATCTACAAGCAACGAAACGCAAAACTTACAACACGATAGTTGTGTGGAATGACTAGATGAAGCTACTCCTCGAAGGAAATCGCAAACGGCCAACTGTGTGCGACAAGATCTTCAAAATTCGTCCAAAAAAGCTTCAAACAAGAACACGAAAATTAGCTCCACACGGTTAACGAAAGCTCGAACTTATTCCCAGGCTTGAGATACACGAAATTGCAGCGGCGGAGCCGGCACATAACCGCCGACGGAACCCCCAGGCTGCGGCACCGGCAAGCCGGCTTTCACCCAGGACTTCAGACACGGCGCCTCCAAGGTCGTGTCGTCGCCCACCTTTCCCCAGCACGTCATCACGTTCCAGCCACCGCCGTCAGGGCTCATCAGCGTGACCTCGAACACGGCCTCCCCGCGCCGCATGTCGTCCGCGAGGCTATCAAGCAGGAACCCCGGCACGGGCACGCCCCTGCCCCGCGCGGCGACGGTCAGGTCCCTCTAACTCCCCGGCGCCGCGCAGGTGTCATTGCCCGGCTCCGGAACCCGCCCGCCGGCGAGCGGCACGCAGAGGTAGGACACCTGTACGGACGTGCTCTTGTCCAGGCAGTACGCTGACTCGCGATTGCCACTCATGGTGGCGTCGATGCGTACGGTGATGTTGAACGCCGGGTCGAGCCCGTGGACTTCCTGCAAGTCGGTGTCTGGGTCGAGGCCGAAGGCCGCGCCGATGGCGACGGAGTGCCACGGTGGCTGCTTTGACGTCGCGATCACATAGAACAATGGGGAGAAAAGGAACAGCACGAAGAGGATCGGCAGGCTAAGAAGGACGAACTCGCCGTAGTAGTATCTGCGCTCTTTGCAGCAGCCTTCGTCGTCATCCCGGGCCTGTTCTTGGAAGCTCGCGCCCATCGTTATTACAGGAGATCGGTAGATTTGCTAGGGTTCGATGATGATGAGGCGGGTCGTTTGGTCGGGATCGAAGCGGAGGCCGGCCATTATGTGTTGGAAAATAGTGTGGAGTTCTGGACTTGGTGGGCAAGGAAGAGTCAATGCGCGATACCGATACGTGTTCTGGCTGTTGTACTACTGTTGAGATCAGGTAGACGAGAGCGACACGAGTGCGTGCAGAAGAGCAGAGGAACTCGATCTAGTTTTTTGGTTTTGTTTTGACAGGCTCCCAAAACTTATTTTTGGCGCATCAGGTCAAGAAACCTCAAGATCGATAATATAAGATGTTTTGGGTGGTCTACATATCGTCTACATTCGGACCAAAATGAATGTACATTAGTACATATACACTAAAACATGTCCAGATAAATGCGTACACATTTGAACATGGAAATGTCTAAAACATCTTACATTATGGAACTGAGGGAGCAAGTTACTGTGCCTGTTGTTGTTTGTCATGGATTGTAATTGTGGCTTATGTGTTTGCTTTGTGATGATAATTTCAGGGGCAGGGACAATCCTCTGGAAGCAAATATGAACACACTTCTGAAGAGCTTTTGGTTGAAGCGAAGAAGAAGCAATAATTGATGGAATAGTTGGTCGCGACTTACATGGATGGAACCTTTCAATATCGAAGAAGTTGAAAACAAGAAGTGGGAACTATTTGAATTCCTCGGCGACAAATTCCAGCTTCATAAAGCTTAGCGAGACTTAACGGACATTCACGAAGGATTCATTGAAAAAAGGAGGCAAGAGTTGATTGACTTCGTTGGTATCGAATTACAGGGCCCACCCATCCCCCACCACCACCGGCCACCTTCCCACCCAATTTTACCCCCGCTTTCCTCGGCTTTGCGCCTGCGAGCGGCACCATCGTGGCCAGATTCAGATGCGCCGCCAAGCTCGGGGGGCTGGCCCCGCCGCCTCCATATCCCTCCGTCCAGCCAATGCGTCGCCAACAGGGCCTCGTGGAGGGGTCCCCGTGCGTCGTCGGAGCAACCCGCGACGACGTGCGCCTCCCGACGACCGCCGCTCCGGCGTCGCCGCCCGCCGGCCTCTCGAGCTCCCAGGCCAGACCCGTGCTGCCGCCGCCTCCGTCGCGGTCCCATGGAGGTTTGGGCTCCCGCGACCCCGTGCGTGTCCCGTCGACCGCCGCTCCGGCGCCACCGCCCACCAGCCTCTCGCACTCCAAGCCCGCCTCATCGCCGTCGTCGACCGCCTCGCCCCCTCCTCGGTCGCCACCCGCGTGCTCAGGCGACGTTCGCGGCGCATACCCCCACGGCGGCCAGGCTCCAACGCCGCCGGCGCGCCGCTCCACCTTGTCGTCGGCCTCCTCGCTGCGGGGCCGCCCTCCGCTCCGCTCCATCGTCGTTGTGCCGCCCTCCTGCCAGGATGCGGAGGGATGGCTCACCGTTCCTCCGCGGCGCCGTCCAGCTTGCCGGCCTGTCGTGGTGGGATCACGGCAGATGCCATAGGCATGGCTAAGATGGGGCCGAATGGTCGTTGGGGGAATCCGGGGAGGATTTATGCACTCAAGAAGTGCACACGCAAGAACACGCAAGAAACCGCAAGAACACGAACGATAAATCAAGAAGCCAAGCACACAAAGCACACCACGATGTACCCTGCTTCGGGGCCCTCTTGTGAAGGTAATACCCCTACTGCAGCACTATCCTACTCTGTGTATAGCTCAAAGTGACAAGTACAAGCTGCTCCTCGAGCTGTATGATGATACAATGGTGAGAACTTGAGGTAAAAGATGGAGCTACACGGGAGGAAGAAGGCACTCCGAGCTAGATCCGAGGTGTTTCCGGGGTGTTCCGAGGTTCCTTTCTCTCTTTCTTTCTCTCTTGATCGATCAGTTCGTCGGGGGGGTTTAAGCAGGAGTGGGGTGAAGCACACTATATAGGCCAGCCGAGTTACCGTTGTGCCCCTCGCTGAACACTGTAGCCATGCCTCTGCTCTGGTCACCATCATACCTCTGTCAGGGACAAGACGTGGCCTGCCCATCCCCTACTGCATAACGGCAGAGCTAGCATGTCTCCTCTGACAGAGACAGGACATAGCCACGCCGTGCTACCTCGTAGCCTTTTCCCCGGATCTCGCGTGGTCAGCGGTCAGAGACGTGCAGCCCCGCCGAACCCGGGGCACGCCTCTGCCAGGCTCCGTGACAGACGCTCCCGCGTCAGGCGCTCTTGTACCAGGCTGGAAGTGACAGGAGCATTGACTCCTGCCCGACCTACGGCCTCCTGCCGTGGTTAGCCCGGGTCTTGCGCTTAAGATCTTTACCAGGTCGGATCTTACTTCCTTCCAACAGCTTCTCCTGCTCTCACAATACAAACCATAGCACCGAGGTAGTTAGGTCGGCTGAATATAGCCCGGATAGTGAACCTCGGCCCAGGCCAACGGGATACCTCGGATCCCTCTGGGCCAAGATAGGTCGGCCTTTGTATCCTCCAGGTCAAGATAAAGCTCGGACACTCCCAGGCCCAAGCAGGTCGGCCCTTTCCGTACCTCGGCATATCTTTAAACTCATCTTTATGCCAAGCCTTGACCCTACCCGGGGGTAGCCCCCCGACATTAGTCCCCGAAGCTGGTGCGGTCCTACGACCTCGGATGGAGGGCCGTGGCAGGTTTAAAACAAGCAAGGCACCACCTCTAAAACCGACCTTAACAATAGCTCCGCCGAGGTACTTCCCACAGACTATAATTTAATCCGAGGTTGATCTGCAATCTGAACTTTCTGAGCTGTTTGACTCAGCACAATCTTGCCCAAGATCTTCCGAGGCACGTGGCGAAGAATCTCTGCCCGGACCTCGAAACCCGGACCTCTGAAAGACAGGTCCTGACCACGCGCCGCCCTCGTCAGCCGGACCCACCAAACAGCGCACCTGCGCACTCAAGTGCGAGACCAACTTGACCGCCCGCGACTCCTCGATTCTCGCGCTGACCAGCACAGGAAATCCGAGGCTGGCGGTTGCCACTCTGCGGCCCACGATGTGGCTGATCGTGCGGCCACCAACCGCGCAACCGTGCGCCCACCCGCACACGATCCGCGCCTCCCCGGTAACCGCGCGTAGTGCGCAGTTACCGCACGCCGTTACCGCACGCGGTTATAAATAGGGGCCCAGGGGTACCTTCATCTTCTTCTTCCCCACTCGCCCACTGCTCCCGCCCTCTGCCTCCAGCGCCGCCGTCGAGCCCCTGCTGGTGACGCGCACCGCGCCTTGCGCCGCCACATCGCCGTCAAGCGCCTCGCCGCACCGGAGTACGCGCACTGCGCCGTGCGCCGTTGACTCATCGCCGATCCTCCGCGTTCTTCGGGTACCTCACGGTGAGTTCCTTGCTTCCCCTCCATTGACGTGGATGAGTTCATCCTTCGATGAACTCGAGGATCCTGACGAACCCTAAGATCTTGATGAACTGGATGATCCCCTCGAGCCCTCTTAGTGCATTTTAGATCTCATCTAGATTATTCAGACGCACCCGTGCTGTCCTCTTAGGTTTGCCCCTTGACGAACTCGAATTTATCTCCCTTTTTAGCTCACCGGTAGATCTTTGCTAGTATCTCGCCATGGTAGAAACATGTTTCCCGCCTAAATCTTTAGCTCGGCTGTCTCGAATGATCCGAGGTATTTTACCCCGGCTATCCTGAACTGTCCGAGGTACTTACCCCGGTTGAACCTCCCTTTCTGCAGGAAAGCTTCAACATGTCTTCTGCCTCGGATCCCGCCGAGGAAGGAGCGCCTGGAGAACGAGGTAGCTGGGAGGGATCCGACGTCACGGAGGTCGACATCAAATGGCTCCGAGATTCACGGCGGATCCCGGCTAAACTCATCTGCCGGATTCCGAAGAAAGGAGATATCGAACCCGAGGTGGAATCCGGGGAGAGGGTCGTCTTCCTGGACCACTTTGAACGTGGCTTCGGGCTCCCGGCCGGGAAATTCTTCCGGGATTTCTTGGACAAATTCGGGCTACAGCCACACCACCTGCCCGCCAACGCATCCTCCAACTTTCGGCCTACGCGACCTTTTCCGAGGGTTACCTCGGATTATGGCCAAGCATCGAGTCCTGGGCCAAGTACTTCCAGCTGAAGAAGCAAAGTGTCCCGAACAAGAAGGTCGTGGACAAGGAGATGACGCTTGCGGGGCGGCCTCGATTTCACCTCGGCGCCTTTCTGAGTTTCCTCGGATCCAGGGCCTGGACTCCTGCCGCAAATGGCAACGCTCCTTTTATGTGAAGAACCCGGGCACCGAATCTCATCAATTTGCCGGAGTTCACCATTGGAACCCCCTGCCCAACTCAACTGGGATTATGAGCCTGCACCCGACGCTCCCGAGGTTCTTCTGATCCACCAAACCATGATGTCCCTCCAGGAGAAAAGCTGGGGGCAGATGACATCTTGCGCACCATGATCACCCGCCGAGTTAGCCCTTTACAAGCGCGGGCCCATAAGATCTGCCATATGAGTGGCCGCTACGACCCCACTCGGCACAGCACCTTTGAACTTGATGACTCCGAGGTGAAGAGGCGCATCCGGCCATCGCCAAGACCACCATGCCCGACAAGTGGAAATGGGGTGTCAAGCCCTATGACCGAGATCACCTTCCAGCTCAAGTAAGTGTACTTTACCCGACGTAAAATATTCCTCGGTTTCATTTTCACCCCGCCTTGTATTGATTCTTGTGCTAACTCGGTTTTACCTTGCCACCTCTGCAGAAGTTCACTCGACAGGAAATCGAGGATGGCCCCCTTTCTTCTAAGGAGTGGACTCCCGACCTGCCTATCCCGGGCCGCCGAGGTTGAAGATCCGGACAATGAGGATCACCTCCCCATTCCCAAGGCCACCTCGGGTAAGACTCGTGGTTTCACCTCGCACCGCCCACCAGTTCGATCGTCTATCCAGGATTGGCCCGATGATGACGATGACGATTGCCAAATTCTGGAACCTGTCAACGTTATTCCCATTTCATATGCTCCTCCAACATATAAGAACTTTCATCCAGCGTCTGCAGCTTCCCGGAAGCGCTCAGGACCTGGTACCTCGGATGCCGAGGCTTCCAAGACCTCGGAGACTGCGGCGCCCAAAGCCAAGCGTGCCAAGAAGACCTCGGCGAGGCACAAGAAGCGAGGCCCCGTGGAGGAAGATGCGTAAGTCACCTTGCTCCTTTTTACCTTTCACGCTGTTCCGAGGTTAAGTTTTTTATACTCTAACTTAATCTTTTCTTTTTCGTCTAGCCCGGCTCGGCAGATCAAGCAGAGCCATAGCTCGATACATCACCACTGCCTCCAGTGGTTGAAGCTCAGACACCGAGGTCGAGGTTAACCTCGGCAGCCCCGCCAGAGCCTCTCCTCCAGAACGGTCCATTGACCTCAGCAGCCCGGAGAAGACCATCTCCTCCCCGGTGCGTGTCTCCTCCGCCGAACTTCCACCGCCGAGCTCTGACTCCGGCCTGGGGCACTCTGCTCCCCGCCGAGATCAGACTCCTCCGCCTCCTCAGAAGGATGCGGAGACAGATCGCGCCAAGACTCCGGCTAAGACCGTGCAGGAGCCTCGGCTCTCCCCCAAGTCTCAAGCTGCGCGCAACCAGCAGCAACAGCAGCAGAAGAAGCAGAAGAAGCAGAAGAAAGATTCAGCTCCAGTTGTTGAGCCCCCCAAACAGCCACAGCAAACTCCAATGCCGCCACCGCCACCGGGCCCCAAGGCTGCGAGCACCCAACTGGTGCCGCATGTTCCGCTTCTGCGCCGAGGTCCACCTTGACCAAGACCGCGCCCTCGAGCTCTCAGGTCGCCACCTCCCGAGCTCTTTCGCTGCTACCATCCAGCCGAACATCAGCAGCTGGGAGGTCGGGCAACTCCGGACCAAGAGCGGGAACAGCTTAGGCTCGGAGAAGCACTATGATATGGACTGGAACTCGGCTGACACTGCCGAGGTCTCCTCTAACCCGAGCTCTGAGCATCCAGTTGGACCTAGCGCCGTGCTCCAGTCCATCTACAACATGCAGACTGCGGTCCTTGATTGCAGCAAGAAGGCCTCGGTAAGTTTCTTTACGCAACTCTCTTTCTTCCTTTGAAACCAAATGACAAACATACACTATTCCCAGTCCCCGAGATTCGGGTTGAGCAATTGACACTCCACCGAGTTAAAATTGCTCGGCTTGAATCTCAAAAACTTGTCATTTCTCCCATGCTGAGTCCCCGAGGCCAATGCCAAGTCCCCGGGACTCAATTGGGCCTCGGGTGCTAAAAACCTCGGATTTCTCGAACTGATCTCTCTATTTTTTCAGGAGTGCAACAATGCTCGGACAAAGATCTTCAAGAACCTCCTGCTGGATCACAACAGATGAAGAAGTCTCACCGGACTCTTCTATCCGCAAGGAGCAGAGCGACAAAGATTACGCCTCCAAGTTGAAGACAGCCGAGATGAAATAGCTCGGCTGCAACAAGAGCTGAACCGGGCTAATGAAGCCAAAACTGCTGTGGAGGACGCTATGAAGGTCAAAGACCAGGCCGCCGAACAGCAGCAAGAGCTTGCCAAGACCCTGGAGAGCCGCGCCACCTCGGCCGAAGCCGAACTTATCGCCCTCCGAGCTATATCGAAAAGCTGGTTGTCCGAGCTCGCTCGGATTAATCACCAAATGGACAGTAAGTTTCTTTCCCCTTTTCCTTATTTTCTGCCGACCTACACCCCGTGCCACCGTATGCCTTATTTCAGCGACAGCCTTTTTGTCTTCTTCAGAGAACTTCGAGCACTCCAAGGACAAGGCTATCCGCGAAGTTCAAGCAGCTCGGGCAAAGAGGGCTGAGACAGAAACCCTCAGCGAAAGCTGGGATATCCAGGACCACCTTGTTGCCCTTAATGCTCGGATCAGGCCGCTCAGGGCCATTGGAACCAAGCTGGTTGATGCTGCCATCGAGGTCCACCGTGCCCTCTGGCCCAAGGTCAAGACTCCCACTTGCATCGACGAGCTCGCCACGAAGCTGAAAGGAGCCGAGGCTAGACTTCGGGAGTGGAGATGCTCATCAGCTCGGGCTGGAGCGGACAAGGCCCTGGTGTTCGTGCTGTCTGGTATGAAGATGTTGAGATCCACACGGTTACCTCCCTGCGCAGGGGCTCTCCTTGGAACTCCACCCCGATGGCATTGCGAAACGCCAAGCAGCAGCCGACCTCTTTGCTAGTTATGCAAACACCCGGACCTTTGATGACGGGCGCCTCTATTCTGAGGATGAAGAGAGCTCGGACGAGGAAGCAGAGTCCGGTGAAGAAAGTTCTGACGGCGAGGAAATTGACTTTGACGAGCCTGAGAGCTCCAAGGGCAAGGCCGGCAAAACAACCGAGGTGGCTGAAGGCTCTGATGATGACTTCAGCTTCGACGAACCTCCGAACTCCAAGGGCAAGTCCGGCAAAGCCGTAGCCACCGAGGTGATCTCCCCCGACGTGACGGACACCCCGGCATCCACTCCAACAACCGAGGTTGCTTCCGCGACCGAGGTGGTTCCTGCGCCCGAGGTTGTTCCTGCGCCCGAGGCTCCTGCTTCCGAGGTCCCCGCTACCACAACTCCGGCGACCGAGGTCTCTGGTTCCGAGGCCTGAACTTGTCTCAAAAAACATTAAATCCCCG